>CAWUFW010005358.1:0-450000 GCA_963921515.1 Calotriton arnoldi | reverse complement strand
ATGTATTTTTATGTTTGTGTTCTCTTTGCAAAATACACCGGCACCTAATAGTGGCACACTAAAGTTTTACAAATACATTCTTGCCTCTCGTCTAGCAGACCTTATATGGCAAAGAGAGTACAAGTCCTTCGTTTAATTGTCCTCCTCTTACTCCATTAAAGTCCAGCACCTCACTAATATTACTACATGGTCCTCCATCGTCTTACCACAGATTACTCTCTAAACTCCACAGTCTTGTGCTCAGTAGTGAGGGTGAGGAGAAATGAGAAGAGGGGAGGACTGATGCTCCAAGCACAAGCCCACAGGAGATAACCAGTGTGATCTTACCTCACTGCTTACATGACACGCCCTGAGTACCTATCAGCCGTGCAGGGGTATTCTGGGGCCACCCGTGAGAGAACTATCTCGCGCCAGTGCAATCATAGCACAAGGTCTGTACTGCTCCTGGTACATGACACCTGTACTTTGCCCCTTTATCTCCATGTCTTCTGCAATCTAGCACCCAGACCAAACACACACGCCCTGTTCTTTCGGGGGAGCTCCACGCCTAGTGCTTCAACAATAAAAGCACTACATCTACCACACATCTACAACATCGCTACCCCAGGGCGGTCACTCCTTGATATTGTCTTCTACCACCTAGTGCCCTCCGCACCTCTAGCCCCCATGCCCCATTGTGCCATCTGACCATAGCACCATATAATGTGCCATGGCAACCACTTCCTGCATAGTATTCTATGCTCTACAAAGACAGCAGCAGTTGCTCACCCCTCCCCTCTGGACTGATCCCAGCTCCTTCCTGAGCCAGGCAAAAGTTCAGAAATAACCCATCCTTGTCGAGATGCGGTCACTAGTTCCTTCTGATTTCCAGAGCTCTGTTAGCGGCCGGAGGCACGCTTCAACTAGTTGTTTTTGGGTGTCAAAGTGTTACAAATGAGATCAAACCTTTACCCAGAAAAATGATAACCTGTAAAAATGCCAATGTTATAAGGTAATACTACCGCAAAATGTGCTGCAGTATGCTGCACAATTTGCCTTTTCTTCCTGCATAATTTAGTTAAACCTAATGCATAATTTGGTCCTGCCCATATGCACATTTTCACTCGCCCTGCTCATACGTTATGTAAATACCAACTCTGGGGCACACACCATTTTAAATTTCGCAGTCCTGTCACTGCCCCACCTGTTATGCACTCCTGAGCTGCACCTATGTGTCAATGAAGTAAGCAGTGCTTTTATAAAGCAACCCCAAATGAATGTCACAAAATACCCATAATCCAACACAGCTGTTAATGAGTTACAGAAAGGAATTTTCCTCTAAGCGTTGCAATATAACATGACATCTGGCCACAACATTGCTGCTCGCTTCCTGAATATTCACCTATCACTTCTAAGTTTAGAAAACATAGGAGATAAATGAAATGCTAAATTAAAATAAATGCCATTCTTTGTGGATGAGAACCTAATTACTTGGGATATTTATTTGTCTATCTCTTTGTGTCTTCTACAGTTTCTATAGTTCCACTATGTCTGCTGGTTTATATGTTATGGTGCCGATCTTCAAAAAGAAATTCAGAAGCAGGGTTTAGATGTGGCATATAATTACAACTGTGCTTAGGTTCTGTGAAAGTAAGATTCACAACAGGGGAACCGATATAATGTCTGCCTACTCCCTGCTAAAAAACTAATCGTAGTATCAAGCACAGTTTTACTGGCCTCCTCCTGCCTCCACTTTCTCCCTGCCTTTCTTTGATTCAATCCTCAAGTCCTCTTTTCTCTCTCATTCATCTCCACTGCATCCACGCACTAATGCATTATGTCCTTCCTTCATCAGGTATCCCTTCCTTACAGTCGCTTCATTCCTCTCTCCTTCTCTTCCTTCACTTTTCCTTACCTCCTTCCCTTCTCTTCAGTACTTACATCACCTCAACCCCACTCTCTTCTTCTCATACTCCCTCTCTTTCTCGCTCTCTAATTCCTTCTTTTACCTCATTTCAATTTCTTCCTTCCTTAAACCTCTTCATACACAAACTTCCTATCCCTCTCATTCTTACTTTCTATCTATTTTATACAGCTCTCACCCCTATCTATTCACCATACCGCATATTTACAAAACACAAATACACTACACTCCACACAATTCCACGCCACACAATTCCACAACTAACAATTCCAATTCAAACCACATAATTCCACTCCAAACAACATACATCCACTCCACTCCAAACAACTAAACAAAAAAACAAAAAAAATTTACAATGCCAAAAACTCAAACTTCCACAAATGCGAGACCGATTGCATTGCAAATGCTTGTTTTTAAATGGTGTAAATCCGTACAGTAGTTGCTGAGAAATTAGAAAAATAAAAGTTTTGATATCTGGGCGGAGCCTAAGTCGCGTGCGCGAGCTTCACTGTGATTGGCTACTAGTAGTCCAAACCAGGAAGTGTTGGCAGCCATCTTGTGGCTCGGTAGAAGCGAGTCACCTGAAAACGGAGAAACAAAGGTATAAAACAAGAGAAGGGGGCAGGGTAGAAAAACCCTGACCCCCTAGGCCTGCTCAGGGGGTCACAGAAGGACCCTCAGGGCCAAAGAAATCATTTTTAAAAAAAATAATAATATTGGCGCAATTCGCGCTGGGGTCGCGGGTTCCCGCGTTTTATTTTAATGAGGCCCTTGGGTTGGCTAGGTTCCGGGGGCATTTCTTAAAAAATAATAGCAGGGACTCGCAGGGATTGCGGGGGCCCGCTGGGGTCCGCGCAGCCCCGGGGCTTCACTCATGTTGGGAGGGGGGTTGCGCGGCCCCCCTCCTGGAGCCCTCTATGTGCTTATAACTTTGGCGTCGTTTGACGAATATTTATGAAATTATCCAAAAAGTTTCTCTTTTTTTGATTAGCTCCTATATTGAAAGTTTGGGGGTGAATGGTGTAGGAGGGGCTGAGAAAAAAAGGGGTCCCAAAACGTGTTTTCTCCATGCAATTCCCATACAAAACTTTACAGAAGACTACAGGTGAAACTGCTGAACGGAATTACGCCAAATTTGGCAGGGAGAAAGGTGATGGTCCAGAAAGCACGCTTTTGTTTAAATGGTGTAAATCCGTTCAGTAGTTTTTGAGAAATATCAAATTTTACGATATGGATATTTGAGAATTCTGACATCTGATTGGCTGAGGGGTTACGAGCACAAGCTTGCGGCTCATTGGCTGTGAACGGTTGAAATCAGGAAGTGTTGGCAGCCATTTTGTGATTTACTCCGTCAGCTCGCATCTCTCTGTGTAGAAGCCATCGGGTTCGTAGTTTTACCTCTGCGAGGCAACACTGGCATCTGTGTCTGTGTGAGATATGCCTTTCACGCTGCCTCTCCTCATATCACAAGGTCGGGCTATGCCTTTAGAAGCCCGTCCGTCGCCTGGGAGCTCTGTGAGTTAGTCTGTCGGTACGATCCTCTACACTACCCAAAGACTACCCAAACACCACTGCACTGTCGTAAACTCTAAAACACTACCCCCAGCACGATCTCCTACACTACCCAAACACCACTGCAGTGTCGTAATCTCTAAAACACTACCGCCAGCACGATCTCCTACACTACCCAAACACCACTGCAGTGTCGTAATCTCTAAAGCACTACCCCAGCACGATCTCCTACACTTCCCAAACACCACTGCATTGTCGTAAACTCTAAAACACTACCCCCAGCACGATCTCCTATACTACCCAAACACCACTGCATTGTCGTAAACCCTAAAACACTACCCCTAGCAGGACCCCCTACACTACGCAAACACCACTGCAGTACCCTAAACCCTAAAACACTATCCCCAGCATGACCCGTACAATACCGAAACACCACTGCACTACCCTAAACCCTGAAACCCTACTCCCAGCACGACCCCCTACACTACCCAAACACCACTGATCTACCCTAAACCCTAAAAGACTACCCCCAGCACGACCCCTACACTACACAAACACCACTGCAGTACCGTAAACACTAAAACACTACTCCGAGGATGACCCCCTACACTACTTAAACACCACTGCACTACCCTAAACCCCAAAACACTACTCCCAGCATTACCCCTTACACTACCCAAACACCACTGCATTGTCGTAAACTCTAAAACACTACCTCAGCACGATTCTTACACTACCCAAACACCACTTCTGGAGAAGTGTGGCTCAATGGTTAGAGCGGCAGACCCTGATGCAGAGATCTGGCCCGGGACCAGGGTTCAATTCCCGCCTCGGCGGGTCTTGGGCTCAATTTCCTCGGACCTGATAATTCTCGCCTCGGTGCCTATTCTAATCATGGGTCCCACTCTGCAACTCTGGGCAATAGCTTGCTTAATCTCCACAACGGCCCCAACAGCGCTGGGATGCCTGGCTTCACCCTGGGGGTGCCCAGGAGTGGACATTTCACAGGGAAAAGCCAGGAAGGGTTCCACAGCGGTATGCGTACAGCGCCTGGACACCCCTTTGGGGGTATGGGTGCGCTTTACAAGTACAAATTTCATTTCATTTCATTCATTTCACTGCACTACCTTAAACCCTAAAACGCTACCCCCAGCACGAACCCCCAAACACTACATAAACACCACTGCACTACTGTAAATCCTAAAACAGTACTCCCTGCATGCCTTCCTACACTACACAAACACCACTGTGCTACCCTAAATCCTAAAACACTACTCTCAGCACGACCCCCTACACTACACAAACACCACTGCATTGCCGTAAACCCTAAAACACTACTCCCAGCATGACCCCCTACACTATCCAAACACTACTGCATTGTCATAAACTCTAAAACACTACCCCAGCAGGACCCCTACACTACAAAAACACCACTGCACTACCTTAAACCCTAAAACACTACCCCCACCACAACCCCCTACACTACCCAAACACCACTGTACTACCATAAATCACTACCCCAGCATGACCCCCTACACTACACAAACACCACTGCGCTACCCTAAATCCTAAAACACTACTCTCAGCATGACCTCCTACACTACACAAACACCACTGCGCTATTCTAAACCCTAAAACACTATTCCCAGCACGAACCTCCAAACACTACACAAACACACTGCACTACTGTAAATCCTAAAACAGTACCCGCAGCACAACCCCCTACAGTACACAAACACCACTGTACTACCCTAAAGCATAAAACAGTACCAGTCCATCGGCTCGCAGGTCTGCGTCTGCGAGCCGTCGTGTCCCTAGCTGTACATGTGCGAGCTAGTCCGTTAGGTGATAGGTGTGTCTCTGCTAGCAGGGCCGTTGGCTCGTTGGTGTCCCATTGCGAGTTAGACCCGAGCTCTCCCTCTGCAAGCCAGCACGTTGTTGAGTGTTTGCGAGCCGACGGCCCGTAGCTCTCCCTGTGCGAGCCGAGCCCACGGGCCGCAGCTCTCCGTCTGCGAGCCTGCCCGACGGCCCGCAGGTCTCCCTGTGCTAGCCGGATTGCAGCTGTCACTCTGCGAACCGATACTGGGAATATAAGGCGGCTCTAAAAAGAACCCTTGTGTTTATTTGTTGGAGCTACATATAAGTGCGGATGCACAGCTTCAGGTTATTCAGAAAAACTCGATTTCCCTGATCTGTGAAGTGTACTCCATCACTTCTGTAGATATCAGCCATATCAAAACATATGTTGTTGTTGTAGATCGACCCCATTCTATGGTCTCTGAGGTATGCAGACACAGCTTTGTTGACATTCTTCCTAGATTTTTCAATCTGAGGACAAAATTGGTTTGACCATTTCCACTTCTGTCTTTGGCATATATTGGAATTTACAAAGACAGTTTGAGGCAAAAGCAACATCAATTGTCGAAAGGTGTCCTTCATTATCATTTCTAAACCTACACCAGTCAATGTGCCTAGGTCGTTTCCACCACAGTGCACAATCATGAGGTCAGGGTGTTGGAGATGCAAACAGGTTTTAACTAAAGGCAACAATTGGTGCCACTTCAATCCTCTCTGTCCAAACCATTTAATGTCCACATTTTGTAAACCTAGGTCTAAGTCAATACGTCTCTGTTCTGCATACCTCTTGCACCAGAAAACATAGCTATGTCCTGCGATCCACACTAGCATTTTGAAGGTGTAGCTGGAAGATATGGATAGATGTCTGTAGCTCATGCAGTCAGTTTGTAGAATAAGAGATATGTTTAAAGATGGGGAACTACTTTTTTTTCTCATTCAAAACGATAACTGATTGGGAGATGAAAAGCATTGTTTTCTAAAAAGTAGGGTGAACATTAGTTTGTGGAAAAGCATCTTTGTCATTGGTTAATAAAAAGCAGTTTGAACGTGGAGTTCATATGATAGGATAAAATTTGCTCAGTTCAACCACACCTGCTACTTGTATATGGAACGCACTGTTTGAACGTAAAGCAATGGTGAACTTTTAACCTGCACGTGCCGTTAAATGTTCGAGAAAATGTTGCAAAAAAATATCGTTAGGTTTAAAAAAATGATGAACTTTTAACCTGCACGTGCCGTAGAATGTTCTAGAAAGTGTTGATAGAATATGTTGAACTTCTCACCTGTATGTGTCCTTAGATTTAAAAAAAATGATTATATGGGAAGTTCAAAAATAACCAATAGAGAGAAGTTTTGCAATTTGAAAAAATCAAGGAACTATTCTGATTTGTTCTTTACATGTATTTATGTGTGGAGCAACAGGGAAATTGTGCCATTACTGGTTCCATTCTTGACGAGAGCGGTGCATTTTATGTACTGTGTGACAAAGAAAGAATTGCATACGTTTGTGACATTTGGAATCTGCATACCAACTACGAACGTAAGTTAGAAATTAAGAAGGTGTGTTATGTCTTGTGTAGTAGTGGTTAATATTTGAGGCGTTATTTTTAACTTTGAAAGTATTTTTTATTCCTAAGTAACAGTGTTAGTGAAGTGTGGTGTTTCACATTGGTTCTAAAAGATGTATAAAGTGTGACTAATTGTTAAAGAATTACTTTATATATGTTTAGGAGTTTTTCAGATAAAAAAATGTAACTTATCTTCTGTAAAAGACTGTATGGTTTTAAAAATTATATGTAGCGTTTATTTGGATTTGTATATGTATTGCGATGAGATAAACAGAATGTCACACGTTTCCAAATTATTCTTAGTCTGGAAATAGTGGGGAAGGGGTTATAGTAGAAAATGTATATGTTATTAACTTAACAGAGATGGAACAAAACCAGAAATGTTATGTGGACAATTTCGGTCTCATTTTTTACATAAAGAGGTAGATTTCAATATCAGTTAAGACTGGTGTGTTACTGGGAGTTGTTGAGGAGCGTTTCTTCAGAAGACATTTTTTATAAATATGTGAGAGATAAAAAATAAATGAAAATGTTTTATGTATATTTTCTGCATGATTTTGTTGACAATGCTAAAGTAAATGTGATTATTAGTGAAGGTAATTGTCAGGGTGTGTTTGTCTGCTGAATATACGTAGGCCTTTAAGTGGTCCGGGTCTTGTCGGTACTGAGCTCCGTCATCCGTTTGAGACAGTTGCCAAATATATAATCCGAGTTAAAGCTGTTAATATAGGTATACTAAAGGGCCGATCCATAAAAAGTTTGGGAATTACACCTTTATTTACTCTGTCTAGCTCTCACCACCATTTTGTGCCCCCAGCGGTACTGTTTATAAAAATAATCTAATACAGTTCTTTGTATTATAAAAATAGCACTTCTAAGTTTATTGCTATATTGGTAGGGTTTGTACTATATAGAGAATGGTGCAATCAGTTTCATTGGTATAAAACTGCACTGTGTTATGTTGGAAATATTAGATATGTATAGGTTGTGATGTTATATTTTACACTGTGAGGTACATTTGAATATAATTGAAGACAGGTGTTATACTGCGAACCCGTTGAAAATGTGCACAGATTACATGGAGAGTAAATGGACAAAGTAAACGTACATGTTGCTTTCTGTATGTATGCATGATTAGAATCATTTGATGATGCTTTAAGATATAATCTAAATAGTGTTTGTGCTTTACAATTGGGTATACTGCACCGTGTTAGTAGTTAGTGACTAGATACTGCTACGAAATAAAGGTGGAGAGGGGCGTTTCTTTACAAGAGATATTTGATCAATGTGTGAGAGATAAAAAAGAAAAAAATGTTTTAGTAAATTTTCTGTAAGATTTGTTCACAGTAGGAAAGTAACTGTTATTATAAGTGATGGAAATTGTTAGGTTTTGTCTCTGTGCTGAACATACGCAGGCCTTTAAGTGGGCCGGGTCCTACCGGTGCTGAATACTGCTACCGCTTTCAGACAATCGTCATTTTTTTATCCCACTTAAAGCCCTGAATATATGTATATTAAAGGAATGGTACAATAAAAGTTTAGGAATTACACCTCCGTTTACTCTTCTCATCTCACATTCTCCATTTTGTGCACTCAACAGTAGTGTTTTATAAAAATTAAGTTATAGAGCTTTATATAGTATAAAAATAGCACTTATACTTTTATTGGGGTGTTGGTGGGATCCGTAGTGTACAGAGAAGGTCGTAATGAGTTTGAATGGTACAAAAGGGACGTGACATATGTTTAAAAGATTACATGGTTTTCGGAATAAGCTGTCCCTCTGTGAGTCCTCGGGCCCGCAGTTGTACCTCTGCAAGCGAACACTAGAAATATACCGCAGCTCTCTCTCTATGAGATAGCTACTTCACGTTCCCTCTCCCCACACAAGTGGACGGCCCGCACCTCTCCCTATACTAGTCGGCCCCCGGCTGTTCCTGTGTGAGGCGGCCCGCAGCTGTCTGTCTACGAGCCAGCCAGTCGGCTCGCAGGTCTTCCTGTACGAGCAAGTCCTATCACACCAGATCATGGGCTTCTATTGGAATTCACAAGGGCATATTATCAAGCCCATTATCGCCGCAAAAGCGGTGATAATTTTAACGCCGTTCTTGATAATATGCCCCGTATGCCTTTGCAAGCCAACATCCCGCACCTTTCCCTATAGTAGTCGGCTCGCAGGTGTTTCTGTGCGAGCTGGTCCGCGCGTGTTTTCCTGTGCGAGCCGGCCCGCAGCTCTCTCTGTTTGAGGCGACGGACCGCAGCTGTTTGTCTACGAGCCAGTCAGTCGGCTCACAGGTCTTCCTCTACGAGCCAGCCCGCCGGCTCGCAGCTGTCCCTCTGCAAACTACAGGTCGGCTCATAGTTGTTCGTCTGCGAGCCAGGTCGCTGTTGTATCTCTGCAAGCGAACACTAGAAATATACCACAGCTCTCTCTTTACAAGATACCCACTTCACGTTCACTCTCCCCACATCACCGTACAGCAGCTATTCCTTTAGAAGTGGACGAGCATCACCTCTCATTATACTAGTGGGCCCGCAGCTCTCCCTTTTCGAGCTGACGGGTCATAACTCTCCCTGTAGGAGCCAGCTAATCGGCTCGGAGGTCTTCCTCTACGAGCGAGCCCGCTGGTCCGCAGCTCTCCCTCTGCGAATGACCGGTCGTCTCTCTGCTCTTGCCCTGCAAGCCATCGGGCCCGCAGTTGTACCTCTAATACTGGAAATATACCGCAGCTCTCTCTGCGAGATACCCCCTTCACGCTCCCTCTCCCCACATCACTGTCCCGCACCTATGCCTTTGGAAGCCGACGGCCCGCAGCTTTACTTATAGTAGTCGGCGCGCAACTGTTTGTGTGTGAGTAGGCCGGCAGCTCTCCTTCTACGAGCCAGGCAGACGGCTCGCAGGTCTTCCTCTATGAGCCAGCCCACCGGCCCGCAACTGTTCGTCTGTGAACCGGCCCGCAGCTCTCTCTGTACGAGCCAGTGAGTTGGCTCACAGTTTTTCCTGTACGAGCCAGCCCGCCGGACCGCAACTGTTCCTCTGTGATCCAGCTTGTAGCTCTCTCTGTACGAGCCAGCTAGTCAATTTGCACATGTTCCTCTAGGAGCCAGCCCGCTGGCTTGTAGCTCTCTCTCTGGGAACCACTGGTGGGCTCTCAACTCTTTCTCTGCCAGATAATCCGCAGTGGTACCTCTGGAAAGCAATACTGGAAATATAGCGCATTTGTCTCTCTACGAGATAACCGCTTTACGCTCACTCTCTCCACATCACTGTCCTGCACCTATCCCTTTGGAAGCCGACGGCTAGCACTTTTCCCTATAGTAGTCGGCTCGTAGCTGTTCCTGTGCTAGCTGGTCCGTACAGACCATTGTCCTTCTGCGAGCGGACGGGTCGCTGCTGATGCTCTATGAGCCAGTTTCTCGGAGCCAGCCCGCAGCTCTCCCTGTACGACCCAGTTAGTCGACTCGCAGGTCTACCTCTACGAGCTAGCGCGCCAGCTCGCAGCTCTCCCTCTACAAACCATCGTTCGGCTCGCAGCTGTTCGTCTGCGAGCCGTTTGGTGCGTAAAAGTACCTGTGCAAGCTAACACTGGAAATATACTGCACTTGTTTTTGCAAAATATCGCGTTCATGCACTCTCTTTCGACATCACCGGTCGCAGCTATCCGTTTGCAAGGGGACGGCCCTTAGTTTTCACTATAGTATTTGGACCGTAGCTGTTCCTGTTCTAGCCAGGTCGCAGCTCTCCCTTTGCACGGTATGCAGTTTAGCAATCGTACTGTCAGTGCCATGCACTTTGTCCAATCATCCATCGAGCAGTATCTACTTATTCTATCTCTACCTCAATATCTAAGCACTTATAAATTCAATATGAGCTCTGTTTGCAGCACTGTAATCATTTTAGTTAATAGTAATGTACTTATAAAATGGCGTAGCTACTAACAGTAGTATAGCTACAATATTCTGTGCAGTATGTATGCAGACCTCTAACCAGCTACAAAGTATGGAATGTTACAGTTTCTAATCATGTTGTTACACAATCAGATGTGTACTACTAATGCTGTGGTCTAGTATCTTTCACACTACTCATAGAGTACCAGAATTATGCAGGTAGTACTGTTCCATTGCGGAAATCATTGATGTACTTTCTTTGTATGTATTTTTATAATTATATATGTGAATATTTTTAGAATTATACATTTGAATAATTATATATAATTATTTTAATTATATTAACCTGTTTTCAAAACTTTTATTTTTTTACAGATATTTTGCATCATTATTAAGAAAGAGATACAATGACGAGAAAACAGCAAAGAAAAAGAAAAGAAAGAAAGGAGGTTTATTTGAAAAAAAAGGAAAAGAGATATTAGATCCAGTACAACATGGATGTTCAAAGAAAAAGTGTTCTGGTAAGAAAAGTAAAGTTTTTTTAAAAACTTGCAAAAACTGTTATTAATATTAAAAATATAGAAGAGACAGACAGAACAATAATCAAATGAAACAGAAACAAAAGCAAATGAAAAATGTTCCAAAAAGTGAAAAATTGGATTATCGGAAAAAGAATTATGTTGGAATACGTAACAAACAATTTTCAGAAATTCGAAAACGAATATATAAAAGTAGAGTACTCCAGAATTTACTAAAAAAATTAAATATATAAAAGGAGATCAGCATTTTACAGACAAAAGGAGATTCTAAGTGTTATTGAAAAAGCTTTTGAATTAAAAAGACGATTGTTTATCTTAATTTTAAAAAGATTGAAGACTTTAAATACAATAATGGAGCGTATGAAGGACAAATGTAAGAGAAAAAGAATTGTAAATAGAACAAATTTTTGTAAAATATTTTCCGGGGAATGGAAGCATACTTCTAGTACGGAACCTTTTTTTAATGAAGAAAGTTATTTTCAACAAAATAGTTTAGTGCATGCAGTTGATACCTGTGGTCGTTCTTATGAGGTTCGAGATGGTTGTCCAATTCAGAAAGAAAAGCTAGTTCCTAGAAATGTTGAAGAATTAATAGCTGAGGAAGTTCAAGGGAGACGTACCCAGGCTCCAGGGTTTACATGGGATTGTAGTAGTATTTGTAGTATACGTCAACAATCTATTGATATTTTACTAAATTTCTTAAGAGAATATGGAAGAAAAACTGTGAAACAGAAGATTAAGATATTACAAGGACTGGATCCTTGCAAAGTGAGAAAAAATACAGGGTTGCAAGGTCATTCTCTGGCTTGTCTTTCTAGGAAAGTGTGTCAAAGTTGTTTTCATCATTTGAGAATGTTAGCAGTACATCATTCAGAAATGCGGAAGTTAGTTAGAAGATTATACTACGTGAAAAGTCCTGCATTATGTCTAAATGAAATTAATACAGCTCTTTTGCATGGTTCAGTTTTGGATGTAAAAAAAGTTTGTGATGATATAGAGTTACGTTTCTTTGCCGCTCAAGAGGAGTGTAGAGAAAGTGAGACTTTGATAAGTGTAGGTGTTGAAGAAGAGGTGGAAGATACTACTGATGTCAAGTTTGAAAAAGAAATAACAAAGTTTAAAGTAGTTTCTGATGAAAATCCCAACTATGGGGCCGATTCCGATCTCGGCCGGTAGGGCTCCGAATCGGATTCGGCTTAACCGGATCCGATTCGGAGCCCTATTTCCCGACCGATCCGTACGCGCGTCCGGGCGAGCGAGTACGATGCGAATCGCCGACCGACTCGTCCGGGCGTCCAGACCGCTCCGACCGACTCGTACCCGGGTCCAACCGCACCGACCGACTCGCTCGGACCCGACTCGCACCGCGCAATGGAGACGTTCCCCGGCCGGGTGAGTATGATGCGACGCAGCGAGCAGTCCGACCGAGCCGCGCACTCCGGCTCGAAAGAGCTGTCGGAGCCGTACTTTGGGGGTCCGTGTCGGACCCCCTGTACGCGTAGCCGCGCGAGTCGCACACAGGGGGACCCATGGGTCCCCCTACCTGTGCGTGTACGGCGCGAGTCGCTCCGCCGCGTACACGCTGTAGGGGGCGCACTTGTCCGCGATCGCACCCATTGAGTCACTGGGAGCCCGCGTACGCGTTGTACGACAGGCTCTCATTGACTTCAATGGGAGTCCGACCGACTCGAGTCCGACGGCATACGTGCCGCATCGTACTCGCTCGGTCGGACTGCACGAGTCCGATTCGGTCGGAAATCTCTCCGGGTCCGGCTCGGTCGGAGAGATTTCCGGCCCAGATCGGAATCGGCCCCTATGTTTGTATTTGTTGCTAACGTACTCATTATAAAATACAAACTAGGAATGTAGATGTGTTTTTAAAAAGTGAAGAGGAAAACAATGATAAATGGAGAGAATTTGCTGCTTATCTGTTTGTGGAAGGTCGTTTTCAGTTAGGTACTGTACAATGCATTTGTAAATATTGTTATAATAAATTAGAAGAAAAAAAATGCCAGCTAGAGCTGTCCATAATGACTTAGAATTAGTACCTATACCTCCAGAACTTAAAGATTTAAATACATATGAGGCTATCCTTATACAATCTGTGCACCCTTTTCAGGCTATAATTCGTATGGAGCCTAAAACAGGTAAGCTGCCTCCAACAGATCTACAAAGAGCTTTAAAAGAAAGAGTTGTGTATTTACCTTTAGATTTTAAGAAAAATGTTGAAACTGTTGGTGTAGAAAGAGAGGATACTGAACCTGTAGTCATTCTTGTTAATGGTGTACCCACAAAGAGTCGGAAAATATGGCAAGAGTTAGTAGATGTCACGAAAGTCCAAAAGGCTACATTATATCTGGTGCAAAACAATATTTACTATAAAAATGTAAATGTAGAAGAAGAAGAAATGACTTTAGAAGATGAAACACACATTTCAAGTGGACAAATAGAAAAAGTGGAGAACTCAAGAAAAGAAGAAATTTATGAACATTATACTATACACCCTCTACATTCAAAAGAACTGATAGGAGATACTATTGAATTGTTCCAGATGAAAAAAGCAAAAGGAACTCCCATGAGTGTGTGGGAAAAAGTTTGGAAGCTCGTTGTTTTCCACAGCTCTTCCCTACTGGAAAAGGTGGACGATATGATGAACGACCAGTTCAGATTCCAGCTGCAGAATATCATACTTTACGATTGTACTCAGAAGATCCAAGATTTCGTCAGTGTATTCCATATTTGTTTCATCTTTTATTTGAGAGTGATCTGTCCGCACTTTCATATGCAGTCAACCATACATTAAAAACGGGAACGCATCTTTCTGCAAAGCAATTTATGGACAAAGTTGAAGAAAGAGACGAACATTTAGAATCACAGTTAATTAATTTGATGGCATGTCAACGTGGCACTAATGAATATTGGTATCGACGTCATGGGGAACTAAAATGTATGTTAAGAAACTTAGGAACCCCTACGTGGTTTGTTACACTTAGCTGTGCTGAGTACTCATGGGATGATTTACTGGATTTTCTACTGAGAAGCAAATTCAAATATAGAAAATATTGAATTGAAGACACCTGGAGAACTGTGTTCCCTAGATCCTGTAAATGTTTGCAGATATTTTAATCATAGGTTTGAAGCTATGATGTCTTTTATCTGTAATAAAAAAAATCCACCTATTGGCGAAATTATTGATTTTTTGGGGAGAAAAGAATACCAAGCTAGAGGTGCTCCTCATATACATATGCTTTTATGGATCAAGGATGCGCCTAAATTTGGAACTGATTCGGATGAGACTCCAGAAAGACCAGATCGGGAGGCCGCTCCTTCTCCTTCCTCGCGGCCAAAGCATGGAACGTCCTTCCGCTCCACCTCAGACAGACAACATCGCTCCCCATCTTCGCAAGAAACCTCAAAACCTGGCTCTTCGACAGACCCCCTCCTTGATGGAATGGAACCTGCACCCCCCCACCCCTAGCGCCTTGAGACCCTTACGGGTGAGTAGTCGCGCTTTAACAAACCCTTGATTGATTGATTGATTGAAGACATAGGGGCCGATTCCGATTTCGGCCGGAAGGGCACCGAACGATGGTCGGAGCCCTTCCGACCGAATCGGAACGTGCCGCTCGGATTCCTTTCCGACCGAGCCATTCCGATGGGCTCGGTCGGAAAGAATCCGACTCGGATTTCCGGATGGCTCACGACGGGTTCGGAGAGCCCGTCAGCCATCCGGAAATCCCTCTGTTCTCCCCCGGCTGCCTCTTTGCGACCGAGGGAGTACGATGGCAGTTTTCACTGCCTTTCGTGCCGGTCTTTCCGGCACGAAAAGGCAGTCGGTCACTGTCTTTGGGGGCCCCCAGTGGGACCCATATGGGTGCAAGGTCGCCGAATGGCGGCCTGGAGGCACCTATGGTGCCCCTCTGTTGAACCCTGCACCCGGTGGCAGGCACCTTGGGGTGCCGGCCACAGGGTGCAGGGTTGAACTGCACCCCTGCTTTCTCCAATGCCAGCATGCATTCTGTCCGGAATGCATGCTCCCATTGTGGGAGATACGAGTGCGACCGAACAGGGTTCGGTCGCATCGTACTGCCTGGGCCGTAACCGACGACAGCAGGTCGGTCGGTTACGGCTCCGGACCGATGTCGGACGGACCTGAGTCCGTCCGACATCGGAATCGGCCCCTATGTTACCTGTGCGATTCCAAAAACAGGAGGAGAAAATATCTTAAGACAGCAAGTTTTACGGTTTCAGAGTCATCAATGTGGAAAGTATTGCCGACGGAAATATAAGTCAAAGGATAAATTTTACACAAAATGTCGATTTGGCTTTCCACGTCCAGTAATTTCTAAAGGAAGAGTGAACAGTTTTATGTCAGCAGTGAGGCATACCATCACTCGAAAATCACCCAAAAATACTTATAATTTAAAAAGAACAGAAGAATCGAAGTACATTAATGATTACAATCCGGTGATTTTGAAGATGTGGAATGCAAATATGGACATACAATATGTTGCAGATAACTCAATTGCTGTTGCTCGCTATGTCACATCATATATTACCAAGTCTGAGAAGACAGAATTGAAAGAAATGTGGGAGGAAATTTCGCAGAAGAAGACACTTAGCAAAAAATTGTACAGCATGCAATTATTGAAAATCGAGAAAAAAGATTTTGTTCTTTGTTACATTATATTTTTGAGAAGTTGAAAACTGATAAACCGAAAATCCATACTGCTTCTGATGTGCGGAATCTTTTGGATATATGTTCTGGTCTTCACAATTTACACAGAATGTACAGCAAGATGCTCAGGAATTTCTTATGTTTATGCTTGCAGTATTAGAAGATGAAGGTATACAAATTGAAAATCTGTTTGGACTACGTTACAGATGGGTTCATAGATGTGACAGCTGTTCATTTTCATCTACCACTAAAATAGACACTGAACGATTCATATATTTGACAATGCCAGATTTGAAAACAGTGTCTTTCAACGAACTAGTAAAATCAGCTAATCAACATATGGAATGTACTCAGTGCAAATCGGAAATGTTGTCAACATTATTTATAGAAAGATGTGGACAATATATTATTTTAATGCTGCAACGTTGTAGAGCAGATGGAACAAAATTAGAAACCAAAATTAAAAATTTTGTGGCAGGTCAAGTGTCAATTTCAGGAAGAACTTTTAAAACAGTGGCTATTGTTTTCCACGATGGACCTACTTCAACATCTGGACACTATACTGTCTATTTAAAATGCAATAAAGGATGGACACTATGTAATGATGCGCATTTAGAGTATAAATTTCGGTTGCCTAATGAATTACCAAATTCATACTTAATATTTTTGATGCCAAAATTCTAAGAAGATATCAACATGAATTACTGAGTATATTTGGGATATTTCCACTACAAATGATTTTAGAAACATCATTCACCCTATCAGAAACATGTGAATATGATTTTAGAAGTGTATGTTGGATATCCTCATTGCAAATGTTTTCAGAAACATCATTCGGCCTATTGGGAAGGTGTGTATATGAATTCAAAAGTTTATTTCGGATATACTCAATGGAAATATTTTCAGAAACATCATTCGGCCAATAGGGAAGATGTTCAAAATTACGGTTTCAATTATTAATTCTGTTCTTTCGTATTATGCTTTCAAAAATTGTGTTTGAAAGAAGGTGGTGATATATTTGAAGTTTGTATTATATACTATGTTACTAAGGATGTTTATTTGTGAAAATGTAAATACCAAGTTGCGTTGGTTGTAGACATTTTGAAGAGAAGTATGTTTTTTTAACAATCTTATTGATTGTATTTTTTTGCCCGCTGTCATCTGATGATTAACATTGAAATCACTGTTGATGGTGAAATTCAATACAATCTGAAGACAGCAAAAAATGAATATGTGATGTAATTGTATGCTTATGTTGTGTTGCGAAAACTATAACATTATATGTAATAACAGAATTCTTTCTTCTTTTTACAGACCTTACTACTAAAGTTTAAAATACTTTAAATTTGCATTTAAAAAAAGAAGTGAAATTATATTACTATTAATTTCATATCTACTTGGAAACAGGTAAGATTAATCCACCCAGGTACTACCCTTTCAGTGTATCAAAGACACTGTGACTCCTCATGCCCATCTCCAGTCACCCAGCCAGTACTATACACTAATGCAATTTCTCCACTAATACCCAAGTACTTATAAATTCAGCATACACTCTCCTTGCAGTACTGTAATCATCCAGTCACTGCTGATGTACTCATACAATCGTCCAAGCACTAACACAAGCAGTGCTACAATTGTCTGTGCACTATCCATACAGATCTCTAAGCAGGCACATACTACTCATTCACTCATCTAAATACCCTGGTAGTACCCATGCAATCTAGCAATCACCCTGTCAGTCCCCATGCACTTCTCCAATCACCCATCTAGCGCGGTGTACTTATCTAATCACTTCGCTAATACCAAAGCACTTATAAATACACCATGCACTCT
Source organism: Calotriton arnoldi (assembly GCA_963921515.1). NCBI lineage: Eukaryota > Metazoa > Chordata > Amphibia > Caudata > Salamandridae > Calotriton > Calotriton arnoldi. Next base: position 432,225 of record CAWUFW010005358.1, on the reverse strand, counting down.
CTTTACAGCACTATAATCATCCAGTTACTAGTCATGTACTTATGGAATGGCCTAAGTACTAACACAAGTACCCGCTATTATTATTAATAGTAGGTTTTAGGGAAGATATAGTTAGAAAGTAGCATTTAAAAACCTTTGAAATTCACTGAAAAACATAGGTTTCAGGGACGTTATAGTTAGAAATTACCATTTAAAAAACCTTAGAAATTCACTGAAAAAACCATAGGTTTCAGGGACATTATAGTTAAAAATTAGCATTTAAAAACCTTTGAAATTCACTGAAAAGACCATGGGTTTCAGGGACGTTATAGTTAGGTGCACATTTCACTCGTACAAAACCATAGAAATTCCACCGTTATAGTTAGTTCAGTTAACTATAACTTGCGCCCCCGCAATGCACTGCTCATGACGTCACATATTACATCATTCATGGCATGGTCAGTGACATCACTGATGACATCACTGATGACATCTCAAATGACATCACTGATGACATCACTGATGACATCATCCACGTGATAATCTGATGCACCTCATCACGCCCTAATATAACCTTTAATACACCCACTGTAAAATACACACTACCATTTTCAAAACCATCCACACACCAATACCAGTTACTACATACTCACTCACTGATTCCTAGGTCTGCACACACATCCACTCATTCACGTATACAATCACTTATACATGCAGTCACTTATCAATACAACACTATCATATGCACTCATACACCTATTCAGACACTCACACACCGCCACTCATCCATGGAGTTACTCACACACCTAGTCAGTCATGCAAAGAATCAATCACACTCCAATTTACTCATCTAAACAGTTATACACACACCACCTCACTAATTCATACAGACAGTAACGCATAGTTACTCTCTTATGTAATCACTGAAACAAGTACAGACTCATCCATACATGCCACTCTCACAATCACTCAGTCTCACATATAGTTATTTATATACACCATCACTCACATATACTTCCTTTTACATATGTAGTTACTCACATATGTACCACTGAGACATCCATTCAGTCACCAACACACCCATACACACACTTAGCCACCAATACAGCCCTTCACAGATGCACTCTTGAACCCATACACCCAGTGAATCACCTACTCACACATCTATGCACAGAGTCACACACCTCCAACCCACCCACACACACACTCAGTCCCCATACAAATACTCAAGCAAACAATCAATAACCCATATAGACACTAATGTAGTTACTGACCAACCCATGTAGCAGCTTACACAACAACAGACAGACTGATACAGACATTCACACAGTTTAGTCACTAACCCATGCATTCAGTAAGACACGTTTAATCAGTCACTTATACAATCAGTTACATACCTGCTAAGTCCTCCATCCAGACACTTATACACCCACTCATTCTTCAATACACCTTGCCATATATATAAAATATTTAAACTTTACAGAAACACACAGTCACTGGATGATGTCATCAGTGATGTCATCAGTGATGTCATTTGAGATGTCATCAGTGATGTCATCAGTGATGTCACTGATCATGCCATGAATGATCTAATATGTGACGTCATGAGCAGTGCATTGCGGGGGCGCGAGTTATAGTTAACTGAACTAACTATAACGGTGGAATTTCTATGGTTTTGTACGAGTGAAATGTCCACCTAACTATAACGTCCCTGAAACCTATGGTTTTTTCAGTGAATATATATATATATATAAACATCATAATATATGGTTTTTGGGAATGTCATAAAAATATCTGATTATATTTTCAAAAAGGCTATGGGCTTGATTAATATATATATAAATGTATATATGTGTACTGCTATAGTTAAGAATCAGATATGAATGTTGTTTCTTATTGATCTGATGTGTTCTTTAGCCTCAGTTATGCTTGGTAATTTTCATGGTTCCAGTAGGCCCAGAAGTCTTTTTTTCAAGAGAGTATATTTTTGCACATTTCTGCTAAGTGTAACCTCAGTGTTGGCAAACCTACGCGACATATTCGGAGAATAATGAGCTCAGTAGTGTATTAATTAATTATATATTCTCTTCAAGGACATCTCGCTCTTCGTCCAGCAGAGTATCCTGCCACCTGCTCCTTAGATACGTTTTTGATGAAAGTAACGTTTGTCACGTGATAGAATTGTAAAGAGAGAAAACACATCAACTGTACTTTATTCATGCATTTTAGCATTAGGTTCAAACTGTCCCTTTCGAGGGAGAGCTCTGGTCAGTTGAAGTGGCCTTTGTCAATTGATTAACTGCTTTGCTGTTTGCTATTTTTACAATAAACGTGTTAAACTGGGGGAGTCCGGCCGTCTTGTGTTTTATTTTCAATCGTTCATACACCCGGAGGTCTCTCTGGCAGCCCCCTCTGTCCATAGCTGCTACCTGTCTGATCAAACTGTTGCCAAAATACTCATTTATAAATATACTGGGGGGTGAGGGGGGTCACTTAGACATTTCAAATAGAGACCGCGTGCTCCACATCCGCTTGGTCAGTAGAAACACAATGATATAACATTCCATCCATCTGTTTGTGTTGGTGCAGGGTGCAGGGTGAGGAGGGGAGTGACATCACAGATCATCCTGCCATTTAACAAATGTCGAGCTTTCTTTTTCTTTGAAGATAAATGCTTAATTGTTTATTTAAGAAACAGACTGCAGCTTTCTGCTGGCCTTTCATATCTTGGAGGAAAGACTATTGTTATGTTCTTATGTTCTTTAAAAAAGTTTGTTTCTGTAACCCAGCTTTATAAAAATAAAAAGTTAGAATTGACACAAAAATAAAATATAATATAATGACCGATAAATAAATGAAATCTAATTTGTTAATTAAAGGTGAGTGAGACACTGAAAGCTCGTGCCTGGCTCAGTTCGTTTGCTTGTACCCTCAAACTCAAAATGAGCCGAGCTTTCTTGTGGCTTCTGCCTGCCACCACGCTCTGACCTCATACACAAACAATAAAAACAAAGGGGCATATTAGCAAGGGCTGGCGATATAATTATCGCCGCTTTAGCGTCCGTTTTTGGGCGAAAAGCGGCGATAATTATATTGCAATATCATCAAGGACACACTAGCGCGTGTTTCCTTGATGTAGAGCCCGTTTTTTCACAGCCTCGCCTCGCATCGCTAATGAGATGCAAAGAAGGCGTGGCTCTGAAAACAACACATGTTAATATCGTGAATATCGCGATATTAACAAGGAGGTGCAGCGATAAAAAAAAATCGCGCTACCTCAGCCTTAACTCAGGAATTTAACGTCTGTTAAATTCCAGACTAAGGCATACTTTTAATGGGAGATGGATTATGCTGATACGACCACAGGGTCGTATCAGCAATAGTTATCGCTGTTTTCAATGGAACATCGCTGGAAAACCAGTGATGTTCCATTGAAACTACCGCTATCGCTGAAATATTATCGCCATAGCGCTATGCGTTGTAAATATAGCGTTATCATGGCGATAATATTCAGCGATAGCCAGCGATAATATTTCTATCGCTATGTACGGCCAGCGATAATTATCGCTGGCCGTTGATAATATGCCCCAAAGTGACGTTTGATGTAAAAAAAAAAAAAAGAATACACGAAAGAGAAAGATAAACCCACCTTGTGGATGAGTTCCACAGGGTGAAACTAGGAAACCTGGGATTAATATCGGTTTACCAGCTTGACCAAATTGTGTGTGATCCTCGGCAAATATTTTATTTCACTAAGCCTCCTTCTTATTAATTATCATATATAAGAGCACGCTGAAATGCGTGAGTCTCGGGATGTCTGCTGCACAAACACTGCATTATTTGATTTAATAGACTATACGGTGGCTTCATGCATGTGACGATATGAATATTTCTAAGATCATGTTTAAAAACTATCCATATCACTTTATAAATTGCTCTGAATGCCGTGATGTCATATATTGTACTAAGATGAAAAGCTCCTGCATGTTCAAGAAGCAGACTGTTTTAATTTTGAAGATAGTTTGTCATATTTATGCACGATATCTGTTGTTTGATTGCATGTGGAACATTTCCAGGGCTCGTCTCGTGCACGGCCTCTTAGAGCCGAGTCAGACGCTTGGCTCGGTGCTGGCTCGGCTCCCCCTGAGCACTTCTATTGCCAATGCTTGTTCATCCACAGGAACCGGGGCGGGCGGTTCTCAGATCGATGAACAAAGGTCATTGCCCCAGAATCCTCTTCGACGCTGTGTTGTGAGCGGCTCAATCAGCAATGCAGAGAATCCGCCCTAAACCACCCCGCGATCAGCCCGGGAAGCGACTGATTGAAGAGGCGAGTGACCCACAGACTCAGAAGAGAGGGAGAGGGAGAGGTGGGGCTCAGGCCTAGCTTTCTATCTGCACCCACAGGCAGGGAGATAACACCGAACCCCGACTGACAGCGAAAGACATTCTGCAGGCCCTCTCTCCCTCCGAGTGGCGGGCCCTCATTCCCGGTGGACTTCAGTTAGAATCACAGCTGTCCTACTGACCCTGACGGGCACTGTCCTCTTGCGGGGTCAGCATCTGCCATACCTGGCGCGTGGAGCCCTGCAGGCATCACTCTCTACCCAGAGAAGTGCAGACCCTGAGACCGGATCAGGCCAGCCAGGATCAGTCCTTGGAGTGAGAGAGTGCCCCACCCTGGTTGAACCGTGGGAGATGCTATGGGAAATGCCTGACTTTTTCTTGTGTGTTTGCAGCTGTGCACCACTGGTCATGGTGCACCATGCACGTGCGCTGGTGGGTGGCGGCCACGAGGGAAGGTAAACTAGTAAACTGGGCCCCACCCAGGTAATCTCTCTTCAGAGGCACTCAGATGAATTATTTACAAGACAGTTGAGGCGCAGACGTTTTAAGCTGACTTTGTTTAATGCAATTTTCATGTTTAAAATTGGTTTATGCACGTTTGTTTCTGTCGAATTTCTGCAAACCATATCTTCACTCCACGACATTGTTTTCTAATGGTTCCAATGAGTTTCAGGCGTTTGCAGAGTGCCTAGAAGGAAGAGCTGCTAGTCAGTCCCTGGCCTCTTTTACCAGACGGGTGGTTGAAGATTAGTTGACAGGCTCTGCTACTAACCGCTCAAGTTAATTTAGAGAACACCTCTTGCTTCCACATCCTACGCATGCTGCGAAAGATCATCAAATGGTTGCCTCAGAACATCAGACGGACCGTCACGCAATCACTCATCGCCAGCAGGATGGACAGACGGACCGTCACGCAATCACTCATCGCCAGCAGGATGGACTGTGGTAGCACTCTCTATCCTGGAATCTCCAAGGAGCCTCTGAACACCAGACGGACCGTCACGCAATCACTCATCGCCAGCAGGATGGACAGACGGACCGTCACGCAATCACTCATCGCCAGCAGGATGGACTGTGGTAGCACTCTCTATCCTGGAATCTCCAAGCAGCCTCTGAACACCAGACGGACCGTCACGCAATCACTCATCACCAGCAGGATGGACTGTGGTAGCACTCTCTATCCTGGAATCTCCAAGCAGCCTCTGAACACCAGACGGACCGTCACGCAATCACTCATCGCCAGCAGGATGGACTGTGGTAGCACTCTCTATCCACCAGACGGACCGTGACGCAATCACTCATCACCAGCAGGATGGACTGTGGTAGCACTCTCTATCCACCAGACGGACCGTGACGCAATCACTCATCACCAGCAGGATGGACTGTGGTAGCACCCTCTATCCTGGAATCTCCAAGCAGCCTCTGAACACCAGACGGACGTTACACAATCACTCATCACCAGCAGGATAGACTGTGGTAGCACCCTCTATCCTGGAATCTCCAAGCAGCCTCTGAACACCAGACGGACGTCACACAATCACTCATCACCAGCAGGATGGACAGACGGACCGTCATGCAATCACTCATTACCAGCAGGATGGACAGACGGACCGTCACGCAATCACTCGTCGCCAGCAGGATGGACTGTGGTAGCACTCTCTATCCACCAGACGGACCGTGACGCAATCACTCATCACCAGCAGGATGGACTGTGGTAGCACCCTCTATCCTGGAATCTCCAAGCAGCCTCTGAACACCAGACGGACGTTACACAATCACTCATCACCAGCAGGATAGACTGTGGTAGCACCCTCTATCCTGGAATCTCCAAGCAGCCTCTGAACACCAGACGGACGTCACACAATCACTCATCACCAGCAGGATGGACAGACGGACCGTCATGCAATCACTCATTACCAGCAGGATGGACAGACGGACCGTCACGCAATCACTCGTCGCCAGCAGGATGGACTGTGGTAGCACTCTCTATCCTCGAATCTCCAAGCAGCCTCTGAACACCAGACGGACCGTCACGCAATCACTCATCACCAGCAGGATAGACTGTGGTAGCACTCTCTATCCTGGAATCTCCAAGCAGCCTCTGAACACCAGACGGACCGTCACGCAATAACTCATCACCAGCAGGATGGACTGTGGTAGCACCCTCTATCCTGGAATCTCCAAGCAGCCTCTGAACACCAGACGGACGTTACACAATCACTCATCACCAGCAGGACGGACAGACGGACCGTCTCGCAATCACTCATCACCAGCAGGATAGACTGTGGTAGCACCCTCTATCCTGGAATCTCCAAGCAGCCTCTGAACACCAGACGGACCGTCACGCAATCACTCATCACCAGCAGGATGGACTGTGGTAGCACTCTTTATCCTGGAATCTCCAAGCAGCCTCTGAACACCAGACGGACCGTCACGCAATCACGCAATCACTCATCACCAGCAGGATAGACTGTGGTAGCACTCTCTATCCTGGAATCTTCAAGCAGCCTCTGAACACCAGACGGACCGTCACGCAATCACTCATCACCAGCAGGATGGACTGTGGTAGCACTCTCTATCCTGGAATCTCCAAGCAGCCTCTGAACACCAGACGGACGTCACACAATCACTCATCACCAGCAGGATGGACAGACGGACCGTCACGCAATCACTCATCACCAGCAGGATGGACTGTGGTAGCACTCTCTATCCTGGAATCTCCAAGCAGCCTCTGAACACCAGACGGACCGTCACGCAATCACTCGTTGCCAGCAGGATGGACTGTTGTTGCACTCTCTATCCTGGAATCTCCAAGCAGCCTCTGAACACCAGACGGACCGTCACGCAATCACTCATCGCCAGCAGGATGGACTGTGGTAGCACTCTCTATCCTGGAATCTCCAAGCAGCCTCAAAACATCAGACGGACCGTCACGCAATCACTCGTCGCCAGCAGGATGGACTGTGGTAGCACTCTCTATCCTGGAATCTCCAAGCAGCCTCTGAACACCAGACGGATCGTCACGCAATCACTCGTCGCCAGCAGGATGGACTGTGGTTGCACTCTCTATCCTGGAATCTCCAAGCAGCCTCTGAACACCAGACGGACCGTCACGCAATCACTCATCGCCAGCAGGATGGACTGTGGTAGCACTCTCTATCCTGGAATCTCCAAGCAGCCTCTGAACACCAGACAGACCATCACGCAATCACTCATCCCCAGCAGGATGGACTGTGGTAGCACTCTCTATCCTGGAATCTCCAAGCAGCCTCAGAACATCAGACGGACCGGCACGCAAGCACTCTCTATCCTGCAATCTCCAAGCAGCCTCTGAACACCAGACGGACCGGCACGCATTCACTCATCGCCAGCAGGATGGACTGTGGTAGCACTCTCTATCCTGGAATCTCCAAGCAGCCTCTGAACACCAGACGGACCGTCACGCAATCACTCCATCGCCAGCAGGATGGACTGTGGTAGCACTCTCTATCCTGGAATCTCCAAGCAGCCTCTGAACACCAGACGGACCGTCACACAATCACTCATCGCCAGCAGGATGGACTGTGGTAGCACTCTCTATCCTGGAATCTCCAAGCAGCCTCTGAACACCAGACAGACCGTCACGCAATCACTCATCCCCAGCAGGATGGACTGTGGTAGCACTCTCTATCCTGGAATCTCCAAGCAGCCTCAGAACATCAGACGGACTGGCACGCAAGCACTCTCTATCCTGCAATCTCCAAGCAGCCTCTGAACACCAGACGGACCGGCACGCAATCACTCATCGCCAGCAGGATGGACTGTGGTAGCACTCTCTATCCTGGAATCTCCAAGCAGCCTCTGAACACCAGACGGACCGTCACGCAATCACTCCATCGCCAGCAGGATGGACTGTGGTAGCACTCTCTATCTTGGACTCTCCAAGCAGCCTCTGAACACCAGACGGACCGTCACGTAATCACTCATCGCCAGCAGGATGGACTGTGGTAGCACTCTCTATCCTGGAATCTCCAAGCAGCTTCTGAACACCAGACGGACCGTCACGCAATCACTCGTCGTCAGCAGGATGGACTGTGGTAGCACTCTCTATCCTGGAATCTCCAAGCAGCCTCTGAACACCAGACGGACCGTCACACAATCACTTGTCGCCAGCAGGATGGACTGTGGTAGCACTCTCTATCCTGGAATCTCCAAGCAGCCTCTGAACACCAGACGGACCGTCACGCAATCACTCATCACCAACAGGATGGACTGTGGTAGCACTCTCTATCCTGGAATCTTCAAGCAACTCCTACCAGACTCCAGACCATCCAGCACACCACTGCAAGACACATACTCCCACGCCGCACCCACATCACGCCGCACCCACATCGCACCGCACCTCAGGAGGCTTCACTGGCCCCCCATTCACGAGCGCAGCCAATTCAAACTTCTCACGCACACATACAAAGCCCTACACAACACAACGCAGGACCAGAATACCTGCACAACCACGTACAATTTCACCAACCCATCAGACACCTCGCTCTGCATCACTCTCACCCGCACACACTCGCCACATCTGCAAAAGCAAACCTGGAGGTCACTCATTCTCCGACATCGCACCCAAGACATGGAACAACCTCCCTCAACACATAAGAGCCTCCTCCTCACTTCCTGAGCTCCTCAAGAAGCTGGAGGCCTGGTTCTTTGTGTAAAGCACCGGTGTCTGGACACAATATAGTTTTAAATATCGAGGCGCAGAAATATCGGAAAAAAATGTTGTGATAAAATAAACATTGTGATGCAGAAATATTGTTGTCAAGAATATCGTTGTTGTTAATATCAATCTCAATAATATAGCTGTAATAGTATTGTTTTTTAATTATCTTGATGTATTTCAGTTCATATATTATTTTATGTTTATTATTGTTTGTATTTTTGTTAATAATATTTCTAAATATAGTTTGTAATTTTAAGTGAGTTTAATGTTTAATTTATTTACTAATAGTCATTTATAGTGTTGTACTAGGTTGCTAGGTTTCTAGGGGTATAGGATGGGAAGTTTTTAATTATAAATAATGAACAATTAATTAATAACGAATTATTCATTATTTAATTGATTATTATATTAATTGAGTAATAATTATATTTTTTCAGTCATATATTAGATGTGGGCTGCTTGGTTTAAAGGGGCAAAAGGTGGGAAGTTAATTTAATAATCATTCATTAACAATTAATGATCAATTTCTTCTGAATTATTTAATTGATTATTAAATATGTAAATTGTGTAATAAATATATTTTTTAAATTATATATTAGGTGCGGGCTGCAGGTTTGTAGGTATATAGGGTAGGAAGTTAAGTAACAATTTATGTATTAATCAACAACAAATTATTAATTAAATAATAATTCTGTTATTGGTTATTAATTATTTAAATTGTATAATAATTATATTTTCTATTTATATATTACATGCAAGTTGTTGGGTTTGTAGGGGTATTAGGTGGGTAGTTAAGTAATAATCAAATAAAAATGAATTAACAATGTATTATTCATTTGTTTAATTATGTAAATGGTGTAATAATTATATATTTTAAGTTATATATTTGGTGCAGTCTGCTGGGTTTGTAGTGGTCTAGAGTGGAAACGCAATTGTAAATTAAGTTATTAATTAATAATTATTAATTAATATTTAATTGATTATTAATTATGGTAATTGTGTTCTATTTATTCATTTTAGTTTTATTTTAAGTGTGGCTGATAGGTTTGTGGGGTATAGTGCGGTAAGATATTTAAATAATAAATAAATTCAATTTTTAAAATTGATGCTTAACTATTAAATTGTTTAATAATCATGTTAATCTTTTAAATGTTTTTATTACGGGATAATTATGGTGAAACGGACACGAAATCCAGAGTAGCCCCTCATAGACAATTAAGATCACCGTAGAATGGGGATGTTCTGCTAAACAATCACTTCTCCTTACACAGAATAGCAACGAGTGGTAGCATATTGTCACCTCACACGAGGTCGTCTCTGTCTGCCAAAACTGTTACAATAATAACTGACGAAGCTGCTAAAGCGTTATGATGTATTGTGTGTTGCTCAAATATTTTTCACTATTAGTGTGATGATAAGAACTTGAAAAAGATGTGACAAAATGTCCACCCCAAAGCTTGCTCACTTGTCTTGTCTTTAGGTACTAAACCCAAAGGAATCGAGCAAGACCAAGTATGTATTAAAATTCTTTCTGAAACATATATGTAACCTTTATAGAGTGCAACATCATATTAAGAAAATAAAATGTGAGTCACATCCACCTGGTACAAATAATAGCAATATGTGAATAAATTATGAAATGTAAAACCACATTTAAAATGAGTTACCTCTTGCCATCATGTATGGAAAATATGTATGCTTTTTTGCTCATAATTAATTTCAGTGAAATAAAAACAGAATGACTATAATTGTTGAACAAAACCACAAATGTTAAGTCTTTTCTCTATTTTCTTTCACCGTCGCATAAAGACTCGAAGAGAAAGCAATGGTCATGTGACCAAGACCCAGTGTGAGGTCGAAACGCGTCTTGTCTTGTTTGTCGAATAAACACTAATTTCGCCATCTCAAACCGGAGTGACTAGGCATTTTCACCGGGACCGGTGAAAATATCTTTTGTGTATATAGATATGGTGACCTAGATTTAAAAGACTCGAAGGTCCCATCTTAAGAGGTGTACCTTTGTAATGCCTACGAATGAGCCCTCAGAGACTTCTGACTTTTTCAAGGAGATGGCTTATTTTAGTGACCATTGAATCAAAAGAATTCTGAAAGGTGGTCCTTCAACGTGGATCCGAGGAATGGTCATATTGTAAGCTGCAGGTTTGTCAGTACCTTGACACTTAAAAATGAAAGCTTCCTCAATTTTTGGATCTTTAAAAGGCCTGCAAAACATGCAGTTTAAGATTAACCCTGGGCGGTGAACTCCGCTCCGCTCGCGGAGTTTGCGGAGTTTTCCGCCCTCCGCGCAGAGGAGCGGATTTTTTTTCCTCGCTCACGTTCACCAACGTCAAGTTGGCGAGCGCGAGCGAGGAAAATCCACCTCCCGGCGAGATTTTTCCTCGTTCGCGATCGTCAACATCAAGTTGGCGAGCGCGAGCGTGGAAAATAAACCTCCTGGCGAGATTTCTCAACGCGGGGGGGGGGGCGGGTTTCTCATTGCGAATGGTCGCGTATGCTCGCGACCGCTTGCGTTGAGAAACTGCCCATTCGCGTTGAGAAAGCTGCTGCTCGAGTAAAAATCTACTCGAGCGGCAGAAAGGAAAGCAGCGCTCGCTTGCGCTGTGCATGGTGCCGTTTGCGATGATTGCACAGTGCGGACAAGCATCCGGCACTGAAAATCACCGCGAACGGCATTTTTCCTTCGTACTCCGCCGCTTGCGGAGCTCCGCGTAGCGCGGCGGAGGGTTGTTTCCACTTCGCAGAGTTTCGCGTAGCGCAACTCCGCGAACTCCGCCCAGGGTTATTTAAGATTTCATTACTTCACATTTATAAGTTTTTTGAGTGCTTCACTCTGAGCATACCAGCACAAAGCGCTTAATAATGTGCATTCTTACACATTGACACAAGGCAAGAAACGTTCATAATGGACTCTAAAGGGAGCTGCGTGTGGTTCGTAGATGATCACTAGAAACATTTTTTTCTATTTAAAATATAAACAAGCATTGGCAAAGCCAATCAGTCTGGCCCTTCACATAGTACAGTTACCTCAAGTACCAGATGTCCCTTCCGAGTCTGAAAAAACTGTGTGAAGTCTTTAACAAGACTGCAGCCCCTCAGAATTTTACTAGATGCACCTCTCTAGTCAGAAGCAGCTGCTTAACAAGTCTGTCACAATGCTGCAGAAAGGTCAGATTTGTAATTGTTTTTCATCGCCCTTGCGCCAAGCAAGGCGACTTAGGGCAACAAAAAACCTGGGCCCAGATTTAGTAAGGTTTTGTGTCACCATTGCTCCACGCAAGGGGTTGCAGGGCAACGCAAAACCTGGAATGAGATTTACTAAGCCACACAAGGCCACCTTGCATGGCCCTGCGTGGCTTGGTAAATCTAGAGTAACAAGGCAGCACAAGTCGCTGCCTTGCGTTACACTGTGCCGGAAAGGCATTGCATGGGTGGAGCATGGGTGTTCCCACGCACCCACCCATGTATTCTAAAGCATTCCCAGATTTACCAACACTGGTAGACCTGGGAATGTGTACGCCTGTCCACCATAGGCGCTACAAGGAGAAATACCTTTATTTTTCCTGGCTGTTTCCTCATTCTGCAGCACACTCATGAAGAGAAAAATGCCACTATGGATTGATTTTGTGCAGGAAGGTGTCCATTACTGAAAAAAAAAATTCTCCCTGTAACGCAGACACCCTTGCTCCATGCTGCATGGGTGCCTGCACTGGTGCTAGGCTGCAGATTGTACGTTAGCGCAGGCAGAGGACATGAATGCGCCATCTTGATAGACATGGTGGATTCCTTCCCTCTCCCTTTCATGCAGCGCAGCAAGTTGTGTTGCTACAATGTGTGAATTTTTTTTTTTAATGCCCCCTTGAATCGGATTTAACAAGTGATGTAAGGCCACCCTTACCACCAGAGGTGCAGAAAGTAGAAATATCTTTTATTCTCTTCGCTGGTTCCTCTTTCTTAGGGGGATATTCTCAAGAACGTGCGATAATCATCGCCAAAATAGGTTAACGCAATTTTTCATATCGCCGTCTATCGCGGGAAAATAACTCTGTGTTAACGTCGTATTCTCAACATGGTGGTAACATGCAATAGTTTCCCGATAACGCGTCAAATGTCCGCGATAAAATTACCGGGACGGTGATAAAAATCTAAACCCGAACGTGAAAAAAGTTGCGATGGGCCCAACTGCGATAAAAAATTCAGTGATAAGCAGCGCCAGGCCTGCAAGTCCCACAAGTCAGGCTGGAAAAACCACTATAAAAGCGGCAACAAAAAACACAAACAAAACACAAACAACTGAGAAGCACCATGGAGGTAGCCGGAGCAAGTACAGAGGACAACCAGAACCCCACAAGCCCCACGGAGGACCAGCCTGGGACCTCGGGGTCAGGGAAGGGCAAGGAGAAGAAGAAGAGGAACCCGCATTTCAGTACGCAGGAAAACCAGATCCTCATTACGGAGGTAATAGAACACCACCACCAACTGTTCATCACCTCCACTGTGCCATTGGCAACAAAAATGGAATATGGCAGTCCATCGTGGACAAGGTGAATGCAGTCGGAGTGCTGCGGACAATGGAAGAGGTCAAGAGGCGCTGGAATGATGTGAATCACAAAACCAAGCAGAAACTTGGCAACAACCAGAAGGCAGCAATGCAGACTGGAGGTGGGAGTCCAGCGCCACAGGAGGAGCTGGATGAGATGGAGGAAATCCATGTCCACAGTCATCAGTGTGGAGACAGTGGCAGGAGTTGGGGGACCGGACACTGCTCAACATGACCTGACACAACAGCAACAGGGTGAGTAACGACCAGCGACTGGGGGACGGGGGAGATGGGCACAATGGCACACATGCACAATTAAGTATAGCACAGTGCACACCCACAATGACTCTGGATTATGTCCCTGATCCCCTTGGCACACTGCAGCACACCTAGAAACAGCAAGTAGGCCCCCGTCGACTATGTGCCCAGAGGGGGCCCTTCCCACACATCACCAATCTCACAACCAACCCATGCACATGTGCCAAACCCAGCAAAGCGGAGTGTCTGTGAGCCACACTGATAATGCAAGTGACACTGCATGACAAATAGCATGGCTGCAGTCAATATATCATGACATGTTGCACGCCACGACACTGAGGTGGCTGAGTGTGGACCACATCCGTAAAGGAGCAGGTCACACTCTGACACATCCAGGTGCACATACAACCCCTGACGTCAACAACACATCTGCGTACAAACCATGCCCCAGAGTCCCAACTCCCACCAAGAGCCCAATTTACCCAAGTATGCAACATCTCAGCACTGTATAAGCACAGAAGTCAAAGGCACACCTCCTGAAAGGGATAAGGGGCAGCAAAATCAGAGCTGCAGGGGTGACTCTCCCAAAATGCAGCACACACACATAACATTCAGAGCACATCAACATTGACAACAATGTGGTACAAACTGCAACACGTTCACAACAGAACAGAGGACACAACTGGTGCCGCTTGTGTGCAGAAACTGGCCAATCACATTTGGCATAGCAGGGAAATGTGAGATGATAATGTACAAGTACAAACACACATCCGTGATGTTGTCGAAATGTCCACTGTCCCGCATCAATAAGGCAGCTCCTCCCAAACAGTCACAACGTACATTGTCATGCAGTCTGTATGTAAACTAGTACAATGCGTCAACATACATGTGAACACAATGTTAAACTGCATCTCCCCTTCACATTGCAGAGGGAGAATCAACACCTCCTGCAGAGCAGACCCAACAATTCAGCACTGATGATGAAGAGGACCTCCCCAACATCGACACCGACGCCCTCCAAGAGCTCATGGACAACTTCGGCACCTCACCTCCAGGAGCAGGGCAGCCCAGCTGCATTGAGGAGACCTCACCCCCTGCACAGACCACACAGCAGGAAGCACCCACCACCACGGCTGTCTCCCAGGACCCCCACGAACAACACATGGCCTACCAACGCCGTGTGTAAGGGTGCCAGGAGAAGATGGCTGATCAGGTGCGGGTGGAGTTCGACCTCATGGCAGCCAAACTAGATGCCATACGTGGGTGTCTAAGTCCCATCAGGGACCACTTACAGTCCCTAACGGACACCCACAGTCCGCTCCATGCTCTCCAACGATCCATGGCTGACATCGCTGGAATCCTGACTCTGAGACAAGAACAACTGTCTAGTCAGAGTGGCTCCAGCGATGTCAGCCGGGAGTTGGTACACATGCGGAGGATCATGGAGAACATGGAGCGGATGCAGGCGGAAAGAATGGCTGCCACGGCTGCACACCAGCGAGATGTAGCTGGGTTCTTCCATGCCCTGCAGACCCTCATCATGGCATTGCTGCCACAAGGCCTGGCGCGGATGAATGCTGCTGCTACTACTCCATCCACATCTCCGCCCCCTGATGTGTCAGTGCCTCACAGTGCGGCAGACAATCCACCTCCGGCCCCTGATGTGTCACTGCCTCACAGTGCTGCAGCCAATCCACCTCCGGCCACTGATGTGTCACAGCCACACAGTGATGCAGACAAAACAACACCACCCACATGTGAGGCACATGAGACATCAGAGGACGAAGATGCGGATGATTCTGCCTTAGTGGTAAGAAGGAAGTGGTAGCATTCATCTCCACCATATGGCCTGTTTCTGCTTGGTTCTGCCCTCTGCATCATCACCTTCCACTGTCCCCCGATACACTCTGCGACACTCACCTTGGACCTCGACATGGACTGCCATATTCTGTTTGGCTACCAATGACACAGCAATCAGACTGCGAACTGAACTCTTCCTCTACCAATGAACTTGTCAATCCCTAAAGGACTCTGGCCGGCCCTCCACGGGGCAACAATGTAAAGTGGGGTTTGCATGGCCCTGTACTGCTCCAGCTTCAACACTCCACCGAATGTGAATAAAACATTCTAATTCACACAGATGTGTCATGTCTATGTTCAATCAAGTATGAAAGTATGGATGAATGTAGGGGCAGTGATTCCCCCTCACGTCCATGTTGCTAATGTTGTGGGACTTGAGTCACAGCGTGCAACTCTCTGCATCATGGTGGTACATATTTGACACCAAAAGACGCCCTGTTGTCTTTTCTTGGTCACAAATGACAGCCTTTATGTCATGAATTTGGACACATGTGATACGCTGCTGAGTGGGCTTACGTACTATCTTTGACACCCTGAAATGGCATTTTGAATACGTGACACCCTAAACAGCCTCTCTGTACAGAGGTGACACACCCACCATCTAATTGCCATTTGTGAGATTGTAAGCACTAAATGTTGCACTTACACTTGTCAGAGTGATGTGCTTATGCAGAGGAGTGACATGCACAAAGGGAATGTGTGGTGTAATGAATGTATTTGCACATGCTGTGCCTGTGGTCATTTTGTCCTGTCCCATGATTGCTACGGACAGTCACAATGTGACGTGCTCATGTGAAGAAATTGTTAATGATTGTGTTCCTTCGGGCTAATCCTGCTGCAGCTGCACTGGGGTGTGGTCCACCTGCCTCATCTTCATCATCATCGTCCGGTGCATCTGGCACTTGGATCCATGGGGCATTGGTGCGTACACATATGTTGTGCAACACACAACATGCAATGATCATCTTGCACACTATTTCCGGGCTGTACAGGAGTCTTCCACCTGTGATGTCCAGGCACCTGAAACGTGACTTTAACACGCCAAATGAGCGCTCCACAATGCCCCTGGTGCGTTTGTGGGTCGCATTGTACTGCCTCTGGGCCTGGGTGTTCGTGTCTCGGAGGGGTGTCATCATCCACGGGCAGAGTGCATATCCTTGATCACCTGTGACAGGGGAGAGAGATATGTGTCAATCGGTGGTTCTGCATTCTGTGTTGGCAGGCTGATTAGTTTAGTGGTGTGTGATGTGTGCGACTTTGGGATTCATGTTTGACATGTATTGCTTGTGGCAAATGAGCGGCATCCATGTGTATTACTTTGCCTCACAGCTGCTCCTCACTCCCCCGAGCCTATTTCCTTGTGTGTGCTGCGCGGTTGCATCACTTGCACTCCTAAGACACACCATTGTCATGACTGTCTGCGCATGTCCACAAGCCTGACAATGACACTGTGATATTGGCCGTTGAAGGTGGTCGGCCACGTGTGTGTAGGCCTATGGTCAGGATATGGCGGACACAGAGACACACGCAGTATTTACTTTGGTGGCCATCCCGGAAGTGAACCACGCCCAGAGCCCCGGGCTATTTATTCCCACTCCTACGCTGGACTGGCGTACGCCGGCCCAGCCCACTCCGCTTACGCTTACAGGGGGGACATAGCCACATGTCCAAGGTCTTCCCCACTGCCTGAGGTGACATGGTTTCGTCACTGTCCACAACACTACAAACACCAGCAGTATATGTCCACATGGACATGTCTGTGCTCTGCATACTGAAGTCTGTCCAGCACATCACCGCCACACTTGGCATTGTGTACATTATTATTCATGGGTCACTTGCCTCCTTCGCACAGACTTGGTTCCCACCTCTCCCCACATTCTGCAATTGTGTGGCAGAGGTGCCATGACGTGGATGGTTTGTCTACATGGCTGGCCACGGTTACCACAGTTACTTGTGTTGTCGTGTCTGGTAGGTGGGCATGTTGTTTGGCATGTTGTATGTGATTTTGTAACGTGTGCATTCCCACAGTTGCAAGTTGCATGATTGTGGAGTTGAGGTGTGTGGTGTGTTCATTTGGTACTTACCAACGAGGAGTGCATTTCCATAGGTGCCATCCTGGAAGCGCTGGTTGATGATGGACTGTCGGAAGATGTAGGAATCATGCACACTGCCTGGGTAGTTGGCGACGACGTTGGTGAAGAGTCCACGGTGGTCCACTATTGCCTGCACATTGATGGAATGCGTGTGCTTTCTGTTGCGGTTATTGTGTGCAGTGTCGGCAGGGGGCACAAGTAGGACATGTGTGCAGTCAATTGCCCCCAACACATGCGGGATGCCAGCTATGGCGTAGAAGCCTTGCTTGGTCCCCAGCTGTTCCTACGCAGTATGGGGGAAGTGAAGGTGCTGGGGTACCAAGCTGATGATGGCATCCAAGACAGGTGTGAGGAACTTTGATAGGGCTGGCTGTGAGACTCCTCCGACTCTGGCAGTTGTTGGTTGGAAGGTACCAGAGGCCAACAGGTGCAGCACAGCCAGCAGCTTTGTCTGCGGAGGGATGTTGGTTGTCCGCTGTGTTGGTACCGTCAGCCTGTGGGCAATGTGGGTCAGGATGCGGAGGATGGTTGTCCTTTTGAGCCTGTAGTGGGCAATTACATCTTCTGTGAGGCTGGTGCGTTTTCGGAAGGTCCGCTGTCTTGTTCTGCGCTGCCTCTGTGGTAGTCCGGGGGGTGGTCTGGGGGGCCTGGGGGTGGTGGTGGTAGGTGTTGTGGCCCTCTTGGGTCTCCGAGCTGCATGATCAGTAGCTCCATGACATGTGTTGGTCTTCAGATGTGGCTCTGGGCTGGGCTCCCTTTCATACTGCAGGTTGTCGTCCTGCTTAACACCAGTAAAAGGCAGGTGTTAAATCCCTGCTGCTAACGCGCCTTATCGCCTGTTTTTGAATCGCATCGCAGATCTGGCTTGTCGTTGAGAATATCGCAAAGTGGTGTTTTCGTGTGTTTTTGCACGGGAACGCCTACTCTGCATATCATTAGCGTTAGTTGTCGCTCTCATCCGTGGCGATGTTTTTTGCGGAAGCTATCGCTGGAAAACTGGTGATATCGGCAGTTTGCACCAGCTTGGGAATTGGGCAATAAATCTATCGCCACTTTTGCGGCGCTAAAGTGCCGATAAATCGGCGATGAGTCCTTGAGAATATGCCCCACAGTGTGCTGCATTCTGTACCACACTTAGAAAGAGGAAATGCCTCTAAATATCATTTATGTGTAGGAAGGTGCCCCTTCCTGCACAAAAACAATGCTACCTGTAACGCAGGCACCTTTGCACCATGATGCGAGGGTGCCTGCATTGGCGTTAGGCTACACTGGGTGCGGCAGCGAAAGGAGAGAACAGGAATGCACCATATAGTGATAAACATGGCACATTCCTGCCATCTCCATTTCCCACAGCCCAGCGCAGTTGTCTTGCTTCGTTGTATTGTGCAAAAAAATAATTAGAAGCCTAAATGTCCCTCTTGAATAAGAAGCAACTGCTTAAAAATGTCTTTCACATTGTTGTGGGGGTGTGGGTTCAACATTAAAATGTACATAACCATGTTTGCGACTCTAATAAAGTTTTGATATTCCACAATTCATTACTTGGTGTTCCTCACTAGTCAAATGTAAAAGATTTATATATTCATTCATGAAGATGCAATTCCACCAGTCCTTACAAAGAGTCTCTCACAAATCATAAGCTAAAGTATTAAAATTCTTACATACAGCTGCAGTTTCATTAGTCGTTACTAGGTGTCCCTCAGAGTCAAATGCAAAAGCACTGATAGTCTTTCATGAAGCTGCAGTTCCACAAGTCATTACCAGATGTCCCTCTAAAAAGATGTGTCCTGAAGCTCCCTCTAGAGGAGAATGGTGTTACTCCAGCCTTGTGGAGAATGACCTGCACCAAGCTGAGGAGCTGAGGGGGTGTGGCTTTAGTATATAAATTTGCATTTGTAAAACAGGAAGGCAATCGACGAATGGAATAACCTTAAGTATTGCCCGGCGATGTCGCCTCTATTCCCCAAAATATGAATCAATGAAGAGGCAGGCGCTGGAGACTGGAAGGCAGGAAACAAAGGTTTATTCTCTCCGGAGGAGAACACGTCAGATCAGACCAACAGGGAATCTTCACGAGGTGCTCTACTGCATCTCTGAGGCCTGGCCTCTTATACACGCATTTATGGCAGGAAGACATTCTTTATTACAGTAAAGATACTTTGAAGTATGAAAGACATCCCTGGGATCTTTCGCTTCAGACCCGTTCCCACGCACCCTTACAGTGAGAATCCCCTCCCCATTCACCATACAGAATCGTCATCAGACGGCAGGATCAGCAGGGCATTCCGCCGGTTCCCGGAATGCATGTGGTGTGACGGATCTCATGGGGTGGGGGCCTTGATCTACTGTAACTCCTTTGAAGAGGGGCGATTCCTTACAGTCGGGGCCATAAACTGTATCCGCAGGGCTAGGTGATAGCCTGGGACCGGCCTGGACAATCGGATACGGAGGAAGAGGGGTGTCAGAGGGTGTGATAGTGTATAGGAGGAAAGGGAGGTGTCGGGCAGGCCCGGGGTGAGATTCCCAGGGAAGTGCAGCGCAGTTGGAGGGGGTTAATGGCCCGTGCATGAGAGAGAGAGAGAGAGGGTGACCAGTGCGGGGGGGGCTTGCGAGGGTGTGGAGCCGCGCTGGGGATTAGCGGTGTGCAGAGAGTGGGTCTGATCAAGGTAGCTAAAATGGCCGCCGCGGACGACGAAAGTGTGGCATTGGGAAAAAGGGCAAGATGGCGCAGACAATGTTTATCGATACAAATTAATTTTCCACAGTCCTCCCTTTTAACATTTCTCGCCAACTTGTTAATTCGGGTCGATCCCCATAATGCCACGTATTTCTGTCTCATACAAAGTTTTCATGTGTTCAGCCTGTAAGTCCAAAGTCTTTGGGCAAATGCAATTTGAAAATAATGAACACAGAGGAGGCAGACATTGGATACTTAAGCAACACCCGCATAGCACCACAATCGGAATCAGAATGAATGTGAACAACCTCCACCCCCAGGCTTTCAGTAAGTCCCAGAACCAGCTCCCAAGCGACCATCCTTCTTGCTCCTGGTGTACTTCAGAGGACAGTCTATGGAGGTGTTCGATGGCTTTGTAAACAGAAGGTGAATTGTCTGGCACGTAGGTGCAACAGCTGGACCCAATGATGCGGCAGGCTCCTCCTCGGTCTGCCAGAACCACGTCTAGAACAAGGCGGTTCTGCAGAGCCACCAGGCGGACTGCCTGAAGCTCTGCGGTGTTATTGGTCAAGATGCCAGCTGTGATGTTCATGGTGGTTTCAACTGCCTGGGTCAAGTGTCGGATGGCGCGGCTGTTCGTCATCGGACCCCAGAATGGCACAAGTCCTTTCGCGGCATCCAAGAACTGTGCTCCTGTCGAGTCGGCCTGGTCGATGTCCCTTGCACGCTTTTGCCGGTGATGGCTTGCTGGGGCCACATACGTAGGTGGGAGGATGAAGGCAATGTAGCATGTGCCCCCCAACCTTTGGGGAGCCAGGTGTATGCTTTGGTGCCACAAACAAAGTACATATTTGGAGAAGCAACAAAGGAGGGAGGGTCGGATGAATCCAGTGTTCTGGTGATGACGCAGGCGCTGCGGCCCACCAGTTGCGTCCCCAGGCCTTCGATGCACACAAGGCCCGAGACGTTGACAACAGACAAGGCCACTGTCAGAGTGGTAGCTGTTCGTTTCCGGAGGTAGGAGAAAGTGGGTCTGGCTGGGTTATGGAAAACTTGCATTTCCACTCGTTCTTTGGCAGGGATGTCCATGTGAATAGAGGTACCAGAGGTCAGAGGGTAAAAAGGAGTAGCGGTTCGCCCAGTCTTATTCAGCCATGCCTCGTGGTAGAAATGCGAAACAGTTCTTTCTGATGTGGCATTGTCTTTAAAGCTTTCTTGCAGAAGAATCAGCCAGGCAAGACAGGAGCCGTGGATGGAAAAGGGCGAAGGAATGAACGGGATGGAGTGTCCGGCTGCATGGGGCAGCAGCCCGCAGATCCAGCAATTAGTGGCATTAGCGGCAAGGTTGTGTTGGTGCAGCAGTTGCACAAAAGAGTTATTCCAGAACTCCCTGCGTCTCTCTCGGAGCGGTGGAGAAAGGGCAATCAGGAAGTGTTCCTTGGTAGTTATCGGCAGTTCAGTGGGGAGCAATGTTTTGTGAGCGGGTGTGCTTTCTTCGATGATCCAGAAGGTTGTCATGAGGAGGAGGCAAAAGAGAAGGGTAATGAAAACGGCTATAGTCTTTGAGCTGTGCAGTTTGTTAGTCTTTGGGTTTCGGTAGGTCCTCTTCGGATATCCAGTTGCTTCCATCATTGGGGAGTCGGGCGCTTCCATCATCTTCAGAGTGCTCGGTAGCGGGCAGAACCACCGACTTTCTCTGACTTCTCTTCGGGCAACCTTGAGTGTGTTAGGCTACCGTTCTGAGATTTTACCCAGTCAGTGGTCTGCTTTGCCGAAGCTCCTCCCTTTTACGTAGGTTGTACCCTTCCCTGGACGGTACGGTGGGATCGGGAAACTCTGCCAGTTCGAGCGTTTCTGTGTCGGTGTGACAGCTCAACGATGGTTTGTCTTTTGTCAGGAGCTCTTCCTGAGTCGCGATGTCTTCTTCCGTCGTCAGAGTTGGGGGGCGCGTTTACAATGGTGCGCATGCACCCAGTGACGCTTGCCTTCCACTCGAAGGGCCGTCCGTGTAGTGATCAGGACTTGCCAGGGGCCCGTCCACCGAGGTTCCAAGCTTTTGGCACGCTGGAAGTTGCGGATCAAGACGTGATCCCCTGGGTGAATGTCGTGTCCTGGGCCCCTGGAAGCGTCTGGGATGGCTTGTAGCACCTGTTGATGGATGACAGTTAAGGTTTTAGTGAGGGTGCACAGATAGTCAGACATTAGGACGTCTGGGACGTCATGGATCGAAGTTGGCCTAGGCGCGGCCCAAATATTCATTGGCCGCCCGAATACTACTTCGTAAGGGGTCAAGTGGTGCTTAGTGGGGGTGGAGCGCATTGATAGCAATGCCAATGGGAGGGCATCAGGCCACTTCAGTCCGGTGGAGGCAACAATCTTAGAGATTTTTAGCTTGAGTGTGGCGTTGTGTCGCTCGACCAGGCCTGCAGATTGGGGGTGGAAGACTGCGTGAAATTTCTGTTTTACACCCAATCCCTTTAAGATAAGTTGGATGACTTCAGCTATGAAGTGGGGGCCGTTGTCACTCCATAAAATCCGACAAAGGCCATATCGGGGGAAAAACTCTTTTAACAGGACTTTGGCAGTGGTCATGGCAGTGTTGTCGCGTGTGGGATAGGCCTCCACCCATTTGCTGAAGGCGCACACGACAACAAGGACGTACTTCAAACCCAGGCAACGGTCTAGCTGAATGTAATCCATCTGTAGGACTTCAAAGGGATGGTCGGGGACCCCGAACCCACCCCGAGGGACAACAGTTCCTTTCCCTGGGTTGTGTTGCAAGCAGATTAAGCATTGTTGAACTAGGCGTCTAGCAGAGTCGGGAATCTTGTCGTTGTGCCAGACTCGGGTGATGAGTTCAATAATGGGGGCGGATCCTATGTGTGCTGGGGAGTGTGCCATAGTCAGTATGGGGATCAAGTAGGAATTGGGTAGCAGCCATTTGTTCGTGTCTTTTGTCAACCAGCAGCCTTCATCATCTTTCAGTCCCACCCGTGCCCATTCAGTCAGTTCTTGGGGGAGCAGGCCATTTGTATGTCTCTAATGTGCTCTCTAGCGTCCTTCCATTTTTCCGTCTGTGACCTAGTCACGTATATGCGTGTCGTCGTCCTATTCTCAGCTGTGGTTCGAGCAGTGATGTCGGCTAGTGCATTTCCTTGTCCAATGATGTCTGTCACTTTCTTGTGTGCCTGGCATTTGATGACTGCAAGTCGTTCGGGGAGGAGGACTGCTTCGGTCAAGGCAGAGACTAGATCTCCGTGAAGGATGGGTGTGCCATGCGAAGTCAGGAATCCCCTTTCCTTCCATAAGAGCCCAAAATGATGAACCACCCCGAAGGCATACTGGCTGTCGGTGTAGATGTTTGCGACTTTGCCTGTTGCTAGGACGCATGCACGTGTGAGGGCAATTAGTTCTGCCGCTTGTGCGGACCGTTGGGTGATGCGGGCCGTCTCAACTACCGTCCGGGCTGTGGTGACTGCATAGGCAGCCGAGGTCGTGCCGTCGGGGAGTTTAATGCACGAGCCGTCTACCCATAGCTCTCCATCAGGGTCTGGGATGGCAGTGTCACGGAGGTCAGCTCTACTTCTAGTTTGCTCGTCCGTGAGGGTCACACAGTCATGCATAGGGGACACATTGGGGTCGTCATCGGGGAGGGGCAACAGAGTGGCAGGGTTCAGAGTGGTACATCGTTTCAACGTGATGTGGGGTGTAAGCAGAGTTAACTCGTAACCAGTCAGTCGTGCGCTAGTCAGGTGCTGAGTCTTGGTCTGGTTCAGGAGTGTGTCGACAGCATGGGGGACCAGCACAGTGAGGGAATTCGAAAGTACGATCCCCTCACTTTGTCGGATAGAGACGGCAGCGGCAGCTACCGCTCGAAGGCAGGCGGGCAGAGCTCTGGCTACAGGGTCAAGAGTGGCAGAGAAGTAGGCACAAGGGCGTTGTTTGGGACCTATGGGTTGCGTTAGGACAGACAAAGCGCACCCCTCCCTCTCGTGGGTAAAGAGGGAGAAGGGCTTGGTGTAGTCAGGGGTTCCTAGAACAGGGGCTGAGCAGAGGGCATCTCGTAGTTCTTGAAAGGAGGATTGGCATTCAGGGGTCCAAGGGAGTGGGAAGGGAACGTCTTTCGCTAACAGAGAGAGTAGAGGTCTGACTATGAGACTAAGGTTTGGCAACCACTGCCGACAGAAGGACGTGAGGCCTACTAAGGAGCGAACCTGCTTTTGAGTCTTGGGAACGGGGGTCTCTAGGATGGTCCGGATCCGATCGGGTGTGAGCTTTCTCCCGTCCTTGGACAGGAGGTGGCCTAAGTATGTCACCTGTGGTTGGCAGAACTGCAGCTTCTTCTTGGAGACCTTGTGACCATTCTCCGCGAGGAAGTGCAGGAGTTGGATGGTGGCTGTGGTGGCAAGTGGCGTAGTGTCGGCAGCCAGGAGAATGTCGTCGACATACTGGATTAACACCACTCCGTCCGGGAGCTGGACTGCGTCCAGCTGTCTCTTGAGAGCCTGGCTGTAGATGCTGGGGCTCTCAGTGTAGCCCTGGGGTGCTCTACAGAATCTATATGAACGGGCTTTTAGGGTGAAGCCGAAGAGGTATCGGCTGTCTGGATGGATGGGGATAGAAAAGAAAGCATTTTTGAGATCTATGACGGTGAAAACAGTGGCAGTGGAGGGGATCAGGGTCAAGATGGTGGTGATGTCAGAGACTACTGGGTACTGAGGTACGACTACTTTGTTTACTTCGCGGAGGTCAATGATGAAGCGATAAGCCTTCTCATCTCCCTCGCCTTGCTTCTTGACAATGGGTAGGATAGGGCTGTTACAGATATTACTGACTACTTCCTCTACCACTCCTGCATCGACTAAGGACTGAATGATTCCTACCAATGCCTTCTCGCCTTCGGGCGATATCCGATACTGTGGGAGCTTTGGGAGCATAGCGTCTGACCGTACAGTGATGTGCACAGGGTCTATCATCATGCGTCCTACGTCTGAGTCGGTCTTGGCCCAAAGGTACGGGGGTAAAGTGTCTAGTAAGGACAAGTCAGCGTCAGTGATGGAAAACATGCGTCGGGTGGGACAAGGTGTGAACAGATTCTGGTTATCGTACAGTATGACTCGTACTCCGTCTGGGGAACATCGAATGGTGGCTCGAAAGTGCTTCAGGAGGTCAAGACCCATAATGGCGTCGGGGGTGTTGGAAGATAGCAGGAAGGTCGTGTCCGTGATGTTGTTCTCTAAGTCAAAGGGAATCGGTGTAGATAAGGGATTAGTAGAGGGCGTTCCATCAAAGCCTATTGATGTCACGTGTGAGCCGGACAAGGGTGCCCTTGGAATCAGTCGTTTGGATAATGCACTACGTGTTGCCCCAGTGTCCACCAAAAATGGGGACTTCGTACCCAGGACCTTAGCAGTGACATAAGGACCTTGCTGGTCAACACAAAGCTCGACTGGATCCCTCCCTTGTCCCTGGCTGTCCTATGCGAAATCGTGGACGTTCTCGCAATCGGACTGCTGATACTGATTCTGTCGTGGGCGGTCAAATGTGTTAGGTCGGCTTGGTCTGTCATAGTTAGCATCATTGGTGTGTCCCCGTCCCTGGTCCCTGTTCTTTTGTCCGTTTGTCCCATCCCTAGCCTCTCGGTTCTTGTTTGCTTCATGAAGGACCGGGCACTGCGACTTCCAGTGACCGTATCCTTTACAAAACGCGCATTGGTTTTCATCTAAGTCCCTTCGGCTTGTATAGGGTACGGGCATTCATTCTCTGGAGGGTGTATTTTTAGGGGCTGTCGGCTGGTAGTTCCCCTTGGAGGGTTCCCTACCTATCGTCACCCCCTGCAGTTGAGCTATCATGACCCGCTCTTTCAACTCCTTCTTTTTACGTTCGGATGCCCTATCATTCTCATTCTTCTGATGTTCATAGTATTGGGCCATCTGGAGGATAGCCGTGGGTTTAGAGGCTGCCCAACTGCTTTCGCTCGCCTGCAATTTTTGAGAAACTTCTTGCACCAGGCCTTTCACGAAATTCTGAACGAACAAGTGGTGTCCGGTTGCAGTGGCCATATCTTGGCCGCTGTAGTCGGAGAACACCGTTTCGAACCTAGAGAAGTATTCCGAAGCGTCTTCTTGTGGTTTCTGTCTACAGGCCGTCACTATTGACCAGTCTATTTTCTTCTCGGGAATCAGGGTCTTGAGTTTCTGGACGATCTTGTCCGGGAGTTCAAGGATGGTCGTTACGGGTTTCTGCCCGGCTCCTCGTTGCTTGTCGAACTCATCGAGTTGTTTCCAGGTATGTCCGAACAGCTCAAGGTGGTCGACCTTGCGGATCTGCTTCCACACATCAGCTGGCAGACATAACCCGAAGAACAAATCGAGGTCCGTTAGGGTCATGATGGTGGAACCTAAGGCTGTACCTAGTTCAGTGTAGAAGGCGGTGGGGTTTTTTCGTAAATCGGGCAGAGATTTTCGGAACGTCAGAATATCCTGTCGATCCCATGGTTGGTAGACCCAGTTGTACACTATCCTCCCCTTTGCATCCGTATGGTTAACATCATCGTGTGTTCCCTGACCTCGTGGGGGGACCCAATAGGGGGCGGCCTCTCTTATCGGCATCATGGTGCTAGGTTGCTCTATTCGTGGTTCGGCCGCTACGGATGTCGTAGGTTTAGCTTCCACCTCTGATTCAGTGAGGTGGCAGAAAACCCTAAGTGTACGCGCAAGGAGGCCCGTCACGTCACACTCGCCCTCATCCCCGATATCAATTTTTCTATACAGAGTCGTTAGGCTCTCGGGACCTCTATCTCGATATCGGTCCTCATAAGCGTTTAGGACATGATAACATAATCGTACGACAAAGTGTCGTCTGTGGCTTCCCGCATATGAGTTGAATATATCCATAACGTGTTCCTCCTTCTCCTTTCGTTCTACTAGTGTCCTGACTACCTTGTCAATCCTCTCTTGCTCGTTTTTGCCCAACCTGTTCGTCCTTGTGGGTTCTGTGTTTTGGGCCTCATGGTCATCTAATATTGCTGCTTGTTTTGTATCTGGTGCGAGGGATTCCGCCGGTGCGGAGGCCTTGGGGGCCGAGGCCCTGGCGCTACTCTCGTCTGTGCTTGGGGGTCGCGAGTGTTGCGCTGAAGGTTGGGAAGGGGCATATGGAGGGGGCATGTAGATGATCGGAGGACCTAATAAGAGATCATCGTTGGTTCGCTGTTTCGAAGGTAATTCAGGGTAGAGCGCAGAGGGTGTTCTAACAGGACACTGGCTCGGTGTTTCGATCTCTTGTTTTCGCTTAGCCTCCTCTCTCTTTTTTATTTCTTCCTCTAGTTTCTTTGCAGCTAGGTGGGCTGCTTTACGTAGCTCTTTGTCTAACCTAGCTTCCTCTTTCTTCTTTCGCTGTACAGTTTCTTTGCGCCACAGGCCGACGCTGTCTAGCATGGTCGGTGTCGTTCTACGAGTTTTTAGGGCTTCATCTAGTGCATCTAGTTTGCTTTCTTCAAAGGATCCTATCAGTGGCCACTGACTCTGGGGTTCCTTCTTCGTATACCTGTGCCATAATTTGCAATATGCTATAGCGACTAGTCCATGCTTTGTGAACATGTCTTTGTTAGGGGTGCCTTCCAGTGGGACTGGATGATCCACCTCTAACAAGCGGTCCGGGCTGAACCAGCTACCACTCAGTGGGGAGAAGATAGGCATGACAGATTACAAAGGGGGACAAAAGTCCGCGTTACCTACCCTTCACTACCTGCAAAAGACTAGGCAGAATATTGCTATTCCAGGTTGTTTGCAGACAATGAATGTTTCAAGAGAACTAGATCCAAATAAATAATCAGTGGGGAGAAGATAGGTACGACAGATTACAAAGGGGGACAAAGGTCCGCGTTACCCATCCTTCACTATCTGTAAAGGGAGAGAGAATATTCCTATCCCTCGCCGTTTGTAGACAGGGAATGCCTCAAAAAGGAGCTACTCTGATACTCAAAGAAAAAGGGAGCTACCCTTGACGATCAATCAAACAAACAATCAGTGGGGAGAAAAGATAGGTACGACAGATTACAAAGGGGGACAAAAGTCCGCGTTACCCACCCTTCACTGTTCACAAAGGAAGATAGAGTATTTGTACTCTTCCTCGTTTGTAAGCAGCAAATGTCTCAAAGAACCGTTATCGTTTCACAATTTGTCGTTTTGTACGACCTTACCCGGACCGCATGGGCTGTTTCCTGTCTTCCGAATCCAGCGCCCGATCGTCCTCTATCTTCTATCGCGGCACTCCTGATGGTTCCCAGTCAGGACCGTAGATCACTCGAGAGAGGTCTGTTCGGAACCAGTGAAGTTCGGATGATCGGCTGTCAGACGAGGGTCTATCGGACAGGAGCTCTCCCGATCGTTGCAGTCGTTCACTCTGTCGTCAGGACCTCTCCCACTGGATCCACGTGTCGCTGATGGGCCCCACGCTTGGGACGCCAATTGTAAAACAGGAAGGCAATCGACGAATGGAATAACCTTAAGTATTGCCCGGCGATGTCGCCTCTATTCCCCAAAATATGAATCAATGAAGAGGCAGGCGCTGGAGACTGGAAGGCAGGAAACAAAGGTTTATTCTCTCCGGAGGAGAACACGTCAGATCAGACCAACAGGGAATCTTCACGAGGTGCTCTACTGCATCTCTGAGGCCTGGCCTCTTATACACGCATTTATGGCAGGAAGACATTCTTTATTACAGTAAAGATACTTTGAAGTATGAAAGACATCCCTGGGATCTTTCGCTTCAGACCCGTTCCCACGCACCCTTACAGTGAGAATCCCCTCCCCATTCACCATACAGAATCGTCATCAGACGGCAGGATCAGCAGGGCATTCCGCCGGTTCCCGGAATGCATGTGGTGTGACGGATCTCATGGGGTGGGGGCCTTGATCTACTGTAACTCCTTTGAAGAGGGGCGATTCCTTACAGTCGGGGCCATAAACTGTATCCGCAGGGCTAGGTGATAGCCTGGGACCGGCCTGGACAATCGGATACGGAGGAAGAGGGGTGTCAGAGGGTGTGATAGTGTATAGGAGGAAAGGGAGGTGTCGGGCAGGCCCGGGGTGAGATTCCCAGGGAAGTGCAGCGCAGTTGGAGGGGGTTAATGGCCCGTGCATGAGAGAGAGAGAGAGAGGGTGACCAGTGCGGGGGGGGCTTGCGAGGGTGTTGAGCCGCGCTGGGGATTAGCGGTGTGCAGAGAGTGGGTCTGATCAAGGTAGCTAAAATGGCCGCCGCGGACGACGAAAGTGTGGCATTGGGAAAAAGGGCAAGATGGCGCAGACAATGTTTATCGATACAAATTAATTTTCCACACATACACACTTTTGCTATTTTAACTAGTTGTGCTTGTTTGCTATAGGATTAACTATTTGAGCTGGTTTATAGTGAGGAATGAACCTTGTAATTTACAATCAATGTCTTGAGAGTTATGAAAATAGTTGATGTAACCCTACTATACATAGGGACCAGCAGTCATTGGGTAGTGTAAGTGTCCAACTATGTTGATTTCTGGGGAATTTTTAAATACATGTATGTGTACATATGGAAGGGAAAATGCAGTCAGTCAAAGTGAAAGCATCCATTGGCTGGAGTGAGCTTGTTTGTTGATCTATAGCTTTTGCTGGGGAGGGTATAATATGAATGACATGTCAGCAGACCAATGAGGAAAGAGTGCAAATTGGGAACTCCTGTATATGTATGCATTTTCTGTATGATATTTGTGGGGGAAACATGAGGCTGGCAGGACACCTAAACCTGTTTTTAGGCCAGACCTAAAATGGACAACAAATGGATGTCTGCAGAGGGGAATGAGCAAAAATGCAAAGTCTACAATGTAGAAACAGAAAATGGACATTTAACATCATCAAACATACAAATTAGCAAGTCAAATAACAACAGAGAGACGAATAATTGTCTCATATTTTAACTCACAAATAAACTTAAAAACAAAGCAAGTGAGTACCTACAATACAGGTCAAAAAAGAAATGAGTTTAGGAAATAGAGCTCAAACGAAGCAAAGGAGGGAGAAATTGTGGAAGGGAGAAGGCTTGCAGTTAATATCTCATCTGACATCCCCTCTGAATGGAAAATTAAGATTGAAGACAAAAGCGGCTCTTCAAGGGCTTCAGGGAAGCTGGAAGGTCATGAGTGACACTCAGCAAATGGATTGAGCTCCACAGGAGATTGTGCCTCGTGCAGGTGGCTTCACTCCTGGGATGGGTCACTTTGTTGCTATGGGTATGAAATTGTCAGACTTCTTTTTTTAATGTACTGAAATAATCAAGAACTTAAAAAGAGTAGAGCTGGTAGGGAGGGGAAGAAGTGCAGAAGAGACAGGGAATCCTGCCACAACACCAGAGCTGTCAAATTCATATCTGCGCCACCTGGCATCTGTGAGCTGCCTGGCATCTGACGTCACTGAGCCAACTGATGTCACTAAGCCAACTGGCATCTGGCTTCATTGAGCCACCTAGAGTCACTAAGCCAACTGGCATCACTACGTCACCTGGCATCACTGCGCCACCTGGGGTCACTGTGCCACCTGGCATCACTGTGCCACCTGGCATCACTGCGCCACCTGGTGTCACTGCGCCACCTGGCATCTGTGAGCTACCTGGCATGTGGCGTCACTGAGCCAACTGGCAGCACTACGTCACCTGGCATCACTGCGTCACCTAGAGTCACTGAGCCAACTGGCATCTGATATTACTGCTCCACCTGGTGTCACTGCGCCAACTGCCATCACTGCGTCACCTGGCATCTGGCTTCATTGAGCCACCTAGAGTCACTAAGCCAACTGGCATCACTACGTCACCAGGCATCACTGCGCCACCTGGTGTCACTGCGCCACCTGGGGTTACTGCACCACCTGGCATCTGTGAGCTACCTGGCATGTGGCGTCACTGAGCCAACTGGTGTCACTGAGCCAACTGGCAGCACTACGTCACCTGGCATCACTGCATCACCTTCCATGTGGGGTCATTGAGCCATCTAGAGTCACTGAGCCAACTGGCATCTGATATTACTGCTCCACCTAGAGTCACTAAGTTAACTGCCATCACTACGTCACTTGGCATCTCTGCGTCACCTGCCATCTGGTGTCACTGCGCCACCTGGCGTCACTGAGCCACCTGATGTCACTAAGCCAACTGGCATCACTACGTCACCTGGCATCACTGCGCCACCTGGTGTCACTGAGCCTACTGGCATCACCGCGCCACCTGGTGTCACTGAGCCTACTGGCATCACTACGTCACCTGGCATCACTGCACCACCTGGTGTCACTGCGCCACCTGGCGTCACTGAGCCACCTGATGTCACTAAGCCAACTGGCATCACTGTGCCACCTGGCGTCACTAAGCCAACTGGCATCACTACGTCACCTGGCATCACTGCGCCACCTGGTGTCACTGCGCCACCTGGTGTCACTGCGCCACCTGGCGTCACTGACCCACCTGATGTCACTAAGCCATCTGGCATCTGGCATCACTGCGCCACCTGGCATCACTGCGCCACCTGGCATCTAATGTCACTGCGCCACCTGGCATCTGGCATCACTGCGCCACCTGGCATCTGGCGTCACTGCGCCACCTGGCATCACTGCACCACCTGGCATCACTGCCCCACCTGTCGCCTGGCGTTCTCGAAGAAGAAAGGGAAACAAGCCTGAAACGAACCAGAAAAAATGAAAAAAAGAAATACTCAGACACAAGTTTCCAGGAGGGAGAATATATAACAACGCACATGAAACAAACACGGCATTTAAAATCCTACATATCCGAAGTTCTGCCCTGATGAAGACCTTCTCATAAACTATTCTGTCTGGTCCAACTCTCCGAAGGTCGAAACGCGTTGGCTCTCTTACTTGAGAGGTTCAGAGCAACCTAGTTTAACATAACTTGCTTAGTAATAAGCATTTTTGAGTTGACTAAGAGCTGCTCTATAAATGAGTCTGTTAAATATTTTTCTGACCTCTTTTTGGACCTACTTAGTATAGTGAATTGAGGGTGAATTAGAGATCCCAGCCCCAATTCTATGTGTTAATTGGTAGGACGCTCAATTTTTTGGAATAATAACCACGGCACAAATGATCACAAAAAAGAGTGATAAATGTTTTTGTATGTAATGTTTTTAAGGCCTGAAGTCACATGTATGTCTTTGGTCACATGTATGTCTTTGTAAATAGTGCACAAGTCTTAGTGTGTTTTTTGGTTCTGTTAAAGTACAATTTATTTAGTAATTCATTGTTTCATGTCTGCACATATTTAACAAAAGATAGGTGGATGTCATAAATGTGTAAAATGATGGTAATCCCTCTCTTGACAATGAAAAAAATGAAGGATGCTTTTTCAAATAAATGGAGCCAATGGTGATTAAAAAACCATTGTTGTACAAGTAAAAATTGATCTATGGTGTTAGAGGTATTTGTTTTTTGTTTATGTTTATATTGATTCCGACCTCTAATATCCATATAGTGAATCACTCCCCTTGTTGTTATACCACCTGGCATCACTGCACCACCTGGCATCTCGCGTCGCTGCGTCACCTGACATCACTGCATCACCTGGCATCACTGCACCACCTGGCATCTCGCGTCACTGCGCCACCTAGCGTCACTGGCATGAGCCTTAGCCAAACTTCTCCCTTTTCACAGTGTTCCTTTCCCGCCTTCTTCTCTCATTCCATGTTCTTCTCTCCATTGCTCTGGATCAAAGTCTGATGAGGAATAATAAGTTCTGGTGCAAAAACGAGTGCCAGCAGCCCCTCCTGCAGCCACCGGCTCAAATTAAGCACTGACTGTGGGTCATTATTATCCTATTGGACACAGGTGGGAAAATGCTGTGCTGGATTAATGGAGGTCATTATTGACTTTATGAAGTAGAAGTGTTGGAAAAGGCAAGGGGCGCGCGTGGCAAAATGCTGACCACGCCACACTAGCTGTCACTTTTTACATATGGGTCACCCGTATCATATGGATGGCATCAATGGCGAAATTCTGGCACTGGCATGTTGTATGTAATTCTTTGCTTAATGGGGCACCCAAGGCACATGGGGCGCCCAAGATAAAATGCGGGTGTAGAACAATGGAGGTCATTTTTGACATATAAGGGTAAGAGGGGGCACCCATTGCACATTTTGAAATTGGAGTGAACTCTCGCAGAGCCTCAGGATTCATTGACTTGGAACTTTTGAAAATAGTTGGGTATTAAGGGGCACATGCATCAAGGTAGGATTTTGCGAGTCCTTAATTGCGATTATTAAGGAATCGCAATTAAGGACTCGCAAAAGCCTATGCAGGTAGGAATCGCTATAAAAATAGCGATTCCTAAAGAATCCTTAATTGTGACTCGCAATTTGCGAGTCGCAATTAAGGAATGGCTCACCATTCATTCCTATGGGCCTACAGGCCCATAGGAATGAATGGGGATTGCATGCGCAATTTGCGAGTACCAGTAGGTACTCGCAAATTGAGCATGCA
This sequence comes from Calotriton arnoldi, assembly GCA_963921515.1. Taxonomy (NCBI): domain Eukaryota; kingdom Metazoa; phylum Chordata; class Amphibia; order Caudata; family Salamandridae; genus Calotriton; species Calotriton arnoldi. The sequence goes on along the minus strand of CAWUFW010005358.1, from coordinate 398,246 downwards.
ATCCAAGGTGCAAGGGTGTCAAAAGGACACCCTGTTGCACCCTGAAATTGTTATGTGCACCCATGTTGCGCACACACATGCCCCAAGGGCATGTGTGTGCGCAACATGAAACTTTGAAAAATGCACTTTAGTGCATTTTTCAAAGTTTTTGCAAATTACCGACCAGTTTAATTGCTCGGTAATTTGCGGCCCCAAATAGCGAAATCGCTATTTTAAAGTGGTTCTTGCATTGCATTTAAGGAATCGCAAATTGCGATTCCTTAAATGCAATCGCAATTTGAGAAATCACAATAAATTGCGAATTCTTAAATTGCGAGTGCCTTGAACCTTGATGCATCGCAAAAGCACTTTTTGCGGGTGCAACGGGCGATTTTTGCGAATCGCACCGTTTGTGCTCGCAAAATAGGTTGATGCATGTGCCTGTTAATCAATTCACTTTCATAGGCTTTAGCTTTTGAGCAATTTTATGTGAAAAATCGACTTTAAATGCGCTATCTGACCCACATTTTCCCAATATTTCTCAGGGTGGGAGACTCCTCCCAAAACCCTCCTACAAAAGAATGGACTCACTCCTGTTACTGGAATTTGGGGTAATTATTAAGCCCCAATATTTTCATCCCACTTTCACCATTGATCAGCATTTAAGAGAGACGGGCCTTTGGTCCTAGGGAAGCGTGGGTAGAACATGAGCAGAGATGTCAGTCTCTGCTTTGGATCCTTGGCTGGAGTCCCCCAACCCCTATCCCTCCACCCACCAAAAGAGTGCTGGTGATGTCTCAAGCATCTGAGTGGGCCAGTCTGCTAGGTAACTGACCCTGTCCCATCTCTCCCGGCCTGTGCAAAGCTGAGCAGTTTGATGGTAACCTCATTCCTGGTGGTGCAAGAGCGGCCTTCAGTGGACACTTTTGGTACTGCAGTTAGTCTAATTTGACTTTTACACTACATTGTTCTGAATGGAATTGTTCTACATTTTCTTTAAAAATACACGTCCTTCCTGGTCTTGTTTTACTCATTATGTGTTCCATGTGTTTATTAAATTGATTTGGGCGTTTTGATCATGCATTTCTTGAATGTGATGCTTTTTTGGTGCTGCTTATATACTATACTAACATTCCTTTGAGGAAACGTCCACTGCTTTGTGCCAGAGCTGCAGGGTGTAAGCCCCTGCTTTCTCAATGAAACTGCACTTACTTACTTTTGGGATAATTAAATACATTACTCTCACCCAATTAAAACCGGGATCTCCCAGAAGCCTTTTAATCCAGATGCCTCTTCACCCCTTAACAGAGAGTGAATCGGATTTCTCAGAGTGAACTGTCCACCTTCTACTGCTGGGCTCCTCTGAAGTCTTTGCCATCACATCCTCACCACCACGGAGAGGTGTAAACCGGCTTTAACCCTGCCGTGTGCATGAGGGAGCTTGTTCTGCAGCTTTTATTTATTTATTTATTTATTTAATGCGATTTTATATAGCGCGAACATTACCCAAAAGTGTCAGAGCGCTTTACAAAAGAACCAGTTGCGATACATAAGGACTTTGAATTACATGAGTTACAAAAGAAATGCGAACATAGCGAACATTACCCAAAGGTGTCAGAGCGCTTTACAAAAGAACCAGTAGCGTTACATAAGGACTTTGGATTACATGCGTTACAAAAGAAATACAAGCAGAAAAAAATTGCAAATGTACAAGTTGCAAAGTCACTCAAGGAAGAGATACAAACGGATAAACGCTAAACTCCTAGGAATGGTAGTAAGTACAAAGGTCTACTACATATACTAGTGGTTAGAGTTATATCTAAGCATATATACACAAATAGTGACTTTACTCATGATTACATTTTACCAGCGATTAGGCTTGGGCAACTCAAAATTACATATTTACAGAGTGAACGGCGAAATGAAACATCAAAGGGGGTAGAGAGCGGTGGGGGTGGGAGGGGGAGAAGAGTCGGAGGCAGAGTCGGTGCTGCCACTGTTCCTGTCTTGGTGAAGCTTGCATTTCTTATGCCCATCGCATACTTGTTCAAAGGGTGCTGGAATCATTCATGCTTCTGCCCATTATGCAGTCTGTCCTGTATGGTTAGGCGTGTGAGGGAAATTTGCACTAATGGTGAACTTTCCGTACCTGTTCCGCGTGTGTAAGAAGCTTCCAAGGCCATGCTGAGCTTGTGTGTCCGATGGAAGCTTGCGCTGCTGCTGTGCCCCTCACATACTTTTTGGTGAGTGTGAAAGGTTTGCACTGCTGCTGCCCTTGATATGACTTTCAGTGTGAGAGAAGTGTGCACTTCTGTGGTGCATACTGCACCTCCTGTGTATAATAGGGAAGCCTTTCCGGACTAAAGACACAAACATGGTGTTTGCTAAGTCAAAGTTTGAGGTTCCTATTCTGCTTACTGTGCATTCAAAATCCATTAGTCATGGGGTGAAGTCATGCTGAGTCAGCATATCTTCCAGAATCCACAGGAAGAACATTCATCTTACGATAAATCAAATATTAACCACTTCTATGACTTCATTTCTGCGAACTAGGGGCTCTGACATTGTACTCAAAGTCAAAGAAAAAAGCTAAACTTGTGCCCAAAATAGGACTAACTGTAGGAACAGCATTGGTCACCGTAGCAGCAGTGATTCGTGTAAGAAGGTACTACTGCCTGGGTCAGTTCTTGTAATAGCCCCAAGTATACCTGCAGCAGTAGTAACATAGTAACAGCACGTGTAGTAGTAGTAGTAGTAGTACTAGTAGTAGTGGTTCTAGTAATATGACTCTACAATCTGGGTTAGTTCTTGTTATACCTGTACTGGAGCCCGACATATACCTGCAGCAGTAGTAACATAGTATCAGTATGCGTAGTAGTAGTAGTAGTAGTATTAGTAGTAGTACTAGTAGTAGTGGTTCTAGTAATATGACTCTACAATCTGGGTTAGTTCTTGTTATACCTGTGGAGCCCGACATATACCTGCAGCAGTAGTAACATAGTATCAGTATGCGTAGTAGTAGTATTATTATTATTATTAGTAGTAGTAGTAGTAGTAGTGGTTCTAGTTATATGGCACTACTGCCTGGGTTAGTTCTTGTTATAGCTGTAATGGAGCCCCAAGTATACCTGCAACAGTAGTAACATAGTAACAGTACGCATAGTAATAGTGGTTCTAGTACTATGACACTACAATCTGAGTTAGTTCTTGTCATACCTGTGCTGAAGCCCCAAGTATACCTGCAGCAGTAGTAACATAGTATCAGTACGCGTAGTAGAAGTGGTAGTGGTTCTAGTAATATGACTCTACAATCTGGGTTAGTTCTTGTTATACCTGTACTGGAGCCCTAAGTATGCCTGCAGCAGTAGTAACTTAGTAACAGTACGCGTAGTCGTAGTAGCAGTAAAGGTCCCAGAAAGATGGCACTATTGCCTGGGTTATTTCTTGTTATCTAAACACAAACACACTTAAAGAGGGGCGAGAGGTACCACCCCTACTTTTAGTCCTCTCTACAAACACATACAATTCACACACAATCAAAGGAATATCAAACCAGCCTCCCTTCTTCATGGTAAGTCCTCAAAGATATTACAACTGCCCTCACGCACTGAATAGTGTTGTGCTTCATCATAGGACGTGCTACAACACTCTAGTGCAGACCAGTGCTCAGAGTGGAGCAAAAACATTATTTTCTAAGGGCATAAAGTAGCCCTACAAACAATGGGATCCTCCAAACACAAAAAGTCTAAAACTACCTAAGAGAGTTCCCACTTAATTTTATTCCGGGCCCCTCCTGGCAGGGTCACAAAATGTCAGTCAGGGTATATCTGGATCATTAATACCCTATACCCCTAAATATTGTATTCATCAACATGTTTCGGCCTTCCAACGGTCCTAAGGGTCGATGGCCATCGTCAGGATGAAGATCCCCGTAATAACTACTCCTACTTAACCCCCCTTCCTCTATGCTAGACTGGGGGTAGGGAATCGAATTCTGGCCGTACTTGCCAATACCGGAAACATTTTCAGGAACCACCGGTAGAAAGAGATCTTAAAATCAATTTCATACCATTTGAGGGTAGGCTACTGCTAATTTACCATATTGTAAAACTATTTTAGTCCATTGATTTATCTTAGACTCCCACTGTGGGCTAACACCATGTGGAGGACACATGTGGACGCACACAAAAACACACACAAACACATAGAGCCCAAATGGTTTCCAAAAGTCCCATTTCAATGTTCCTTGCCCGAGTTTCACCAAAGCCTATCCCAAACCGGGGAAGGAGTGGGAGCGTCGCCCTGTAGTCACACTCTGTATGGGTATAAGGGAAGAACACCAATGCACATGACCCCGGTATAATGAGTACTGTGTGCTCTCTCCAGAGCTCTAGTGAACAGAGCTGTGCCCTTCCTTCTGTTTGCCACGTTCATTGTGTAACTACGTGGACATTCAACATCCACCTACAGGCCTCATACTGCGCACAACCATTCTGTGTATCGCATGCATTCATCATGATGAGCCTACAATATCTCCCAGGGCCACCCTGGTTAGCATCAAGTGCATATCAGTTACTGTCTCAATCTTGGTACGCCAATACTTTAGACCTGCTCCGGGCCCTGTGTACGCCTCTTCTTCTCGCCCCGGGCACAGCACTCATCATCACTTACATACGCCACATGGTTCAAATGCACTGTGCCTACCCGGAATCACCTGTCTACAACTTGATCAGGGCCGCGCCTGTCCGTGCTTAAATGGTTAGAGGAATCTCATCCCACCGCCTAACAATTCCCCCTTTCTCATGATCTAATCAATCCTCCATAGCCCCGATCCGTGACCCAGATGGAGATCACGATGCGGTATTGTTCTCAGCGGGAAGGTCCTACACCCTTCCCCGCCCCATCTCTACTTACTTCTTCAAGGGTCTGAGACCGCCAGCAGGCCACTCGCTGCCCTCGATGAGTGGTAGTGTGTTAGTTGGCCGCCATCTTTATTATTGCATTTGCCGGCATGTCCGGGTCAAGTGCTCACCCCTTCCAGTGGTGGAGAGAGAACCTCCCTACCAGTTGCCCAGGTCCTCCGCCATATTGAAATCCGCTCAGAACCTTCATAGGATCCTGTACTCTGTGCTAAGGACTCGGAGTCCCTGGTCCTCATTCTATATCGTGCTCATTCAGCTACATTTTGCATTTCTTATCTCTCTGCCCCTTTAAGATCTTAATGTCTGGCATTGGTTTTCCACCAACATGCTTCTCAACCACTATTGTGATTAGGCCTGGGCGGTGAACTTCGCTCCGTTCGCGGAGTTTGCGGAGTTTTCTGCACTCCGCACTCCGCGGAGCTCGCGGAGTGCAGAAATCTTCGCTTCGCGATGTGCAGCGGAGTTTTTCCCGCTCGCGATCGCGAACAGTAAGTTCGCGAGCGCGAGCTACCGCTCGGGTAGAATTTCTACCCGAGCGGCAGGAATACCAGCACAAACTGCAGTTCGCACTGCACTACGCCACTCGCGGAACTTCGCAGAGTTTTTTGTAACTTCGCGAAGTTCCGCGTAGCAAAACTTCGCGAACTATGCCCAGGCCTGATTGCGATGTGGCTCTGGTACGCCAACGTTTTGTTCCATCATAACCTCATTCGAACGTAACAATGGACCAGTGCCTCTGGGGACCCTCGTGTCATACAACTCTCATCTTGAATACTAGTGATTACTTCTCAAGACAGTTCAAGGTGTACCACGGTGTATCATAAATTAATCAATTTTCATGGATTTTTAATCTATACATCCTTCTTTTTCGTGTTTCAGTAGCAAGCTCTTTGCATCTTTCATTTTGTTTGGAAATATGGGGCTTATCAATGGCTACCCATTTCAGGTCATCCACAGAGTGTTTCATTTCTAAGTAGTTTATTTTCCTGGTGGTCATCCCAATCTACAATAAATTGTATGGACACCTAATGGGATTAAAATCGTCACTTATGCTGATGATACGCAGCTGGTAATCGCCCTCAACGGTCCTCAGAACTTTCCCTCTGACTTTGAATCCTGCTGGAGAAAGTGGCCCCTTGGAAGGAACACTCCTGCCTCAGGCTTAACGGAGGAAAAATTGAACTAATGCTCCTGGACAACGCCACTAGCATGGATCTTAAACAGACAAGGCCAATTTGCCTTGGCCCCGCTCCAACCCCCAATACTAAGATCAAAAGCTTGGGCGTCTGGTTGGATAACTCCTTTAAATTTGTCCACCAAGCAGTGAAACTGGCAGGAGTCTGCCTTGGCATTCTCAGATTGCTCCGGAAAGTTCTCCCTCTCTTTCCTATGGGGGTATGGAGAATCCTGATCCAGGCTTTGGTCCTCTCCCTTTTGGACTATGGCAACTCTCTTTACATAGGAGCCCCTAAAGCAACGACAAGGAAACTCCAAGTCGCGCTGAACTGCGCTGCGCGGCTGTTGCTCGGGATTACTAAAACCCAGTCTGCCAAGCCGGCCCTGAAGACCCTACACTGGCTGCCAATTATGGAAAGAGTAAAATTCAAATCGCTGTGTATAGCCCATAAGACCCTATGGGAAAAGGGCCCAGTAATCAATAGCTCCCTCATTACCTTTTATCGCCCCAGGCAATGCCTTCGCTCGGCTAATCTTAACCTCGCAGTCATTCCCAAAATCAAGAGGGTAACAAGTGGAGGAAGATCCTTCTCTTATAATATAGCCAGACTCTGGAACACCCTGCCCCCTCACCTCCGCTCGGAATCCCGCCATCTCCCCTTTCGAAAACTTCTTAAAACATGGTTATTTCAACATTCCACCTTATCATTTTCTCTGCCTCCCTCCTGTTCGAGCCGCTAGCGCTGGGATGCCTTAGGGTAGCTATGCGTTTAATAATAATAATAATGTGGTAGATAACGTTTTCTGAGTTGCATGTAGTGTGGTTGGTAGGTTTCCATGGAGATTTCATGCCCAAATCAACTGACTTAACATTGCTGGTTCGTGGATAAGCTTTTCACGACCCGCAGGCTTTGTGTCCTGTCTCGGGCGGGATATCAACCACCAGTTTACATATCTGGGGCCTGGTGTATACCAGTAGGTTCTTAATGCTGGCAATTTTCCGAGATGAGAACAATGGGGCCTCCAAATCTAGTCCGTTAGAATTATTGATCCACCAATTTCTAGAAGCAATCTTTCTCACCATATTGGAGGCCATGCTAAATGTTGTCATGCATATGCTCCTATCAGTTGAAGGTTTTTCATAGGTATACAACAAAGCATCCCTGTTGTTATTCTTTGCTCTCTTCCAGTCCCTCCTTACTACCTGTTTAGGATAGTTCCAGTCCGGCAATTTGGTGCTCAGTTTTTCGGCTTCCTCCTCAAAAGCAGTAGTCTTGGAGCAATTCCTGGATAACCGCAGGAATTGAGCATAAGGCAAATTCTCTCGTAGGGCCTTGGGGTCAAAGCTATCGAAGAACAGCAGATTATTTCTATCCGTCAGTTTGTGATGTGCACCTCTGTTATCAGCCTACCCTCCTTGGGTCTGATGTCCAGGTCTAAGAAAGGAAGGGATATGTTTGAGACGGTGGATGTGAAGTATAGAAATGAGTTCATACTATTCAGCCATTCCAAGAACGCTTCAATTGACTCCCTGTCTCCCTATTTCTAGCTATACCTGTACTGAAGCTCTTCAACCTAGGAAACCAAAGGATCGTCCAAGAACTCACCACCCTGCTCAACACCTCTATCACCACTGCAACATTTCCTGATGCCTGGAAACACGCTGAAGTCAACCCACTACTCAAAAACCCTCCGCTGACCCCAGCAAAGTCAAAAACTACGGGCCAATCTCCTTGCTCCCATTCCCAGCGAAGGTACTGGAAAAGATCATCAACAAGCAACTCATGATACATCTTGAGTAGAACCAACTGTTCAACGCCGCCCAATACGGCTTCCACAATCACAGCACTGAAACAGCCCTGATCGCAGCCACCGACGACATCTGAACACTCCTCAACATTAGGAGAAACAGCAGCTGTGATCCTCCTCGACCTCTCAGCAACCTTCAACACCATATCCCATCACACACTGATTGAAAGCCACATCGGCATCCAATGGAATGCGCTCAGATGGATCCCTTCCTTCCTCACCAGAAGTACCTAGAAGATCCACTCCCACCTTTCACCTCTGAACCCAAGGAGATCCCCTGCGATGTTCCACAGGGCTCATCCCTCAGCCCCACACTCTTCAACGCATTTATAACCCAACTGGTCAACATCATCAGATCTCATGGTCTCAACATATTCTCCTATGCTGATGACACCCTACTCATCACTCACTCACTGACGACCCCACCACCACCAGGGCCAACTTCTACAGATGCATGACTAGCATCACCGACTGGATGAAGAACAACTGCCTGCAGCTGAACACGGACAAGATGGAAGTACTGATCTTTGACAATAGCAGCAACACATAGAACGACTCCTTGTGGCCATCAGACCTAGGACCCGCACCCACTCCCTTCCACCACGCCAGAAACTTCAGAATCATCATTGAAAACAACCTCACCATGAATCACAGCTCAACGCGGTCTCCTCCAGCTGCTTCCTCACTCTGCGCATAATACATAAGATCTTCGAGTGGCTACCCCTACACATGAGACACACCATGACATAAGCCCTCATCACCAGCCGGCTGGACTATGGCAACACCCTCTACGTAGGAATCACCTCACACCTCTGACAGAGACCTCAGACCATACAGAATGCAGCAGCCAGACTCATTCTCTGCCTTCACCGAAGAACTCACATCACACCCCATCTCAGGCAACTCTACTGGCTCCCCAAACAGAAGAGATGCCAATTCAAGCTTCTGACCCACGCACACAAGGCTCTACACAACCAAGGACCTGCCTACATTAACCTCTGCCTGAACTTTCACCAACAGTTGAGAACACCACGCCCTGCATTCCTCTCTCTGGCCCATACTCCCTGCATCTACCGAAGCAGAAATGGAGGACGCTCCTTCTCCCACATCGCAGCAAAGACCTGGAACAGCCTCCCCACGCACCTCCGGACCATCACCTCGCTTTGAATTCTGTATAACTCTCAAAACCTGGCTGTTCGAATAAGCCTCCGGGACCTACAAGCACCTGGATACCTTATCGGGTGATTAGCCACACTTTATAAATCCTGATTGATTGATTGATTGATTGATTGAAGTATCCCTGTAGCAATAGTAACAAAGTAGTAGTCAATGTAGTAGCCGTAGTTTTACTAAGACAGCACTGCTGCCAGGGTTAGTTCTTCTTATAGCTTTACTGGAGCCTCAAGTATACTTGCAGCAGTAGTAACATAGTAGCAGTGGCTGTAGTAGTGGTTCTAGCCACATTACTTCACTTCGTTATTGTTATAGCTAAACTGAAGTCATATATTTGAATTTTTGAAGCAGTAATAACAGTAGTAACAGTTTTAGAAGTAGCTGTAGAAAAGTCTGATATATATATATATAATATATACACACATATATGCTTGTAGCAGTAATAACAGTAGTAACAGTTGTAGCAGTACAGTGCTGGTGGCCGCCAGTAGATAGTTATAGTTAGGACCTAGTTTCCATAGGAAGAGCATTTTTTCATTCGACAATAACTTTGACACAGTTTGACGAATCGTCACGAAATTTTCAAAACGAATACGATGCTCACTTCAGCTGCTGCCTTAAAAGTTTTGGGGTGATCCGTCAAGTGGGGGCCGAGAACCAGTGGGTGCTTGAAAGTGCGTTTTCCCCATGTTAATTCCTATAGGACCTTTAGACATGGATACAGCTCGAACTGCTGAATGGAATTACACCAAATTTGTCAGGAAGGTAGACATTGTCCAAGGAATTGCCTTTTGTGATTTGGTGTAAATCCGTTCAGTAGTTCAGTAGTAGAGTCCTATGTATATGAGTAACTTTAGCAGTAATAACAGTAGTAACTTTTATAGTAGTAGCAGAAGCCACAATACTAATAGTAGTATGGTTCAAACCAGATAGCTCTAATTTCTAGAGTAGTTCTCCCTCTATCTGTACTGGAGGCAGAGTATAAACGTATATGTAGTAACAGTTGTGGTAGTAGTAGTAATAACAGTAGTAGTAGTAGTTTTAGCCAGGTAGCACTAATGCCTGGATCCTTTCTTCCTCTACCTTTACTGGAGATCCACATATACCTGCAGGAGTAAATTCAAGCGATGTGCACCACTAGCATCTTTATAAGCCTCCGACAGGCCCTGATCCATACTCTCTGACATGCGGGCTTGAGAAGATGGTGTGCAGTACTGTACTGTTACCCATGTAGTTGTCGTTTTAGCAGTCGGTCGGATGTAGCAGTAACTGTGCTAGTGGCATTCCTCGTAGGAGTAGTACCATTCCCAGTGGCAGTAACGCAGGTACCAACAGAAAGAGAACTTAAAATATTACCAGAAGTTTTGATAGTGTTACTTACAGCAGTACTAGGGATAGCAGAGATAGCAGTAGCACTTTAAACATTATTAATCCTATTATCGATAGTAGCACTAATAGTAGTGAAAGCAGTAGTAGTTGTAGTGAAGTCAGTAGCAGATCTATAGGTATTATTATGAAATATATAAATAGTAGCTGGAGATCCACATATGCCTGCAGGAGTAAATTCAAGCGATGTGCACCACTAGCATCTTTATAAGCCTCCGACAGGCCCTGATCCATACTCTCTGACATGCGGGCTTGAGAAGATGGTGTGCAGTACTGTACTGTTACCCATGTAGTTGTCGTTTTAGCAGTCGGTCGGATGTAGCAGTAACTGTGCTAGTGGCATTCCTCGTAGGAGTAGTACCATTCCCAGTGGCAGTAACGCAGGTACCAACAGAAAGAGAACTTAAAATATTACCAGAAGTTTTGATAGTGTTACTTACAGCAGTACTAGGGATAGCAGAGATAGCAGTAGCACTTTAAACATTATTAATCCTATTATCGATAGTAGCACTAATAGTAGTGAAAGCAGTAGTAGTTGTAGTGAAGTCAGTAGCAGATCTATAGGTATTATTATGAAATATATAAATAGTAGCACTTATAGTAGTGAAACCAGTAGTGATAGTAGTGTAGTCAGTAGTAATTTTGATATGTGTATTATTGCTAAACATATCAATAGTAGCACTAAAGCAGTGAAACCAGTAGTAGGAAAGTCAGTACAATTAGCAGCTGTGGTGTGGGTACGATTACTAAACATATAAATATTAGTACGAATAATAGTGAAGCCAGTAGTAGTAGTAATGGTGGTAATGTCAGCAGCAGCGGTATGGGTATTATTACTAAACGTATCAATAGTAGCACTAACAGTAGTGAAGCCAGTAGTAGTCGTAGTAATGGTGCTAAAGACAGTAGCAGTGCTATGAGTATTATTACTAAACATATAAATAGTAGCACTAATAGTAGAACAGTCAGCAATAGTAGTAGTAGTAGTAAAGTCAGTACTATTAGCGGTAGTTGTGTGGGTACGATTACTAAACATATAAATAGTAGTACCAATAATAGTGAAACTAGTAGTAATAATAGTAAACTCAATGGTAACAATATAGGTATTATTACTAAATATATAAATAGTAGCATTAATACCCAAGAAGCCAGCTGAAGTAGTAGTAGTAAAGTCACTGCTAGAAGTAGTGGTATAGGTATTATTATTATTACATTTATAAATAGTAGTAGTAATAATAGTAAAGCCAGTATTTGTATCAATGTTAGTAAAGTCTGTTGGTCTGACATATTAGCACTAATAGTAGTGAAGTCAGTAATAGTAGTAATAAAGGCAGTAGTTGTATTGGGATTATTGCTAAATATATATATCCCCAAAGATCCTAACGCTGCAGAACGCCGCACAGCGCCGCTGCCCAAGGAAGAAGCCGCACTCCGGGATATTCAAACAAAGGAAAAACTTTAATGACTTTAAAAACTTTAATGACTATTATATATATACACATATCAGCTTGACGCTTGGCAAAATTGAGCAACAAACGGAGCCAACTTCAGTTGCGGATTATTCAGGTTGTCTCTATTTCACGTTAGCCATAACGCGTTTCGTCCGTCACGGCGGCCTTGATCATATATATATATATATATATATATACATATATATATATATATATATATTAGTACCAATAGTGGTGAAGCCAGTAATAGTAACAGTAGTAAAGCTAGTATCAGTGATATGGGAATTAATACTAAACATATAAATATCAGCATTAATAGTAAAGAAGCCAGTATTAGTAGTACTAAAATCAGTAGTAGTATACTAGTGTGATTATTATGATTGCTAACCGTGTAAATAGTAGTACTAATAGTAGTGAAGCCAGTATTAGTAGTACCAAAATTAGTAGTAGTATACTAGTGTGATTATTATGATTACTAACTGTGTAAATAGTAGTACTAATAGTAGTGAAGCCAGTATTAGTAGTACCAAAATTAGTAGTAGTATACTAGTGTGATTATTATGATTACTAACTGTGTAAATAGTAGTACTAATAGTAGTGAAGCCAGTATTAGTAGTACCAAAATCAGTAGTAGTATACTAGTGTGATTATTATGATTACTAACTGTGTAAATAGTAGTACTAATAGTAGTGAAGCCAGTATTAGTAGTACCAAAATTAGTAGTAGTATACTAGTGTGATTATTATGATTACTAACTGTGTAAATAGTAGTACTAATAGTAGTGAAGCCAGTATTAGTAGTACCAAAATTAGTAGTAGTATACTAGTGTGATTATTATGATTACTAACTGTGTAAATAGTAGTACTAATAGTAGTGAAGCCAGTATTAGTAGTACCAAAATCAGTAGTAGTATACTAGTGTGATTATTATGATTACTAACTGTGTAAATAGTAGTACTAATAGTGGTGAAGCCAGCATTAGTAGTACTAAAATCAGTAGTAGTATACTAGTGTGATTATTATGATTACTAACTGTGTAAATAGTAGTACTAATAGTGGTGAAGCCAGCATTAGTAGTACTAAAATCAGTAGTAGTATACTAGTGTGATTATTATGATTACTAACTGTGTAAATAGTAGTACTAATAGTGGTGAAGCCAGCATTAGTAGTACTAAAATCAGTAGTAGTATACTAGTGTGATTATTATGATTACTAACTGTGTAAATAGTAGTACTAATAGTGGTGAAGCCAGCATTAGTAGTACTAAAATTAGTAGTAGTATACTAGTGTGATTATTATGATTGCTAACCGTGTAAATAGTAGTACTAATAGTAGTGAAGCCAGTATTAGTAGTACCAAAATTAGTAGTAGTATACTAGTGTGATTATTATGATTACTAACTGTGTAAATAGTAGTACTAATAGTGGTGAAGCCAGCATTAGTAGTACCAAAATCAGTAGTAGTATACTAGTGTGATTATTATGATTACTAACTGTGTAAATAGTAGTACTAATAGTAGTGAAGCCAGTATTAGTAGTACCAAAATCAGTAGTAGTATACTAGTGTGATTATTATGATTACTAACTGTGTAAATAGTAGTACTAATAGTGGTGAAGCCAGCATTAGTAGTACTAAAATTAGTAGTAGTATACTAGTGTGATTATTATGATTGCTAACCGTGTAAATAGTAGTACTAATAGTAGTGAAGCCAGTATTAGTAGTACCAAAATTAGTAGTAGTATACTAGTGTGATTATTATGATTACTAACTGTGTAAATAGTAGTACTAATAGTGGTGAAGCCAGCATTAGTAGTACCAAAATCAGTAGTAGTATACTAGTGTGATTATTATGATTACTAACTGTGTAAATAGTAGTACTAATAGTAGTGAAGCCAGTATTAGTAGTACCAAAATCAGTAGTAGTATACTAGTGTGATTATTATGATTACTAACTGTGTAAATAGTAGTACTAATAGTGGTGAAGCCAGCATTAGTAGTACTAAAATTAGTAGTAGTATACTAGTGTGATTATTATGATTGCTAACCGTGTAAATAGTAGTACTAATAGTAGTGAAGCCAGTATTAGTAGTACCAAAATTAGTAGTAGTACACTAGTGTGATTATTATGATTACTAACAGTGTAAATAGTAATACTTATAGTAGTAAAACCAGTATTAGTGGTACTAAAATCAGTAGTAGTATACTAGTGTGATATTTATGATTACTAACTGTGAAAATAGTAGTACTAATAGTGGTGAAGCCAGCATTAGTAGTACCAAAATCAGTAGTAGTACACTAGTGTGATTATTATGATTACTAACTGTGTAAATAGTAGTACTAATAGTGGTGAAGCCAGCATTAGTAGTACTAAAATTAGTAGTAGTATACTAGTGTGATTATTATGATTGCTAACCGTGTAAATAGTAGTACTAATAGTGGTGAAGCCAGTATTAGTAGTACCAAAATCAGTAGTAGTACACTAGTGTGATTATTATGATTACTAACAGTGTAAATAGTAATACTTATAGTAGTAAAACCAGTATTAGTGGTACTAAAATCAGTAGTAGTATACTAGTGTGATATTTATGATTACTAACTGTGTAAATAGTAATACTTATAGTAGTAAAACCAGTATTAGTGGTACTAAAATCAGTAGTAGTACACTAGTGTGATTATTATGATTACTAACAGTGTAAATAGTAATACTTATAGTAGTAAAACCAGTATTAGTGGTACTAAAATCAGTAGTAGTATACTAGTGTGATATTTATGATTACTAACTGTGAAAATAGTAGTACTAATATTAATGAAGTCAGTATTAAGTATAGTAGTGAAGCCAGTACTAGTAAACTCAGGAGTAGTAATGCTATGAGTATTAGTACTAATAGTAGTGAAGCTAGTAGTAGTAATACTAATAGTAAGGTAGTGTATGTATTATTAAATATATAAATAGTAGTGAAGCCAGTAGTAATAGTAATAAAGTCAGTAGTAATTTTGGTATGTGTATTAATACTAAGGGGTCGATTCCGATTCGGGCCGGAAAAAGCACCGACCGACTCGGATCCGGAAAAAATACCGACCGACACGTACCAGTGGCGCCCGACACGCCAAGTACGATGCAAGCCGCGATAAATCCGACCGACACGTCAGGAAACCAAGCCGACCGACCGAGCCGCTCGGAAAATAGCAATCCGGCCGGAAAAACACGCGAATCCAACCGACCGACACGCACCCGGAACAAATCCGACCGAATCGTACCCGCCAACTCCAACCTGCAAAGTACGATGCAAGGCGCGAAAAACACGACCGAGTCGGACGGAGGACAAGCCGTACGACCGACACGCATACAAAACCGAGCCGAAGCAACACAATACACCGCGACCGACGCGTACGCAGCATACAAAACTGCACAAACACAGCGTGAACGAAACGGAAAACACCGTACGAGACCAATGCAGGGTCCGACTCGGTCACAAGAACGTTTCCAACATACACAA
Source organism: Calotriton arnoldi (assembly GCA_963921515.1). Lineage (NCBI taxonomy): Eukaryota > Metazoa > Chordata > Amphibia > Caudata > Salamandridae > Calotriton > Calotriton arnoldi. Next base: position 382,854 of record CAWUFW010005358.1, on the reverse strand, counting down.
ACAGCACAAAGGAAAAATCAACCAAAAAAAGGCCAAACAAGCAATTACCAAGCCAATAAATACTGGGGGGTGGGGACAGAGAACAAAGACACACCAACAACTCCACCTATATAAAGGACACAAATCACTACCATGAGCCTTTGCAAATGCCATTCCACTGCCAGCACCCAAGAGAAAGCAACCACACACCCACAGCTCATCCCTCACACAAGCCACACACCAGCAGCACACCAACAAATACCTACCTCACATACACCCAGCACAACACACACCCACACACCCTCACCTGCACACCAACACACACATCACCCACCATCACCAACCATCACCATGCCCCCCAAGAAGAATCCCAAGTTTCTAGATTGTGAATTGGAAGTCCTGGTAGACGAGATCCTCAGGGTGGAGCCACAGCTGTTTGGCACATTGGTCCAACAGACCCCCATGTCGCAGAAAACCAAGATGTGGGAGAGGATCATCAACAGGGTGAACGCCCAATCACCATGTCGGCGCACAAAGACGGACATCCAGAACAGGTGGTATGACGTGCGCAGGAGGGTCCGGGAGCTGCTCAAGAAAGACTACCACCTGAGCCAATACACCGGCAGTGGCCCTCCTGCCAAGCCAGTATACCTCAGGCCCTGGGAGGAGAAGGTGCGGGCCATCCTTCCGCCAGTGAGCGTATATGGACTAGAGGACATCCCAGAGCCTGGTGAGTACACAACAAATGTACACAATAAACTGCCACAAAACACACACATCACTGTCAAGGGGAGAGTCAAACCATGCACTCATAGCAATTACACAGCAACTAGAACAGAATCATCCCAAAATGTGTATGTCAGTCAGATAAACACAACACATGCCATCAAAAAAGTCACATCCAACTGTGCCAACACATGTACAAACACAACCACAACTACAGCTAGGCAGTGGCACAAATAGAACTAACACACACATCCACACATGTAGCCACCACAACAACACCAACACACAGTGAAGACCACTCAAAGGAAGGAATTCTGTGTATGCTGGCCAAGTCAGTGTAGCCAATAGCATCATGGGAGTCGCAGTCACACATATTGCCCCCCCACAACTGTCCCATCAACACCACCCTGAACCATGCTCACATCACAGGGAGTGGAGAAGGACTCACAAGATGGCTGACACTGGCTACTGCTGTGGGGAGCACAAGGCCCTGCTGCCAACTGTGCACCAACAAACAGCAGGACACCACTGACTGACATCCTGAGAGACAACTTACACTCCCTGCAATGCAAGCACGTTCCATGGTGGGATATCTGGCTGGCTGGCTGGGTGGGAAGGGAGACTTGCAGCACTGACCATAGTCACCAGCACCTCCCCTCACACCCCCCCAACACAAACTCCACAGTACCCACCTGGTAGAATGCAATGCCCTCCATCCTAACACAAGATCCCACAAAGCACCACCACCCTGGGTTATGTTGTGTGAAGCACAGGGACACTCTTGGGACTCTTAGCCAAACAACTGCCAGGACAACACTCCCAGCCATCCTGTCAGCACAGCCAGCCCACCCCACAGGGAAGCAGAGTCAAAAGGAAGGAAGCATGGGCATGCTGGGAAGGGGGTGGAGGCAATAGCATGATGGGAGTCGTAGTCACAGACATTGCTCAGCCTCACAACTGGCCCATCAACACCACCCTGAACCATGCTCACATCACAGGGAGTGGAGAAGGACTCACAAGATGGCTGACACTGGCTACTGCTGTGGGGAGCACAAGGCCCTGCTGCCAACTGTGCACCAACAAACAGCAGGACACCACTGACTGACATCCTGAGAGACAACTTACACTCCCTGCAATGCAAGCACGTTCCATGGTGGGATATCCGGCTGGCTGGGTGGGAAGGGGGACTTGCAGCACTGACCATAGTCACCAGCACCTCCCCTCACACCCCCCCCCCAACACAAACTCCACAGTACCCACCTGGTAGAATGCAATGCCCTCCATCCTAACACAAGATCCCACAAAGCACCACCACCCTGGGTTATGTTGTGTGAAGCACAGGGACACTCTTGGGACTCTTAGCCAAACAACTGCCAGGACAACACTCCCAGCCATCCTGTCAGCACAGCCAGCCCACCCCACAGGGAAGCAGAGTCAAAAGGAAGGAAGCATGGGCATGCTGGGAAGGGGGTGGAGGCAATAGCATGATGGGAGTGGTAGTCACAGACATTGCTCAGCCTCACAACTGGCCCATCAACACCACCCTGAACCATGCTCACATCACAGGGAGTGGAGAAGGACTCACAAAATGGCTGACACTGGCTACTGCTGCGGGGAGCACAAGGCCCTGCTGGGAACTGTGCACCAACAAACAGCAGGACACCACTGACTGACATCCTGAGAGACAACTTACACTCCCTGCAATGCAAGCACGTTCCATGGTGGGATATCCGGCTGGCTGGGTGGGAAGGGGGACTTGCAGCACTGACCATAGTCACCAGCACCTCCCCTCACACCCCCCCCAACACAAACTCCACAGTACCCACCTGGTAGAATGCAATGCCCTCCATCCTAACACAAGATCCCACAAAGCACCACCACCCTGGGTTATGTTGTGTGAAGCACAGGGACACTCTTGGGACTCTTAGCCAAACAACTGCCAGGACAACACTCCCAGCCATCCTGTCAGCACAGCCAGCCCACCCCACAGGGAAGCAGAGTCAAAAGGAAGGAAGCATGGGCATGCTGGGAAGGGGGTGGAGGCAATAGCATGATGGGAGTGGTAGTCACAGACATTGCTCAGCCTCACAACTGTCCCATCAACACCACCCTGAACCATGCTCACATCACAGGGAGTGGAGAAGGACTCACAAGATGGCTGACACTGGCTACTGCTGTGGGGAGCACAAGGCCCTGCTGCCAACTGTGCACCAACAAACAGCAGGACACCTCTGACTGACATCCTGAGAGACAACTTACACTCCCTGCAATGCAAGCACGTTCCATGGTGGGATAACTGACTGGGTGGGTGGGTGGGTGGGAAGGAGGTCTGGCTGTCAACCAAACACAATCAATGCAGACCATGTTCACACCCCAGAGAATACATAGAAATGCCCAAATAATGCAGGACAATGTGCCACACCAATATCAACCCCTGACTGTGACGACTTAGGACAATACAATGTACAGGCCCGCACCCCGAGGCACAGTCACAACTGTCAGGTGTGTCAACCACTGATGCCTGCAGAAACATGACATACATTGTTTGTGTCTCCCAAAAACAGGTGATGATAGGGACACAGCAGCAGACGCTGAGGAGTCCCAGTCCCAGGCTCAAGAGGATGCCGAGCTCACTGGCGTCGTACAGCCTCTGTCCTCCTCGGACGATGAAGAACAACCTGGCACATCCGGTGCAAGTCAACATGCTGCACCAGCAGGACCACCAGCTGCAGCACCAGCAGGTCCACCAGCTGCACCCCTGCACCCACCCCTCCAACGACTGTCACCACGAATACCATCCCTGCCGACATGGACAGAATAAGGAACAACACCAGCGCAGTGACCCTGGACCAACCTGGGGCCATGGACACCACCACCACCACCAACCCCCGAGGTGGACCAGGGTTATCTGTGCGTGCAACTGCACACACTGCACATGTCAGCAGGGGTGGTGGGAGGGGTGGGAGACAGAGGTCGCTGCTTGCAGACGTTGCTGGTGTGCATGAAGACCCACAACTGGTACGCATAGCTGATGCGTACCAGTCCAGCACCGGAGAGCTCAGCCAGGTAGTGGGGCTCCTCAGAGACATCAAACAGCAGCAGGCTGCCCATCATGCCCGCTTGGACTCCCACATGTCCCATGTGGAGTCACACATGTCACGTGTGGACTCCCACATGTCACGTGTGGACTCCCACATGACCCGCGTGGAGTCCAAGTGGGATGTACTACATGAGATGACGGCGGTGCACAGGGACATTTTACAATGCCTCCGCCAGATGAACAGCAACCAGTCCACACCTCCCTGTGTGCCAACAACATCTGGTACCGAACAAACTGCAACTGCCACAGGGAGGGAGGAGGACTCTGGCGGAGAGTCCCCTGCACCGCAGCAGCCTGCACTTGAGGGCCCCCCCCCAAGAAGAGGGGTCGTCCGAGGAGGGGAAAGTGAGAGGCTGATGGCCAAGCGCAACTCCCAGGAAGCCTGAACCTGTTCTGGATTTTCGCCTTTGTGCACAGACTGTTCACCCTGTTGATGGCAACACTACTCCCACACATTGCATGGGGAGTACAAGTTGGAACAATGTGTCAGACAACTGTGGCCCCGATACTGGGGATCCTGTCTACCTGGACTTTCTATTCATCTAGGAACTTGGGATTGCAAGATTCATGTACAGCACAATCCATCCTATGCACTATTATCACAGATGTATCACAATAAACACAATAATACACCATACTTGCCTCTGTCGTGATTCCAACGTGGGTGCTGTTATGGGGATGATGAACAACAAAATTACACTGTGTATGCGAACTGCAACAGCAAGGACAACACAGGCATGTGAGTACAGGCAACGTGACACATATGAGGGAGACACACCACCAGGGCTACACAACACATACACACCTAGGCCATCTGACTCATTGCCTACACTGATGTTGCCAGGGAAGACGGTGCAATGCACAGACACCACACCCATTCCCAGTTGTAGTCAAGTAGCCCACAGGTGCAGTAAGCAAATGGCAGTCAAATGTGTGACCACAGACAACGCACATCACTAAGTGAAGCACAGGTTTATTACACAGTAGCAACATGCCGTAACCACTACAGATGCAAGGTAACCCCACCTGGTAGCGGGCACACAGTCAACAACTGTAGACAGAAGGAAGTCCATGGGTGTGGCGCACATCACCTGTAGGGACACAACAGCTACCAGCCTGGATGTGCAATCACGTTGTCGGTGGACACAGTTGACCAAACGAATCTGAAAGTACCCTGTGAAGGACAGAAATGACACACAGTCAAAAGCAATGGAGTACAGGACAGAACAGCAAAACTCATGCACAATACATGTTACAAGATACCCACCCAGAACCAAGTTAGCATGTGAACACTGTTGGGGAGTACAGCCCACCTGTAAGCACACATCGCAACACACATCCAGTCAAGTAGCCCATGGACACACTCCAACAGCACCAGAGCACCACCCACACATCATGCCAACTCACATCATTGACATGACACCTCAGGATACTCACATTCAGCTAAAGAAGTTGGTGATGAGCTGTGTGCGGACATCACCATCACCATCATCATCATCATCGTCACTGGCATCGTGTTCCAGGCCAGGATCCTCCACAGGTGGCGGATGTTGGTCATCGTCATCCTGGATGAGAGGCAACTCCTTCCGCACTGCCAGGTTGTGGAGCATGCAGCAGACGATGATAATCTTGCACACTTTCGCAGGGGCATATGGGAGGGACCCTCCGGTCTTGTCCAGGCAGCGGAAGCGGCTCTTCAGGAGACCAAAGGTCCGCTCAATCACTCTCCTGGTCCGACCATGTGCCTCATTGTAGCGCATCTGGGCAGGTGTCACAGGGTTCCTGAGGGGTGTCAGCAACCACGGCATGTTGGGGTATCCCGAGTCACCTACGGACAGACAAGTGCACATCAGCTGACTTGGAAAAGTGGGCGGAATACTACAGATCAGATCACACACAATGGCACAAAGTCAGTACACACCGACAAGCCAGGCACGCTGGTTCTGCATCTGTGCCATCAACCTGGGGATGCGACTACTCCTCATCACAAAGGCATCGTGTGCTGAACCAGGGAAACGGGCACACACGTGTGTGATGGTCATGTCTGCAAGACACACCACCAGTGCATTGACCGAGTGGTAGTGCTTGCGGTTCCTGTAGGCCTGCTCCTGGGCCTGTGGTGGTACCAAAGCCACATGTGTCCCATCAATGGAGCCAATGACATGCGGCATCCTCCCCAGGGCATAAAAGTCACTCTTCACGTCAGTGAGTCGTCGCAGTCTAGGGAAATAGATGTACCGGTTCAGGAAGAGCAACATTGCCGCCAAAACATCGCGGAGCACACGGCTGAACATGGTCTGTGACATCCCACCAGCAGACGCCACAGTATGTTGGAAGGTACCGGTGGCAAAGAAGTGTAGGGCTGCCATCACCTTCACCTTGGGGGTCAGCGCTGTAGGATACGGCCGGCCAGGCTGCAAATGTGGGGACAACTGCACTGCCAAATCCTCAATCAGCTGCCTGGTGAAGCGGTACCGTCGGATGCTGTCCCGTTCCACCATCGTTGCCAGGTCTGGGAATGGCCGATGGACAGCAGGAGCCCTGCAGTGCAGAGGAGAAGTAAGCAAGATCGTCAGTCACCCCACATATGCGGCATTGAACACACTCAAGATCCCAACATACATCATCATGAGGCACAACTACATGAAGTGTGCAGTACCGGAACGACATGTATGGTACATACATGGCCAACATCTGTCAACACGGTCCTACAGGTGGCATCAATTTGTCCCAGGTTGGCCCATTGGATATCATGATGCTGTGTCACAGTCACCCCCCAGTGACATGTGAGGACAGATGTGCCCCAGGCACCACAGCTCAACGACAGGCACATTCCCAGGGACCCTGTAATGCCACATGGACACTGGCATCACCTGGAGTATCATGTGTACACCACAACAAAACAAACATGACCCCCACAGGTAGTGGCCACACTTGCCATGGCAGGAGAGCCATGGACGTCTGTGACACACACGCACAACATCAGAGTCCATGCACACACAACGTGGATGTGGAGACTGTCTCCCATTGTGCACATGAAATCAGAGACATTGTAAACACTACATGCACAAAGACTGTGGAGGGCCATCACTATTGTGCCACTGGGACACCCTGGCTCAAACATACCGTCCCACATGGGACTCACGGGGTATGTGACATGACATACACAAACACCACTGTGAAATGTGACCATGGCACATGCACAGATATGAACAGTTGCACATCACAGTGGTCACGTACACGTAACACCCAGGATCCTGTCCCCATTAACACGTGCACAGCCTGGGGGTGGCTGCCCACAGGTGACACCCACAGGACAAAATGTACACCAACATACACACAATAGGAAATGCAGCCTTACATGCCTTATGATAAGGTTTGGACAGGCTGTCGTGATGTAGGTGTGCCCCTCACTCCCTGGGAGCTATCTGTGGCTGGCATATGTCCATCTGAGACAGGCATGCTGACATATGCCAGTCACATGTACAGTGATGCGTTGAACAGCAATGGACCGATCGGTGCCTCCGGCCGGCCCATTGCTTTCAATGTGTGCGGGTACGCGTTGTACCCCTGTGCGCGTTGTACTGCAATGGACCGATCGGTGCCTCCGGCCGGCCCATTGCTTTCAATGTGTGCGGGTACGCGTTGTACCCCTGTGCGCGTTGTACTGCAATGGACCGATCGGTGCCTCCGGCCGGCCCATTGCATTCAATGTGTGCGGGTACGCGTTGTACCCCTGTGCGCGTTGTACTGCAATGGACCGATCGGTGCCTCCGGCCGGCCCATTGCATTCAATGTGTGCGGGTACGCGTTGTACCCCTGTGCGCGTTGAACAGCAATGGACCGATCGGTGCCTCCGGCCGGCCCATTGCATTCAATGTGTGCGGGTACGCGTTGTACCCCTGTGCGCGTTGTACTGCAATGGACCGATCGGTGCCTCCGGCCGGCCCATTGCATTCAATGTGTGCGGGTACGCGTTGTACCCCTGTGCGCGTTGAACAGCAATGGACCGATCGGTGCCTCCGGCCGGCCCATTGCATTCAATGTGTGCGGGTACGCGTTGTACCCCTGTGCGCGTTGTACTGCAATGGACCGATCGGTGCCTCCGGCCGGCCCATTGCATTCAATGTGTGCGGGTACGCGTTGTACCCCTGTGCGCGTTGTACTGCAATGGACCGATCGGTGCCTCCGGCCGGCCCATTGCATTCAATGTGTGCGGGTACGCGTTGTACCCCTGTGCGCGTTGTACCTCAATGGACCGATCGGTGCGCACCCATTGACAATGGGCTTGCCTGGCAACGGACGCGTTTTCGAATATTCGAACGAGTCGGTTGCTGGAAAATCAGTTGGTCACCCACAACAATGTTGCAAAATCATGTATGTCATGAAGTTGAAATTTTGAAGGATGCTGTGGGCGTGTTTTGGTGCTGCTATTCCATGGATTGGCCAGATTCAGAAGATGCAAACGACTTGGACCTATCACTTTGGACACAAGGGACAGTATCTGCCTCTCCAGCACATATATATTGCTGCATGTTCCCCTGAGAGCCCACTTGCCTGCACTACATGCTCCAGGACGACATCTGCCACTGCACTGCTGCTGTCTCTGCCCCTCTGGACCCTGCAATGGCACGTACTGTGGAGAGAGCCCCAGCCTTCAGCCTTGAAGAGAACCAGGCCCTGCTGGACAGCCTACTTCCACAGTACAGCAAGCTGTATGGGACACCAGGGGAGCAGGTGAGTGTTCTGTGCACTGCCTTTCTGAATGTGCATTTTGTCTGACTAGCAAGGCTGAGAGTCAGCACACCACTGGCTAGCAGGCTCACTGAGTAGTTGTCACCCCCCATAGTGTGTAGTGACTTGCACTGGACAGGTATGGTGCAGTGACAGTGCTTCTGAACAGGGTTTTACTCCCCATGCTATGATACCATGTAGTGACTTCTGGAAAACTGTCCATGGGCAGCCGTGCACTGCCTGGGTACACCATGTGCCCCTGTGATTGCGACATGTATATGCAACTGTGTCATGCACGGATATGTTGCATGTGTAGTAATGGCCTTATCACTTTGTCATCCTGACAGGCTTCTGCCCATCGGAAGCATGAGATCTGGAAGGACATCGTCCGGGCTGTCCGGTCCGTGGGGGTCTACAAGCGCCGGATCCGCAACTGCCAAAAGAGGTGGCAGGACCTTCGGGGCTGGACCCGGAGGATTGCACGGGTCCAGCTGAAGCTGTCGCCTCCTCGCAGGAGGGGCGGAACACGGACCCTGACCCCCACATGCTCAGGATCCTGGCGGTGGTCTTTCCAGACCTGGATGGGCAGCTGAAGGCCAGAGAGCAGCAAGGAGGGGGTGAGTCAAAGACTGCACTGTGTACTCTGTCTAACATGTTATGTGCCCTCCTCGGGCCAGGTTGAACTGCCACAGTACAGCAGTCATGTTGTCCAGGAGCCATGTCCCTCTATTGTGCACTGCCCACTCCTCATCTGATACCCAGGTGTGGCCCTTACATGCAGGGAATTCTGTCACTTAGGACTGTGTCCTTGCAGTTTGCTTGACTCAAGGTGGGAGACAGCATCTGTTTCCCTGACTCTGTGGTGGGCATCATGGGTGGGTCCATTGCTTACACAATGCCTGTATTCTGACATGTATTCAGCGTGTTACTTTGATCTGTGGTCCAATTGCTGAGCTGATCCACCACATGTGGCTGGGGTACCTGGCACACACCCATGCTGCGGGTGGGAACAATGTTTGGGCCCCAGGAGTATGTATATGACGTGTGTCACACATACTTAGCCAGCTGCCTACAGTCCAGGGCTCATCCCTCATTCATGTGGGGCTGGACAGTCATGCCTACTCCAGGCCATACAATACACTCTGTACTCCCACTCCCGTGTATCAGAGGACACATTGTGCACAGTGATTTGACCCCTCAGGTGTCTGCCTCTGTGTCAGTGTGCTGTGGATTAGTCGCCAGGACTGCTGTGGAGTTTCTTGGTAGGGGCTCAGCATGCCACTGGAGATGTGACCATAGGAGACGATACTTGTGTGACACATAGGTGTCTGATCAGCTGCCCATGCAGACTGGGGCATGTAAATGTGAAGTTCAGGCAGCTGTTCCCCATGCACAGCAGAGTGTGAGGGGCTCAGGTTCAGAGGGTAGTGTCACAGGTCTCCCATATGTCCAATAGGTATGACCTGGACAGATGAGGGTTAAGAGGATGTGTTGTGGGGGATGTACATGTGCACTTGTGCAGCTCCAGGACTTGCATTCCCCATGACCTACTATTGTGACACAGTGCAGAGTGTTGTTGTCTGGCTGCAAAGTCATACATCACTGAGACAGTGATGTATGACTTTGCAGTCATGCCTCCGCCATGGCATGTGTCTACTGATTGGTGATCCTGCAGGGGAGTGACATGTGCTACATGCACACCATAGTGGCGCTGGCTATCAGGACATGGGTGCATCATGGTGTCTGTCGCTGGTATGCATCACATGCATTTCCTATTTGACTCTGGGCATCCCTTACATCCGTAAACCTGTACTGACTCAGTGGCAAGAGCTGTGATGTGTCCACACCGTGTCCTCTGCACTGTCCAACTACTGTGTACTTGGTGCATGTGTCAACACTGGGGTGTTGCAATCCAACAGACACCAGACAGATGGGTGCAAGGCCATGTGGGATGTGAGTGCCATGCTTGGCATCAGACTGACAATTGACTTCTCCTGTTCAATTAGGGCACTTTTAGCAATGTACAACTAATGATGCCAGGGCTTGCTCTGTAATGTGCTGTGCTCACAGTGGTGTGTGCGTTTGGTGCAGGTGACTGATGTCTGTCTGTTTCCCCATTGTTTGCAGATACATCCACGGCCACGGAAGGGGACAGCTCCACGGACCAGGAGGAGCCGGAGAGCCAGACTGGGTCAGCAGCCGAGGAGTGGTCGGAGGGACCCAGTGGCACGGAGGGCGAGGGGAGCCACACCGAGGAGTCCTCAGCAGCATCCACCTCAGCTGAGGACCAGAGCAACTCGGAGGATGACTCCCTTGTGGAGGCGGGTGTCAGCAGCCACCACACCCCAGCTAGTGTTGCTGTCCCCGCCACCACCAGCACCACCACCGCCCTCCCATCGGCTCCCATTCCCCAGGTCCGTGGAGGCTCCCATGTCCGGGAGCGTGTCTCCTTTGGGCCAGGCACCGCACCCCCTGCCCCTGTGTCCCCTGCTGCCCTGAGTGAGGAGTCTGTGTACCTCCTTCGCCAGCTCCATGTAGGGCAGACAGCCATGCTGAGTGTCCTCCATGCGCACACCGCGCTGTTGACTCAGCTGGTGTCGTTCATGGAGGGCATCTCATCGGGCATGTCTGACCTACAGAGGGGCAATAGGTCCATGGACTCCTCCCTGACGGCAGCAGTGTCCCTCCTCAAACGGTCCCTCACCCCTCCTGCCTCTGCTCCATCCACACTCCCCAGCACCTTACCCATCCCAGGCACACACACACTGGCACAGGCACACACCAGCACACACACATCCAGCACACTGACACACACGCCAATGACAAAACGCACACGCACGCACATTCAGGGGACTGAAGCCAGACTCACAGGGGATGGGGCCCTGGAACACACACACGCATCCACATGCACTGCGCAGTCCTCAGTTCCCTCTCCCTCCAAAGCACCCTCCCTTGCCTCACCTGCAACCCCAAAGTCACAGCAGCTCTTCCTCTGTGACCTCGGCCTCTTCCCCACCGATGAAGCTGCTCCAGCATCCCGGGGGAAGAGGAAGCCCACCCACACGGAGCAGAGTGCCCCTCGCCCCCGGACACCCTCCCCCAGGCGCAGACGGACTGAGGCCCCCACCCGCAAGTCCCCCGGAGTGCTAAGAGCAAGACCCCGCCACCACCCTGCAGCTCAGGCACAAGGTCTCCGTCCTCCATCCCTCAGGCCCCCACTGCACAGGTGCCCCCACCACACCCTGCCCCAGGTTCCCCCACCCACAGATATACCATCCCCAAGATGCTCCGGCCTTCTCCCCTGCCACTTGCTCTCCCAGCACCACACCCCCCGCTGCGCTTGTCTGTGCCACTGATGTGGTGAGGGTGTCCCCCCTCTGTCCAACCCACCTTGCCTGTTCCCCATTCTCCTCCCCTGGAGGTAGGCACTGCAGTGGAGTCCACTACCGCCCTGTCTGACTTGGGCACTGCAGTGGCGGACCTGTCCACCCCATCTGCAGGGTCCACTGCAGTTGTGCCGGCACCCACGACATCTGTGTCATGCCCCCAGTTGTGCCGGCACACACCATGTCAGACACCTCCACTGCAGTTGTCAGTGGCTCTCCTGCACCCACCACCCCTTCCCTGACTCCCCCTGGTGAGCCCTGATCCTGTCCCTGCGGTGCCTGGCCTGCCCCCCGGTTGCCCCTCCTAGTGGATTGTCCCTGGTATTGTGCAGGCATGCGTAGGGTGACATCTGCCAGTGTCACCCTGTTTGAACTTTGACAATGGACTGGCCATTGGCCTTTGCTCTTTTTCAGGACTTCGTTTGGCCTCAACACATATGCTGAATAAAGCAACTTTCTTTCTCTAGTGCTCATGCTTCAGATGTACATGTTGTTGGTGCAGCTAACCATGCCCTTGCTGCAGTGATGGTGATATCTGGTCTCATGATTATGAAGTGTTACTGTGCAGGAACCCATGTGGTCCAGGGGAATGTGTCCTATCATGTGGTGTATCCATGTCATCAATAGCAGCATCTGAGGGTGTCATGTGTTCAGTATTTGGCAATGGGTTTCCTACTTACATTGGCAATTTCATATCTGTGGCTTCCACCCCTGCACATCTGTTGTGCCTGCCATCGTTGCATTTGTCTACTTCCCTGACCGTGTTGCCATCTCCAGTGGACATGCAGGTTTGGGCATCAATGGGGAGGGACTCATCCGTGTAGTCAGTGCAACATTGCTATACAAGTGTGTTGGATCTGTGCTGATGATTCCGTTGGCACATCCATGACCAGGCTGATGTGATGGGAGCCCTCATTTGGTGCTAATTGTTGATTGTGTGACCAAGTGCTCAGCTGACATGATGGGGCCCTACTGAGGCAACATATGGCACAGCTTTCCTCACACAGGAGTGGAGTCCCCTCATGGCAGTGTGTACACGTGTGACATTGCCTGCACCCAAGGTGTGTGTTGTATGTGCATGTCTGTGTGTTCACTTCCATTCATCTGCGCATGCTGTGATCCCTAGTGTTGTACCTGTTTGTGATGCTTGCTGACTTGAGCTATGTTCCCCAAAGTCTTCTCCCTGTGTTCTCTGTGATGTGGGTGCATGGCACATTACTGGTCATCAGGGTGTCACCCATAGGTGTGTTTGCTGTCAGGGCTGAGTTTGTGTGCAGACGCAGATGGGTCACAGTCAGGTTTCCCCTTGGCACTTGTTGTTTGCCCCTGTCATGTGATTTCCAGTTTGTGTTATCTTTCAGTGATTGTGACATGTTGTGTGTGTGACTGCTGCCACTCCTCAGGGTCAGAGCTGCAATGTTGGAAGTTGTCTATGTGTGTTCTTTGTGGGTGACCTTGGCTTCTTCATTGGTGTGTGACTGTGGCTGGGATCCCATTGGTCGGTGTGGTATTGCCGTCATGTCCATGTACAGCGTAGTGTGCAGTGTGTCAGACATTCAGGAGTCTTGTTGAGTGTCCATGTGTGATGTGTTTCTACACCTTGGTTCCCACCCACCACCCTGGAATAGTCATGGGTGCATGTGCAATGTCACCAGTGCATGTGTACTTCACTGCTGCACATTGTTGGAGGTCGAGGGGTGTGGTGTTGAGTGTGTGCAGATGAGAGTTGTTGCCCGGCTAGGCCCCTGCCTCCATGTTGGCCTTGGCTTACTGGCCATGCTGATTGATTTGTGCTTGTGTAGGTGTGATGGTAGTTTGTTGCTCAGGACACCTGACTGTGGTTCATAGTGTGAACGACATTTAGCTTTGTCATCACAGTGGTATTTTTATTCAGCCCAGGGTCACCACATTGTGGGGGCCCTGGGGGTGGTGCTGTGGTGTGTCTGTGACTTGCTGTGTCAGTTGTTGTTCCTACGTGCCTGTGTGACATGTGTGTTTTGTGCTCCCTCTCACCTGACAATGCCTGCTTGCCCACATAGGGGATTTGGATCCATGAGTTACCTTAGTGTGGCAGTGTATGCACATCTGTATGATTGGTATTCAGCTCTCCTCATGTGTTGTGTGGTTGCCTGGGGACACTGGCACCCCCACCCCTCACCTGCTGTGTATGATGACAGTGTTGGTCTGCCTGTTTGTGTTTGTGCATCTGCACCACTGCATTGGCATATCTTGGGTGTGCCATTGGCTGTATGTTGTTTGGTGTGTTTCCCCTGCTGTCCCTGGGACTCCTAGGTCATCGGTCAGCACAGTGATCATGGTTTGTGTGTCCCATTGCTGCCATGGTATGGTATCTGTTCACCTCACATCTGCTGTCTCCACAGGGTATCTGCATTTGTGTGCCCATTGGTGCAAATATGTGGTTCTGCATTCTGATGGTCACTTCTGTCATTGTGTCATTGATGACTGTTGACGGTCTCAGCCCCCATGGGTGTTGTTTGTCTGCACATGGCCAAAGGAATGTTTCATTTGCACTGCAGTATTTGGCTCCCCCAATTTATGTTGCAATGGGACACATACACTACTTTGCCACAGATGAGTTTTTGGTTCTGTGACCAGGAATGATCCATGCAGTTTGGCAGTTGCAGCTCTTTCTTTGTCAACAATTACCTTTTGGTCACTGTGATGATGAGGGTGTAGACCCCATTGCCACAATGGTCAAAATGTGCTTCAGCTATGGACCCCACACTTGCCTTTTGGTCACTGTGATGATGGGGGTTTAGACCCCATTGCCACAATGGTCAAAATGTGCTTCAGCTATGGACCCCACACTTACCTTTTGGTCACTGTGATGATGGGGGTTTAGGCCCCATTGCCACAATGGTCATGGGCTGCTTGCATTGTGGGTGCCACACACATATATGTGTGGCACATGTGCTAGGGGGTCACATTGTATGTTGAAAGTCATGTTCGGTGTTGTAGGCATTTGACACAGCCTACACACGCTTGTCATGGTGGTGGGGGGATGTCTTAATCTTGCATTCCCTAGGTTGTGGTGTGCTTGTTGTGTCATGCATTGTCCATCCTATGAGTGGGGGTGGTAGTAGTGGTAGGCATCCAGCCCCCTGGGTGAGGGTGGTAGTAGTGGTAGGCATCCTGCCCCCTGGGTGAGGGTGGTAGTAGTGGTGGGCATCCTGCCCCCGTGGGTGAGGGTGGTAGTAGTGGTGGGCATCCTGCCCCCTGGCTAAGGGTGGTAGTAGTGGTGGGCATCCTGCCCCCTGGCTAAGGGTGGTAGTAGTGGTAGGCATCCTGCCCCCCGTGGGTGAGGGTGGTAGTAGTGGTGGGCATCCTGCCCCCTGGCTAAGGGTGGTAGTAGTGGTAGGCATCCAGCCCCCTGGGTTGGGGTGGTAGTAGTGGTAGGCATCCAGCCCCCTGGCTAAGGGTGGTAGTAGTGGTAGGCATCCTGCCCCCCTGGGTGAGGGTGGTAGTAGTGGTAGGCATCCAGCCCCCTGGCTAAGGGTGGTAGTAGTGGTAGGCATCCTGCCCCCTGGGTGAGGGTGGTAGTAGTGGTAGGCATCCTGCCCCCTGGGTGAGGGTGGTAGTAGTGGTAGGCATCCAGCCCCCCTGGGTGAGGGTGGTAGTAGTGGTGGGCATCCTGCCCCCTGGCTAAGGGTGGTAGTAGTGGTAGGCATCCAGCCCCCTGGCTAAGGGTGGTAGTAGTGGTGGGCATCCTGCCCCCTGGCTAAGGGTGGTAGTAGTGGTAGGCATCCTGCCCCCTGGCTAAGGGTGGTAGTAGTGGTAGGCATCCTGCCACCCTGGCTAAGGGTGGTAGTAGTGGTAGGCATCCTGCCACCCCTGGGTGAGGGTGGTAGTAGTGGTAGGCATCCAGCCCCCTGGGTGAGGGTGGTAGTAGTGGTGGGCATCCTGCCCCCTGGCTAAGGGTGGTAGTAGTGGTAGGCATCCAGCCCCCTGGCTAAGGGTGGTAGTAGTGGTGGGCATCCTGCCCCCTGGCTAAGGGTGGTAGTAGTGGTAGGCATCCTGCCCCCTGGCTAAGGGTGGTAGTAGTGGTAGGCATCCTGCCACCCTGGCTAAGGGTGGTAGTAGTGGTAGGCATCCTGCCACCCCTGGGTGAGGGTGGTAGTAGTGGTAGGCATCCAGCCCCCTGGGTGAGGGTGGTAGTAGTGGTGGGCATCCTGCCCCCTGGCTAAGGGTGGTAGTAGTGGTAGGCATCCAGCCCCCCTGGCTAAGGGTGGTAGTAGTGGTAGGCATCCAGCCCCCTGGGTTGGGGTGGTAGTAGTGGTAGGCATCCTGCCCCCTGGCTAAGGGTGGTAGTAGTGGTAGGCATCCTGCCACCCTGGCTAAGGGTGGTAGTAGTGGTAGGCATCCTGCCCCCCGTGGGTGAGGGTGGTAGTAGTGGTGGGCATCCTGCCCCCTGGCTAAGGGTGGTAGTAGTGGTAGGCATCCAGCCCCCTGGGTTAGGGGTGGTAGTAGTGGTAGGCATCCTGCCCCCTGGCTAAGGGTGGTAGTAGTGGTAGGCATCCTGCCCCCTGGCTAAGGGTGGTAGTAGTGGTAGGCATCCTGCCCCCTGGCTAAGGGTGGTAGTAGTGGTAGGCATCCTGCCACCCTGGCTAAGGGTGGTAGTAGTGGTGGGCATCCTGCCCCCCTGGGTGAGGGTGGTAGTAGTGGTAGGCATCCTGCCCCCTGGCTAAGGGTGGTAGTAGTGGTAGGCATCCAGCCCCCCTGGGTGAGGGTGGTAGTAGTGGTGGGCATCCTGCCCCCTGGCTAAGGGTGGTAGTAGTGGTAGGCATCCAGCCCCCTGGCTAAGGGTGGTAGTAGTGGTAGGCATCCTGCCACCCCTGGGTGAGGGTGGTAGTAGTGGTGGGCATCCTGCCACCCTGGCTAAGGGTGGTAGTAGTGGTAGGCATCCAGCCCCCTGGGTGAGGGTGGTAGTAGTGGTGGGCATCCTGCCCCCTGGCTAAGGGTGGTAGTAGTGGTAGGCATCCAGCCCCCTGGCTAAGGGTGGTAGTAGTGGTAGGCATCCTGCCCCCTGGCTAAGGGTGGTAGTAGTGGTAGGCATCCTGCCACCCTGGCTAAGGGTGGTAGTAGTGGTAGGCATCCTGCCACCCCTGGGTGAGGGTGGTAGTAGTGGTAGGCATCCAGCCCCCCTGGGTGAGGGTGGTAGTAGTGGTGGGCATCCTGCCCCCTGGCTAAGGGTGGTAGTAGTGGTAGGCATCCAGCCCCCTGGGTTGGGGTGGTAGTAGTGGTAGGCATCCTGCCCCCTGGCTAAGGGTGGTAGTAGTGGTAGGCATCCTGCCCCCTGGCTAAGGGTGGTAGTAGTGGTAGGCATCCTGCCCCCTGGCTAAGGGTGGTAGTAGTGGTAGGCATCCTGCCACCCTGGCTAAGGGTGGTAGTAGTGGTAGGCATCCTGCCACCCTGGCTAAGGGTGGTAGTAGTGGTAGGCATCCTGCCCCCTGGCTAAGGGTGGTAGTAGTGGTAGGCATCCTGCCACCCTGGCTAAGGGTGGTAGTAGTGGTGGGCATCCTGCCCCCCTGGGTGAGGGTGGTAGTAGTGGTAGGCATCCTGCCCCCTGGCTAAGGGTGGTAGTAGTGGTAGGCATCCAGCCCCCCTGGGTGAGGGTGGTAGTAGTGGTGGGCATCCTGCCCCCTGGCTAAGGGTGGTAGTAGTGGTAGGCATCCAGCCCCCCTGGCTAAGGGTGGTAGTAGTGGTAGGCATCCTGCCACCCCTGGGTGAGGGTGGTAGTAGTGGTAGGCATCCTGCCACCCTGGCTAAGGGTGGTAGTAGTGGTAGGCATCCAGCCCCCTGGGTGAGGGTGGTAGTAGTGGTGGGCATCCTGCCCCCCTGGCTAAGGGTGGTAGTAGTGGTAGGCATCCAGCCCCCCTGGCTAAGGGTGGTAGTAGTGGTAGGCATCCTGCCCCCTGGCTAAGGGTGGTAGTAGTGGTAGGCATCCTGCCACCCTGGCTAAGGGTGGTAGTAGTGGTAGGCATCCTGCCACCCCTGGGTGAGGGTGGTAGTAGTGGTAGGCATCCAGCCCCCTGGGTGAGGGTGGTAGTAGTGGTGGGCATCCTGCCCCCTGGCTAAGGGTGGTAGTAGTGGTAGGCATCCAGCCCCCCTGGCTAAGGGTGGTAGTAGTGGTGGGCATCCTGCCCCCTGGCTAAGGGTGGTAGTAGTGGTAGGCATCCTGCCCCCTGGCTAAGGGTGGTAGTAGTGGTAGGCATCCTGCCACCCTGGCTAAGGGTGGTAGTAGTGGTAGGCATCCTGCCACCCCTGGGTGAGGGTGGTAGTAGTGGTAGGCATCCAGCCCCCTGGGTGAGGGTGGTAGTAGTGGTGGGCATCCAGCCCCCTGGGTTGGGGTGGTGGCGCGCATTCAGGCCCCTGTGTGCATATGTGGCATTGGTGATGGGCATCCCGCCCCTATGGTGCTGCTGTTGCAAGTATATTCAGATTCCCAGTGTATGTGTGTGATGTGTCGTGTACGTGTTGTATGTGTTTTGTGGTTGGTGTCTGACTTACCTTCTGCGCCGTACGCGTCCGTGCCTGTTCCGGTAGTAGATGTAGAATATTGGTATGATCGGGACGAAGGGATTCATGGTTGGTTCGTGTCGTTCGTCCTTCTCGTTGCTTCGCGTCGTCCTCGTCGCTTGGCTTCGTCCTCGTCGCTCGCTCGTCCTCGTCGCTCCGCGTCGTCCTCGTCTGTGCTGTGTTCGTCTCGTAGCCGTGGATCGTGTTGTGGCGCGATTCGGAGCTTATGTGCGCCTCTCCCGGATGCTTTGACGTGCCGTGCGTAGCGACGGGTTCGGCGCGTACGGAAAGCGCATCGTACTTGTCCGGCCGGACGGGGCTGCATTTTCCCTTCCGTGCGACTCGATTCGGCGTTTCCGGATTCGCCTCGGTCGGAGAACAGGACCTGGTTTGGGTGAGTACGGCTCGGCCGGAATTTTTGCTGTTGTGCGCATCGTACTTGCTCGTTCGGTGTGCTGTACGGATCGGTCGGGAAACTGGCTTTCGCATGGCTTTTTTCCCGACCGAATGGTATTGGGTGCGCCTCCGACCGAGATCGGAATCGGCCCCTATGTAATGATGCGCATTTAGAGTATAAATTTCGGTTGCCTAATGAATTACCAAATTCATACTTAATATTTTTGATGCCAAAATTCTAACAAGATATGAACATGAATTACTGAATATATTTTGGATATTTCCACTACAAATGATTTTAGAAACATCATTCACCCTATTGGAAACATGTGAATATGATTTTAGAAGTGTACGTTGGATATCGTCATTGAAATGTTTTCAGAAACATCATTCGGCCTCTTGGGAAGGTGTGTATATGAATTCAAAAGTTTATTTCGGATATACTCAATGGAAATATTTTTAGAAACATCATTCGGCCAATAGGGAAGATGTTCATAATTACGGTTTCAATTATTAATTCTGTTCTTTCATATTGCGTTTGAAAAATTGTGTTTGAAAGAAGGTGGTGATATATTTGATCTTTGTATTATATACTATGTTACAAAGGATGTTTATTTGTGAAAATGTAAATACCAAGTTGCGTTGGTTGTAGACATTTTGAAGAGAAGTATGTTTTTTTTAACAATCTTATTGATTGTATTTTTTGCCCGCTGTCATCTGATGATTAACATTGAAATCACTGTTTATGGTGAAATTCAATACAATCTGAAGACAGCAAAAAATGGCAAATTGAATATGTGATGTAATTGTATACTTATGTTGTGTTGCGAAAACTATAACATTATATGTAATAACAGAATTTTTTTCTTCTTTTTACAGACCTTACTACTAAAGTTTAAAATACTTTAAATTTGCATTTAAAAAAGAAGTGAAATTATATTACTATTAATTTCATATCTACTTGGAAACAGGTAAGATTAATCCACCCAGGTACTACCCTTGCAGTCTATCAAAGACACTGTGACTCCCCATGCCCATCTCCAGTCACCCAGCCAGTACTATACACTAATGCAATTTCTCCACTAATACCCAAGTACTTATAAATTCAGCATACACTCTCCTTGCAGTACTGTAATCATCCAGTCACTGCTGATGTACTCATACAATGGCCGAAGCACTAACAGAAGCAGTGCTACAATTGTCTGTGCACTATCCATACAGACCTCTAAGCAGGCACATACTACTCATTCACTCATCTAAATACCCTGGTACTACCCATGCAGTCTAGCAATCACCCTGTCAGTCCCCATGCACTTCTCCAATCACCCATCTAGCGCGGTGTACTTATCTAATCACTTCGCTAATACCAAAGCACTTATAAATACACCATGCACTCTCTTTACAGCACTATAATCATCCAGTTACTAGTCATGTACTTATGGAATGGCCTAAGTACTAACACAATTACCCGCTATTATTATTAATAGTAGGTTTTAGGAAAAATACAGTTAGAAAGTAGCATTTAAAAAACCTTTGAAATTCACTGAAAAAACCATAGGTTTCAGGCACGTTATAGTTAGAAATTAGTATTTAAAAAACCTTTGAAATTCACTGAAAAAACCATAGGTTTCAGGGACGTTATAGTTAGAAATGAGCATTTAAAAAACCTTAGAAATTCACTGAAAAAAACATAGATTACAGGGACGTTATAGTTAGTTGGACATTTCACTCATACAAAACCATAGAAATTCCACCGTTATAGTTAGTTCAGCTAACTATAACTCACGCCCCCGCAATGCAGTGCTGATGATGTCACATATTACATCATTCTTGACATGGTCAGTGACATCACTGATGACATCATTGATGACATCTCAAATGACATCACTGATGACATCATCCATGTGAGAATCTGATGCACCTCCTCACACACTAATATAACCTTTGATACACTCACTGTAAAATACAGACTACCATTTTCGATACCATTGACACACTAATACCAGTTACTACATACCCACTCAGTGATTCCTAGGTCTACACACACATCTACTCATTCACCCATACAATCACTCATACATGCAGTCACTGATCAATAGAACACTATCAAATGCACTCATACACCTATATAGACATTGACACATCAACACTCATCCTAGTCAGTTATGCACTCATCCTAGTCACTCATGCAAAGAATCAATCACAGTTCCATTTACTCACATACACAGTTATACACAGAGCACCTCATTTATTCATACAGATAGTAACGCATACTTAGTCTCTTATATAATCACTAATACAAGTATACACTCATACATACAGCCACTCTCACAATCACTAACTCTTATGTATAGTCATTTCTATACACCAACTCTCACATACACTGCCTTTTATATATGTACCTAGCTGGACATGTACACTGAGACATTCATTCACTCACCAAGATGCCCATACACACACTTACCCACCCATACAACTGTTTCCACATGCACTCTTAAACTCAT
Source organism: Calotriton arnoldi (assembly GCA_963921515.1). Lineage (NCBI taxonomy): Eukaryota > Metazoa > Chordata > Amphibia > Caudata > Salamandridae > Calotriton > Calotriton arnoldi. The sequence goes on along the minus strand of CAWUFW010005358.1, from coordinate 361,492 downwards.
ACACCCTGTCAATCAACCACTCACACATCTATGCACAGAGTCACACACCCCCCACCCAACCACACACACACTCAGTCTCTCATACAAATACGCAGGCAACTAATCAATAACCCATATAGACATTCATGTAGCTACTGACCAACCGATGCAGCAGCTTACACAACAACAGAGAGAGTGATAGACATTCACACACTTTAGTCACTAACCCATGTATTCAGTAAGACACATTTAATCATTCACTTAAACAGTCAGTCACACACCTACTAAATCCTCCATCCAGACACTTATACATCCACTCAATCTTCAATACAGCTTGGTATTTTTAAAATACATATTTAAATTTTAAAGAAAAACACATTTACTGGATGATGTCATCAGTGATGTCATTTGAGATGTCATCAGTGATGTCATCAGTGATGTCACTGACCATGTCATGAATGATGTAATATGTGACGTCATCAGCACTGCAGTGCGGGGGCGCAAGTTATAGTTAGCTGAACTAACTATAACGGTGGAATTTCTATGGTTTTGTATGAGTGAAATGTCCAACTAACTATAACGTCCCTGAGATCTATGGTTTTTTCAGTGAATTTCTAAGGTTTTTTAAATGCTAATTTCTAACTATAACGTCCCTGAAACCTATGGTTTTTTTCAGTGAATATATATATATATATATATATATATATATATATATATATATATATATATATATATATATATATATATATATATATATATTGAAAGATCCTCACGTCACACGAACATAAGGTAAAGTAAAGTCGCACTCAGGATGTAAGGAAACAAAAGGATTTATTGACTAACGCGTTTCAACCTGACAGTCTTTTGTCAAAGTCACTCTGCAGTGCTTTCAACAATACAACAGGAACACGCCAGGAGCACTTGCTAACCGTGCTCGCTGAGTGAGGATAGTCAGACAGCGTAAGCCAGCACTCGCTTTCCATTTCATTTGTTTTACGTTTATTGGCAGTCCCAGCTAACTCGTGGTGGCAGCGCGAGGATGGGTTTGCAATTATTTGTTTTATTATTTATACACCCCGCCATTAATGTTGTACATTATGCAATACTATGTAACAATGAGTCTATGAATTAAGCTGATATTATTTGTATGTTGCTTTTTACATGACCGAAGTCTGTTTTCCACAAACTCGGAGACTTCTTCATATGCATATGTCTTCTATGTTTACTTTTTTTACCTCGAATTTGCATTTAAAAACATAGCCACTTCCGGGTCACGGAGTGACTTTGACAAAGACCGTCAGGTTGAAACGCGTCAGTCAATAAATCCTTTTGTTTCCTTACATCCTGAGTGCGACTTTACCTTATGTTCATGTGACGTGAGGATCTTTCAATACATATAGCGGGTCCAGCGCCCGCTCATCTGCACCAACCCCGCCTGGTGGAAGTGGTCGGAAGAAAGGCTGGGACTCTTCGTGCCATATATATATATATATATATATATATATATATATATATATATATATATATATATATATTCACTGAAAAAACCATAGGTTTCAGGCACGTTATAGTTAGAAATTAGCATTTAAAAACCTTACAAATTCACTGAAAAAACCATAGGTTTTAGGGACAGTTATAGTTAGTTGGACATTGCACTCGTACAAAACCCGTGAAATTCCCCTGTTATAGTTAGTTCAGGTAACTATAACTCGCGCCCCGCAATGCACTGCTGATGACGTCACATATTACATCACTCATGACATGGTCAGTGACATCACTGATGATATCACTGATGACATCTCAAATGACATCACTGATGACATCATCCAGTAACTGTGTGTTTCTGTAAAGTTTAAATATGTTTAATATATATAGGGAAAGACGTATTGAAGAATGAGTGGGTGTATAAGTGTCTGAATGGATGATTTATTAGGTGCGTGACTAACTCAATAAGTGAGTGATTAAACGTATCTTACTGAATGCATGGGTTAGTGACTAAACTGGGTGAATGTCTGTATCCGTCTGTCTGTTGCTGTGTAAGTGGCTGCATGGGTTTGTGAATAGCTACATGAGTGTCTATATGAGTTATTGATTGGTTGTCTGAGTATCTGTATGGGTGCCTGAGTGTTTGTGTGGGTGGGGTGTGTGCGACTCTGTGCATAGATGTGTGAGTGGGTGATTCACTGGGTGGATGGTTTCAAGAGTGCATCTGTGATAGACTGTATGGGTGTGTAAGTGTGTGTAAGAGTGTGTTAGTGAGTGAATGTATGTCCCAGTGGTACATGTGTGAGTAACTACATATGTGAAAGGCAGTATATATGTGTGTTGGAGTATATAAATAGCTATAAGCGAGAGTGTGTGATTGTGAGAGTGACTGTATGGATTAGTGTGTGCTTGTATCAGAGATTGTATAAGAGCGTAAGAATGTACTAGTATTTGTATGAGTAAGTGAGCTGGTATGTGTATAACTGTATAGGTGAGTAAATGGGTGTGTGCTTAATTTTTTGCATGACTGACTAGTTGTGTGAGTACCTCTATGGATGAGTGGCGGTGTGTGAGTGTTTATATAGGTGTATGAGTGCATATAATAGTCCTGTACTGAGTGACTATAAGTATGAGTGACTGTACGGGTGAGTGAGTAGATGTGTGTGTGTAGACCTAAGAATCAGTGAGTCTGTATATAGTAATTGGTGTTGGAGTGTCTATGGTTTTGACAATGGCAGTCTGTAATTTACAGTGGGTGTATCAAAAGTTATATTAGGGTGTGAGAAGATGCATCAAATTATCACATGGATGATGTCATCAGTGATGTCATCAGTGATGTCATTTGAGATGTCATCAGTGATGTCATCAGTGATGTCACTGACCATGTCATGAGTGATGTAATATGTGACGTCATCAGCAGTGTATTGCGGGGCGCGAGTTATAGTTACCTGAACTAACTATAACGGGGAATTTCACGGGTTTTGTACGAGTGCAATGTCCAACTAACTATAACTGTCCCTAAAACCTATGGTTTTTTCAGTGAATTTGTAAGGTTTTTTAAATGCTAATTTCTAACTATAACGTGCCTGAAACCTATGGTTTTTTCAGTGAATTTCAAAGGTTTTTTAAATGCTAATTCCTAACTATAACATGTCTGAAACCTATGGTTTTTTTCAGTGAATTTCAAAGGTTTTGTAAATGACAATTTTTAAATGTATTAATTGTTATATTTATTTTTTTGATACTGATTTACTAAATTTTTTTAAACTATTTATTTTTAGATATTTTATTTTTAAAATACATTGTAATTACATTATACATTACATTACAAAATATACTTTCTCAGAATGAATTACTTTAGTTTAAATACTTTGCAAATAGGCAAAAAACTTTTAAGTACAGTAGTTACAGTTGTTGCAATGGGCAACACAATTTCAAACACAATGCAACATTGAGCTCAATGTGAATTTCAAGTTAAATGCAATTAGTTACTTTATGGATTACTTTTCTAACCACAGGGCTGGATCCTAGATTCAGTCCTGGGACATCTCCTGTAAACAGTTCAGTAAAAGCGTTTTGGTTACAGTAGTGATTTTTAAGGAATATTATTGTATTTTAAAAGTTGACACTTAGAAACTTTTTCACATAGAATCACCAATGTTATCCTATGGGAGGAAATTCACTTAGCAGGTAAGTAGTGTTATTGTTACTTTTTCTTACTCAGTGGTGGATCCTGGATCCAGCACTGGTGCATCTCCTGTAAACAGTTGAAAGAATGTGTTTAAGTCATACAGGCGATTTTTAAGGAATATTTGTAGTTTGTGAAAATCGACACTGAAACTTTTCTGCTGAAAACCAGACAATGGATTCCTATGGAAGGAAATACAAGTTACTGGTAAGTACGGTTAGAATTACTTTTCAGGGTCAGTGCTGGGCTAAAAGATGCAGCACTGGGTTCTCTCCTGATAACAGGTGAGTAAATCGGAATTCGTAGTTCGGCTGATTTTAGAGGAATATTATAAAGTTCCAAAACTCCACACAGAGAAGAATTTCCAAGTGAAACCAGTCAATGTTAGCCTATGGAAGGAAATTCAAGTTACTGGTAAGTACGGTTAAAATTACTTTTCAGGATCAGTACTGGGCTCAAAGATGCAGCACTGAGGTCTCTCCTGATAACCGGTGAGTAAATCGGAATTCGTAGTTCGGCTGATTTTAGAGGAATATTTGTATGTTTCAAAAATCGACACTTAGAAACTTTTTCAGCAAAAAGCAGGCAATGATTATGGAAGGAAATTCAAGTTACTGGTAAGTTCGGTTAAAATTACTTTTCAGGATCAGTACTGGGCTCAAAGGTGCAGCACTGAGGTCTCTCCTGATAACAGGTGAGTAAATCGGAATTCGTAGTTCGGCTGATTTTAGAGGAATATAATAAAGTTCCAAAATTCCACACTTAGAAGAATTTCCAAGTGAAACCAGACAATGTTAGCCTATGGAAGGAAATTCAAGTTACTGGTAAGTACGGTTAAAATTACTTTTCAGGATCAGTACTGGGCTCACAGATGCAGCACTGAGGTCTCTCCTGATAACAGGTGAGTAAATCGGAATTCGTAGTTCGGCTGATTTTAGAGGAATATTATAAAGTTCCAAAACTCCACACACAGAAGAATTTCCAAGTGAAACCAGTCAATGTTAGCCTATGGAAGGAAATTCAAGTTACTGGTAAGTACGGTTAAAATTACTTTTCAGGATCAGTACTGGGCTCAAAGATGCAGCACTGAGGTCTCTCCTGATAACCGGTGAGTAAATCGGAATTCGTAGTTCGGCTGATTTTAGAGGAATATTTGTATGTTTCAAAAATCGACACTTAGAAACTTTTTCAGCAAAAAGCAGGCAATGATATCATATGGAAGGAAATTCAAGTTACTGGTAAGTATGGTTAAAATTACTTTTCAGGATCAGTACTGGGCTCAAAGATGCAGCACTGAGGTCTCTCCTGATAACAGGTGAGTAAATCGGAATTCGTAGTTCGGCTGATTTTAGAGGAATATTTGCACAATGGTGAAGGAAGGGGGTGGGGCCTGAAGTAACATGTCTGCAAACACGCCCTGTGTGCAAACAGGCCCTGTGGCGCGTTTTAAGATGGGGAATTAATTCCTCCTCAATCCCGAGGGTCCCTAGGGGCCAACTGGCCCACCAGATACCTCCAGTATGCGCCAGAGAGCTGCGTTGCAGAGAGGTGTTCAGAGGCCATGCCCCTTTTTACAACACTCTGCAACGCAGCTCCGTAGCACTTACTGGAGGTACCTGGTGGGCTAGTTGGCCCCCAGGGACCCTCAGGATTGAAGAGGATTTAATTCCCCATCTTAAAACGCGCCACAGGGCCTGTTTGCACACATGTCACCTGAAGCCACGCCCCCTCCCTTCACCACTGTGCAAACACGCCCTGTGGCGCTTTTTAAGTTGGGGGATTAAGTCCCCTTGAATAGTGAGGGTCCCTGGAGTCCAACTAGCCCACCATGTACCTCCAAAAAGCGCCACAGAGCTGCGTTGAAGAGAGGTGTAAAAAGGGGCATGGCCTCTGTACACCTCTCTGCAATGCAGCCCCCTGGCGCATACCGGAGGTTCCTGGTGGGCTAGTTGGCCCCCAGGGACCCCCAGTATTCAAGGGGAATTACTTCCCTTCTTAAAACTCGCCAGGGCGCGTTTGCAGACTGCTGCAGGGAGGGGCGGGGCCTCCAGCATGATGCCGGTCTTTCTTTTCTTTTTTTTTTTCTTTTCTGCCCAGGGGGTCCTTGTGGGACCCCTGAGCAGACCTAGGGGTCAGGGTGTTTCTACCCTGCCCCCTTTGTGCGTTTTGCGCACTTGTTTCTTGTGCTTTTTTTTTTAATCGGCGGGATCCGCGCACCCTAAGCGCATCCCGCTGTTTAAAAAAAATGCTTTTCTGCCCAGGGGTCCTTGTGGGACCCCTGAGCAGACCTAGGGGTCAGGGTGTTTCAACCCTGCCTCCTTTTTGCGCTTTGCGCACTAGTTTCTGTCCCACGGTTCTACCGAGGGACAAAATGGCTGCCAACACTTCCTGATTTGGAGTGTTGACAGCCACTTGACAGCCAATTAGCATGCAGCTCTTGATCGGGAGGGTACGCGGACCCTACTCGGCCATAGATATATATGTGACTTTACTTTTGATTTTCTCAGGAACTACTGAACGGATTTACACCATTTAAGCAAAAGGCACGACACTGAACCAAGGGCTACCTCTTTGCCAAATTTGGTGTAATTCCGTTCAGCAGTTCGGGCTGTAGCCGCGATGAACGGTTCCTATGGAAAAATGAATGGGGAAAATGCGTTTTGGGACCCCCTTTTTCTCGGCCCCCGCTTGACGAATCACCCCGAGACTTTCAGGATAGGAGCGGACCGGAGCGCCCCAACAAGTTGGAAGCTTTCGAGAAGATTCGTCAACCGGCGCCAACGTTATTTCAAATAGAATGTTGCGGATTTCCTATGGAAAATAGGTCCTAACTATAACTATCTACTGGCGACCGCCAGTAGATAATATATATATATATATATATATATATATATATATATATATATATATATATATATATTCCATAGGAAAAGCGTTTTTAATGTTGCTAATAACTTTGATCCGGTTTTATGAATCTCCACTAAACTTTCCAAAAAGGTTCAGGGTTCCAAAACACATTTTCCCCATTCATTTTCTATGGGTTCTTAAGACACCGCTACAGCCCAAACCTCTGAACCCACATGCATTTTCCATAGACTTCTTTAAGATGTGCTACCGCAAAAACTTCTGAATGGAATTATACCAATTTTGCCAAGAAGCTAGACCTTGGTATGCAGATTGTGCTTTTTGAGATTTGGTGTAAATCCTTTCAGCCGTTTTGTGATAGGTAATTTTGATGTCTCCACAATACGTTTTGGGCCTTTCCCTGCCGCGGGCACTAGGCCTACCCACACAAGTGAGGTACCATCTTTATTAGGAGACTTTAGGGGATTGCTGGTTGGGTAGAAGTTTGTGGATCCATGCAGATTCCAGAATTTTCCATCATAGAAATGTGAGGAAAATGTGTTTTTTTTTTTTACAAAGTTTGAGGTTTGCGAGGGACTCTGGGCAACAGAACCTGGTGAGAGCCACACAAGTCCCACCATCCTGGATTCCCCTGAGTGTCTAGTTTTCAAAAATGTATAAGTTTACTAGGTTTCCCTAGGTGCCGGCAGAGCTCGGGTTCAAAATCCACAGCTAGGCACATTGCAAAAAAAGGGCCAGTTTTCACTGGAAAAATGTGATGTGTCCATGTTGCGTTTTAGGCCATTTCCTGTCGCAGGCACTAGGCCTACCCACACATGTAAGGTACCATTTGTATCAGGAGACTTTGGAGAATGCTGGTTGGGTAGAATTTTGTGGATCCACGCACATTCCAGAACTTTCCATTGCAGAAATGTGAGTAAAATGTGTTTTTTTTACAAAGTTTGAGGTTTGCAAGGGATCTTGGGTAACAGAACCTGGTGAGAGCCACACAAGTCACCCGATCCTGGATTTCCCTGGATGTTTAGTTTTCAAAAATATACAGGTTTGCTAGGTTTCCCTAGGTCCTGGCAGAGTAATGGTTCAAAATCCACAGCTAGGCACATTGCAAAAAAAGGGTCAGTTTTCACTGGATAAATGTGATGTGTTCACAATGCTGTTTGGGACATTTCCTGTTGCGGGTACTAGGCCTACCCACACAAGTGAGATACCATTTTTATTGTGAGACTTTGGGGAATGCTGGGTGGGTGGAAGTTTGTGGATCCACTTATATTCTAGAACTTTACATCAGAGAAATATGAGGAGAATGTGTTTTTTTTTTTACAAAGTTTGAGGTTTGCAAGGAATTCTGGGTAACAGAACCTGGTGGGAGCCACACAAGTCACCCCATCCTAGATTTCCCTGTGTGTCTAGTTTTTAAAAATGGATAGGTTTGCTAGGCTTCCCTAGGAGCCAGCAGAGCTAGGGTTCAAATTCCACAGCTAGGCACATTGCAAAAACAATGGTCAGTTTTCACTGGAAAAATGTGATGTGTCCACGTTGCACTTTGGGACGTTTCCTGTCACTGGCACTAGGCCTACCCACACAAGTGAGGTACCATTTTTATCAGGAGTCTTTCGGGAATGCTAGGTGGGTGGAAGTTTTTGGATCCATGCAGGTTCCAGAACTTTCCATCACAGAAATATGACGAAAATGTGTTTTTTTTAGAAAGGTTGACGTTTGCAAGGGATTTTGGTAACAAAACCATGTGAGAGCCACACAAATCACCCCAATATGGATTACCCTGGGTGTCTAGTTTTCATAAATGTATAGGTGTTAAGTGGGTCTCGGTCACACACTAACGACCTTAACGTGGAAGTTCTCACAGACACTCGCAAAACACACAGCACCTACACCAAAAATGTGGGCCCATTCAGAGGCACAGCCCCTGAAACCAAAAATAACACCATTTGCACCCCACCCAGCAGCAAAGAAATCAGACATGGTAGAAAAAGATGACTGCCAGAAACCCCTACTTGAACAATTGCGATAACACTCACTCAGAGCACACTCAAAATCCTCACTTGGAAAGTCAACGGGCTGGGAGATAAGTCAAAAAGAGGGATAGTCCTGCAATACCTCAAGAGCCAAACCCCTGACATAGTTTTAATGCAGGAAACCCACCTAGTAGGAAACAACTGCAAGGCCATGAATAGATGGGGGTACAAATTAGTGGTACATGCTGGTTTTACATCCGGCTCCAGGGGAACAGGCATATTAACCCACAAAACTCTCCCACTAATGACACAGAAGACGTGGGCTGATCCACACGGTAGATTTGCTATCTTAGAGGCAATCTGGGAAGGGAAGCTGATCAACTTCATATCAGCATATGCCTCCCCGGAAAAGGGCAGCAGCCCATGCCACCGCCATGCAGCACCTCCTACAATGTCCATGCACCGTGTGCCATGCACCATGTCATGCATGGCACACGTTGCACGGAGGTAAGTGTGGGTGCTACATGTGCCCCCAGGGACATTTTTCATTGGCCTATGATGCCCAGGGGCCCTGTTTGTTGCCCACCAATCCCTTTCCGACAAACTTTTCATGGCAGGGTTAATACCATGAAAAGGCTGTTAGAAAGGGATATTGAAATCCCAATGGCGGTGCCTTTCTCAGCACCATGCCCATTCTGCGAAGCTCTTCCGACTGCCATGCTGTCGGGTTCTATGATCCTTGCGGAGGCAGCAGTGTTGCGCCGACAGCTGTGGATCCGACCGCCAGTATCATAATATAGTGGTCAGACTGAAGGACTGTCGGCAGTCAGATGCCACCGACGGGCTTTCGGCAATCCAACTGCCGATGTCCCAATGAGGCCGTACGTTTTCTGTGGTTAATTAGATTTCCTTTTGTGTGTCTCACCAAACAACCATCACATCCAACAACAGCTTATTTCCCTTCTTCTATGTTCTCTGTTACATTGCTTCTGTATCTGTAGTGTTGAAGTACTTCATAAAGGCACATGTTTTCTAGATATGGACGACTCCTGGGATAGTACATGTCCATCATATTTGATTTCACAATGTCTATACTTTCCAAGTCAAACTTTGCTAGGTATAGACTTTCCGGGAAAGACTTCAACACTCAATTTCACGTGCTTAATAGGCCTAAAGTTACTCAAACAATTCCCCTTGACCTAGAGAACAAACTGGCCGAACTCAGCACTCATAGGACCCTATCTCTCTATGGGAAAGCATTTTCAAGCTGAAGCTGTACAATTTCTTTTTTAGAGCCTTTACTGCAGAAATCTCCTCCCACATGTCGCTTGTACAAAGCGACATAATGAGCAACAGCGATGGAGTTGTCTGCAACAAATTGTGTATCCATATTAGCATTTCACATTTTGAGAATCACAGGGTTATAGTCATTAATATACTTGGAGACCACTGTTCTTCTAAGGTAGCATGTGTTGTTTGTTGATTTCTGGTAAGTGTTTATCTCTCTGCAGAAAAAAAACTGTTCACTCTACCTTGGGAAATGGCAGCTTGTGGAAATCCAAATGGACATCTTGTGAAAACTTTCCGTTACATCTGTTTTTTCTATGACAGTACTTGCCACATCTATGTGCTGAAAACACAGAACTTGTTGTCAGGCAATTTCTCCACTGTCTTTCATGAGAGCACATGTCACACACTGTTCTGTGAAAGAGAGTACAGCCTCATCACTGTCTGTTCCAAATGTTGATGTATCTTTTATCACGAACAGCATGTGAATATGAGTAGCACCTATTCCCTGGTACTCTTTACGCCAAAAAATCAAATACTGCGCCAAGAGGAGGATTTGTGTTCTTGCTGATAAAAGAACGCTTGGCTTGAAATCAGTAGTCTAAATATCTACAAACATTAGCAGGATCCAAAGAGAAAATTTCTCCTACTGTCTTCACATTGATGTCCTTAATGTTTGAGTTCCCTTCTCTCAAAAATTGAAGCAGGTCATCCCACGCATAGTCAGCACAACTGAGTGTCAGAAACCAAGTAGGTGCACCTAGGTTTCTTAACATACATTTCAGTTCTCCATGACAACGATACCAATATTCGTGGTGCCAAGTTGGCACACCATTAAATAAATCAAGTTGTGTTATAACTTTTCATCCTTTTCATGAATTTTGTCAACCAATTCCTTTGCAGAGTGATTTTAGAAGATTAACTCCTGTCTTCAGTATGTGGTTTACAGAATATGAAAGTCCACACAAAGTCATTTTCAATCAGAAGATGGAATATATATGGAATACACTGGCGAAATCTAGGATCCTCTGAATATAATCTGGTTGACTGGTATTCAGCTGCTGTTATGTGTACAGGACGGTCATCATACCAGCAATCTGCTCAAATGGGGAACAGCTTTGGAAAACAACAATCCTCTAAACCTTTCTCCCACACACTCATGAAAGCTCCTTTTGATTGTCTCATTTTGAAGAGATCAATAGCTTTACCAATAACTTCTTTAGAATGCAGGGGATGGATGCTGTAGTGTTCATAAATTTCTTCTGATCTGGATTGATCCACTTTTTCAATCTGTCCACTTGATGGTGATGTTTCATCCTCCACATGTTACATCTTGAACAACAGAAATGTATTTATAATAAATATTATTTTGTACCAGGTATAATGATGTTTTTTTTACTGTATTAACACCCACAAACTCTTGCCAGATTTTTATGTTCTTGGTAGGCATACCATTTACTAGAACGATAAGTGGTTCATCAATACCATAAAGTACTCTAGCTTTACTATTCTTCGACACCTTAATCTCCACATGAATGATATAGAAGATAAAATGACTAGAACATTTTTAGATGCCTTGGCAGCCTACAACCTTGCTCTGATCCCCTCAGGTCCCACACACACAGCAGGGCATACCATCAATATAATATTGTCAAATTCATCATTTGACCCAGAGGCACCGACAGAAGTAACCTGGTCTGCCCATATCTTATTAAAGTTTTCCTGGGTCTCTCCCAGAACTAAGTTTGACATGCACGCAAATCCCTCTGGCTCTTATACTAGGCCATGGAATAAAGCTGACAATTCTGTGCTAAAGAGAACCATATACCGCTCGATACCTATCCTCTCAGGCAACATCAATGGGGATTCATCCTTAGTCAATCAATTGCTCTTGGACACTGCCAATCGTATTGCCCCCAAGCAAGCCTACTATCTCAAGAAGTAGAGATTTACCCGATCAGCACCCTGGTTCACTTCAGAATTAGGAGATGAAAGAAAATATTTTTTAAAAACTTGAGAGAACCTGGAGAATAAACTACCAGGACACAAACAAAACATCCTACAAAACAGCCCTCAGTAACTATCACTATAACTAAAAAAGCTGATCTTATTTCTACACAGTTAAAATAGTGAAGGCCGAAAACAAGCTGATGGGGGCCACCAACCCCTCCTGTTACCTCCAATAATTTCCACACAGTGGGATTGCTGAGAGGTCTTCGGACGCCCTGCCCCCTTTTTCTACAACTCTGCATACATGCAATATCATCAGTGATGTTATTTACCATGTCATGAGTGAAGTAATATATGAGGTCACAAGCAGTGCATTCCAGGGGCATAAGTTATAGTTAGCTCAGGTAACCATAACTGCTGAATTTCTATGGTTTTGTATGAGTGAAATCTGAGCCCAACTATAACGTCCTTGTAACCTTTGGTGTTTTCAGTGTGTGTATATATATATATAGTGATGTCATCAGTGATGTCATTTGAGATGTGATCAGTGATGTCATCAGTGATGTCACTGACCATGTCATGAATGATGTAATATGTGATGTGATCAGCAGTGCATTGCGGGGCGCGAGTTATAGTTAGCTGAACTAACTATAACAGTGGAATTTCTATGGTTTTGTACGAGTGAAATGTCCAGCTAACTATAACGTCCCTGAAACCTATGGTTTTTTCAGTGAATTTCAAAGGTTTTTAAATGCTAATTTCTAACTATAACGTGCCTGAAACCTATGGTTTTTTCAGTGAATTTAAAACGTTTTTAAAATGATAATTTCTAATTATAATGTTCATTAAACCTATGGTATTTTCAGTGATTTTAAATTATCATTCCATTCTCAACCTAGTGAAAACAGCCAATATCGCCAGTTTTCCAACAATAGCTTCCGCAAACATTTTTGTCACAAATGAGAGCGACAACTAACGCTAATAATATGCAGAGTAGGCGTTCCCGTGCACAAATAACACGAAAACACCACTTCCCGATATTTTGAACGAGCAGCCAAATCTGGGGTGCGATCCAAAAACAGGCGATAAGCTGCGTTAGCAGTAGGAATTTAACATCTGCCTTTTACTGGTGTAAAGCAGGATGACTACCTACAGTGTGAAAGGGAGCCCAGCTCAGAACCACATCTGAAGACCAACACATGTCATAGAGCTACTGACCATGCAGCTCCGACACCCAAGAAGGCCACAACACCCACTGCCATCACCCTCAGGACCTCCCCCCTGGAACACCCCCCTCCCTACTACCACCGAGGCAGCGCAGAACAGGACAGCGGACCTTCCAAAACGGCATGGTCCCTCAGCCACACAATAGCTGAATCTTGGGAGATGTGGCAACCAAGTATGTGTGAAGGACGCAAGTCACCCATCAATAAAAATGCACACAATACCAAGTGTAGCGGTGATGTGGTGGACAGACCTCACTATGCAGAGCACAAACCTCTCCATGTGGACATATACTGCTGGTGCTTGTAGTGTTGTGGACAATAGAAGCAACCATGTTACCTCAGGCAGTGGGGAAGATCTTGGTCATGTAGCTGTGTTGTCCCCCCTGGAAGCGGAAGCGGAGTGTGCTGGTCCAACGTACGCCACTCCAGCGTAGAAGTATGAATCAATAGGCTGGGGCTGTGGGAGTGGTTCACTTGTGGGAAGGCCAAAGCATCTGCCAGGGCGGCAGCCCTCACCCTGCCACGAGGCCTCCGCCGTGACCACCGGCCTCCTCGACACAGGCCCGCTGCGAACCCAGCAGCAGAGCACCACAGACTTATGTCTGTACAGACTACTACCTTCGATCTACACTGCGGACAGCAGGGCTCACAATTCAGATCGAGTCGCGATTGCAGATGACGCACTCCAGTAGGGAAGAGACATTGATCCCAGTGCGGCCAGCCCGGACCACGCATCATCGCAGACTGCGCACACACTGAATGCTTCAGGTGCCACTAACTCAGTGCACCACTAGTCAACGCCACGTGGACTTATTAAGACAGAATTCATTAGGCAAAAGACATTGCTAAAAAGTGCAGCCCGCCCGGACCACGTATCATCGCAGGCTCCACACATGCTGGTTGCTTCAGGTGACACTAACTGTACAGCTCAACTCAACGCCACGTGGCTGTGGGCCCTTGCTGACCACTGCCTCCGGCCTACACTGCGGTCATCAGGGCTCACATTTAAAATTGACTCTTGATTCATTAATTGAGAGTCCAGTAGGCAACTAAGTATTACGTCCCTAAAACCTACATAATATCCTTTTAGTATCCTTGCTTCAAGAACTTGTTTTATATCAGTTATAGCTTTAGTACAATGACCAAATTCATCTTGCAAGTCCAAAGGAACACTGAATGGCAGTCTACACTGCGGACAGCAGAGCTCACAATTCAAATTGAGTCTTGATTTATTGATTGCAGATAGAATTGTACTCTATGTCCTCGAATTTTGTCAAGAGGAAGTGACAAAAAGCATTCCTTGATGTCTGTGCTGACTACTGCCTTACGATCTACACTGCGGTCAGCAGGGCTCACAATTCAGATCGAGTCGCGATTGCAGATGACGCAGTTCAGTAGGCATGAGCCATTGCATCATCGCTGGCTGCGCACATGCTGAGCGCCACACCTACCACTAACTCTATGCAGCTCAAGTCAATGCCACGTGGCTGTGGACTCTTCCTGACCACTGCCTCCGGCCTACACTGTGGTCAGCAGGGCTCACAATTCAGATCGAGACACGATTGCAGATGACGCAGTCCAGTAGGCAACAGACATTGCATGATCGCTGGCTGCGCACACGCTGAGCGCCACACCTACCACTAACTGTATGCAGCTCAAGTCAACGCCACGTGGCTCTGGGCTCTTCCTGACCACTGCCTCTGGCCTACACTGTGGTCAGCAGGGCTCACAATTCACATCGAGTCACGATTGCAGATGACTCAGTCCAGTAGGCAACAGACATTGCTCCCAGTGCGGCTCGCCCGCACCACGCATCATCGCTGGCTGCGCACACGCTGAATGCTTCTGATTGGGGGTGGGCGGAATTTGCGTAGTCACGATACGCAAAGCTCCGCGAAACGGTAAAAAATCTCCGCGAGCACGCAAAAGTTCCGCGAACACGCGGAATTGCTTGTTCCGCCCGTTTGCGATGCTTTTTTCCTGTTCGCGAACGCTGTTTGCGTGCTCGGGGAGAAATATCTCGCGAACACGCATTTTGAAAGCGTGAACAAGCAAAAAATTCTGCGAAGCCGCGGATCGCGGAATTTTTGGTAATTCCGCGTTCTCCGCGGAACGCGAAATTACCCAAATTCCGAAAATTCCGCGAGCGGAACGGAATTTACCGCCCAGGCCTACTTCTGATGCCCCTATCTCAGTGCAGCACAACTCATGAACCCTTTATGATACAATGTTTTGTGTATAATTTCACATCTGCTGCCCCTACCTCAGTGTACCACAAGTCATGGACCCTTTACGATACAATCTTGTATGTATTATTTCACATCTGTTGCCCCTACCTTAGTGCAGCACAAATCATTGACCCTTTATGATTGAATTTGTGTGTCTGATCAAATGATTACTGTTGTACTTGTTGCCAGCACCAACCATTCCCGGACGGCTGGCTTACACTCACCCCACACGCATCCAGAACAGACGTCACTGGACATGTGACCCTGGTAATAAAAATGAGTTGAGCGCACATGCCGGTACCCAGTTCCACTATCTATCTGTGTCTGTGTGTTCATTATGTATGCAAGATGCCGCCCCTGGGCCCTACCACATTACATTGTGCTGTGGACAGGGTATGCAACCATGTTACCTCTGGCAGTGGGGAAAACTTCGGTTATGTAACTCTCTCTCGGTCATTGTACAAGTACGTACGTAGAGACTGGATCATTACAGTACTACAAGGAGAGTGTATAGTAAATTTATAAGTGCTTGGAGATTGGCGGAGTAATTGTATAAGTACATATGTTGGCGCAGCCTAACCCCGAACACAAGCTTGGCTCTAATTGGCTGCCCTCCATGTGCCAAAAACTGAAACTTGAACTTTGCATGGCCCTGTATTGCTACAGCTGCAACACTCCACTGAATGTGCAATAAACGTTCATATCCACACAGATGTGTCATGTCCACCATCTTTCATGTGTGGAACTATGGATGAATGTAGGGTCAGTGATTCCCCGTACCTTCCATGTTGGCCATGTTGTGGGACATGGCTCACAGAGTGACACATTGGCGCTTGCGACCCAGGTGACGTCAGCACTACAACAGGGACACACGCATCAGTTGATTCCTCATACAGCCCAGGACGGAGCCACGCCCATAGCTCCGGAGTCATTCTTCACAGCCTCACGCAGGACTGGCATAAGCCAGGCCAGCCCACTCCGCTTACACTTACAGGGAAGGACAAC
The DNA here is from genome assembly GCA_963921515.1 of Calotriton arnoldi. Taxonomy (NCBI): domain Eukaryota; kingdom Metazoa; phylum Chordata; class Amphibia; order Caudata; family Salamandridae; genus Calotriton; species Calotriton arnoldi. The sequence goes on along the minus strand of CAWUFW010005358.1, from coordinate 345,306 downwards.
AAAGTTACATGGCCCAGATTTTCATTGCAGTGATCTGCTGGTCACACCCTAGTTGTCAGTATGCCACAGCCACTCCCTCACGGCTAGTATACACCCACACCACACCCATCCAGCACAGGCGTCAGCGGACACGTGACCCTGCCAATAAAAAAGACCGGGCGCACGTGCTCGACGCCATTTCAGAGTTGCTCGCACCGGATGCACTGCGGCCGGCACAGGCACACCGGCACAGGACGGTGACTTTCGGTCCACTGAGGTACAGGTACCGTAACTGCTGAGTGGGTGTACAGCCTGCAGTGATAGCCCGACCCGGCGGTCTGGACAGCTCAGGTTTTGTGTGCCCTGCTGGACCGCAATGTAGGCCTGAGCCATCAGACAGCGCAGGCCTACCGGCAAGTGGCGTCGCCTCGCTGGTCACAGAGTTAGTGGCACCGCAAGGGCTGAGCGGGTGTGCAGCCTGCGATGAAAAGCCTGTTGCACTGGTATGTCCTCTGCCATGGCGAAATCAAGACCCAGCACCAAATGTGAGACCTAGTGGCCTGCGGAGTGGGGCTGCATGATATGCAGGGTGCCGTGTCCGCGGGCCCCGGGCTTGGGGCTTGGGGCTTGCAGCGGCACGTGGTAGGCCCTCTTTACTACACGCAGGTTGTGAAAGGTGAGTAGAGAGGCTTGTTAGCACAGCGGCGGGCAGTGACCTCCGGGCAGTGGGAGTGGATGGGTGCAGCAGCCTGGGTGCACAGCGGCAGACAGTCACCTCCGGGCAGTGGGAGTGGATGGGGTGCAGCAGCCTGGGTGCGCAGCAGCGGGCTGAGACCTCTGGGCAGTGGAAGTGGATGGGGTGCAGCAGCGGCGAGCAGACACCTCTGGGCAGTGGGAGTGGATGGGGTGCAGCAGCCTGGATGCACAAAGGCGGGACAGAGAATTAGGCGTGTGCAGTTGTATGTACTCTGCCATTACTGATTCCATCCTAGGTTTCAGATGAGTAAGCTTGAGGGCTTCACTATGTTCCGGCATGTGGATGGAGACACACCGGTGATGGAAAGGTGAGCTGTGAGGGTTTTGTCCACAGTGTGGGCACTCACTGTCCCTCTCCATCTCTTCCTTTCTCTCCCTCACACTCTTTCTCTCTCTCTTCCTCTCTCTCTCACTCTCTCTCTTCCTCTCTCTCACACTGTTTTTTTCTTTCTCTCTCTCTACCTCTCTCTCTCTTTCTTTCTCTCTCTCTCACTCTTCCTCTGTTTCTCTCTTCCTCTTTCTCACACTGTCTATCTCTTTCTCTCTCTCTTCATCTCTCTCACTGTTTCTCTCTCTCTTCCTCTCTCTCTCACTCTTTCTCTCTGTCTACCTCTCACTGTTTCTATCTTTTTCTCTCTCTTCCTCTCTGTCACTCTTTCTCTCTCTCTCTCTCCTTTGATGGACGCATGACGCACAATGTTATCTTGCTTTTTGTCTAGCAGGCTGTGATTCACATATTGACGACCCCCCCCCTGACACGGACCTCCCGCCACGAGGCGATGACTTCAGTTCCACTGAGTTAGTGCCACCAGAGTTGAGCGCGTGTGCAGCCTGCGATGATGCGTGGCCATCCTGCAATCAAAACCCACTTTGAATTGTGAGCTCGGCTTGACCGCGTGTACGCAACGCCTGAGGAGGTTGCTTCGGCACGTGGTGGACCCTCTTAGACACACGCCAGTGGCGGAAGGTGAGCAGAGAGGCTTGTTTCCGCAGCAGCGAGCAGTCACCTCTGGGCGGTGGGAGTGGATAGTGTGCAGCACCCTGCGTGCACAAGAGCGGACAGACACCTCCGACCAGTGGGAGTGGATGGGGTGCAGCAGCCTGGGTGCACAGGAGTGGGCAGACACCTCTAGGCAGTGGGAGTGGATGGGATGCAGCAGTCTGGGTGCGCAGGAACGGGCAGTAACCTCTGGGCAGTGGAACTGGATGGGGTGCACCAGCCTGGGTGCACAGCAGCGGGCAGACACCTCTGGGCAGTGGGAGTGGAAGGGGTACAGCAGCCTGGGTGCGCAGAGGCGGGCAGACACCTCTGGGCGGCGGGAGTCGATGGGGTGCAGCAGCCTGCGTGCGCAGGGGCAAAACAGAGAATTAGGTGTGTGCAGTTGTATGTACTCTGCCATTACTGATTCTATACTATGTTTCAGATGACTAAACTTCAAGACTGCACTATATCCCGGCACGTGGTTGGAGACACACCGTGGCAGAAAGGTGAGCTGTGAGGATTTTTTCCACAGTGTCAACACTCACTCTCCCTCTCCATCTCTTCCTTTCTGTCACTCACACTCTTTCTCTCTCTCTCTCACTCTCTATCTCTTCCTTTCTCTCTCTCACACTCTTTCTCTCTTTCTATGTCTTTTCCTCTCTCTCTCATTCTTTCTTTCTCTCTCTCTTCCTCTCTGTCTCACTTTTTCTCTCTCTCTCTACCTCTCTCTCACACTGTTTCTCTCTTTCTCTCTCTCTTCCTTGTATATCACTCTTTCTCTCTTTCTCTCTCTCTTCCTCTCTCTCTCACTCTTTCTCTGTCTTCCTCTCTCTCACTCTTTCTTTCTCTGTCTCTTCCTCTCTCTCACTCTTTCTCTCTCTCTCCTTTCATGGACGCATGACGCACAATCTTATCTTTCTTTTTGTCTTGCAGGCTGTGATTCACAAATTGTCGAGGGATGACACGCCATACCTGTACCTACTTTTATTTTGTTTTTTTGTTTAAATAAAATGTTTTATATGTAAATACATAGGGGCACATGCATCAAAATTCGGTAAAGCGATTCCTTATTAGCGAAAAATAAGGATTCGCTAATAAGAAATCGCTATTTGGGATGCATGTACATATTCGGTAATAATTAGCGATTCGCTAGAAATCGCTAAATAAACCTAATTATACGATTGCGATTCGCAAAGTAAGAAAATCGCTAATACCGAATTCGCTATTACCGATTTCGGTAATAGCGAAATCGGTATTAGCGAATTCGCAAAAACGGGTCGCAGCAGGAGCAGGCTGATGACATCACAACCAGGAAGTCATCCAGGCCATGCATCATTCAGTGCCCTGAGGAGCTCAGAGGAGGAGGCAGAGGACTGAAGCTGAGCTGAGAGACTTCACCCTCACAATCCAGCTACACCACACCTAGCCAGGATGGACAACAATGCTGCAAAGAAAACTGCCACGCCCAGGAAGAGGAAGAGAAAGTTCTCAGAGAGGGAACTGGAACACCTGATAGAGGGGGTGAGCAGCAGCCATGACAAACTGTTTGGAAAGTTGTCCCTGAAGGTGCCAGAGGCTGAGAAGCGCAAAATATGGCTGCGCATTAAGGAGAAGGTAAATGCTGTGGGAGTCACACACCGCAGCATTGACGACCTAAAGAAAAGGTGGTACGACCTCAAAAACGTGCCAAGGAGCGCATGGCAGAAAGGGTGAAGGAAGCAGCTGGCACAGGAGGGGGACCATCAAAAGTACCCGCCAACACAGCCCTGGAGGACCTCGTTGAGGGGACGATTGAGCCTGAGGCAGTCTTGGGAGTCACCCAAATGGACACTTCCGGCCCAGCAACCACACAACAAGGTAAGAAGCATGCCTGCGCAAATACGCTGCGAATTGTATACACATGCACATCCCCCCCAGGCAAATCACAGTGTGCTGGAAGAAGTCCATTACACATATACCCTCACATACAAACAGCATCATGGGAGTTGTAGTCATGTCAGCCAAGTGTGCATGGATAATCACCAATGCGCAAGAATAGACACCAGCAGTACATGTCCGACAGTTTGTTCAAATCTGTGATTTATACTGTGTAAAATAGGCAAAATGATAAACAGATAGAGGAACAAACTAAAATAACAATGCACTGTTTCACACACAGATGCATCTCCGGTGGACTCAGATGACAGTGAGCGCCTCATGATTTCAGAGACACCAGCAGAGATGGATGGAGAGACCCCGCTGGACCCTCAATCCCCACCACCACCACCACCACCACCAGCAAAATGCAGGCCACATGTACCCGCACTGCAGGAAATGGAAACTGAGCCGACCCCAGCACCCCCAACAGTCCCTTGCCAGACACGTCTCCCTTCAGCAGCTCCAACACCAGCACGTGGACGAGTCAGACAACTGCGCAGGTCCAGGAGCAGTATTGCGACAGAATCAGGAGAGGCTCCGAATGTCTATGCTGGGGTTGAGTCGCAGATGCTACGTGTTCAGCGCCTGCAGGGGAGACATATGGGCACAATGAACCTGCATATCTCCAAGCTTGCCAAAAACATGTGCACAATGTCAGACTGTCTGCGTCACCTAACCACAGTTGTTGCAGAGGGGAATCAGGAAATGAACAAGAGCCTACAGGAGCTCACCCGCGCTGTCATAGCAGGACAACGCACTAAGCGCAGGAGGCATCGGCAGGGCTTGCTTCGTCTCACTGCGAATACTAGGGCCATCACCAAGCTCTGCAACAGCACTGCTGTCTTGTCACGCCGCTCCGTGTCACTGCAGATTGACCTAGGACATTTCTGCGGGGATGTTGCTAAGGCCTTAGGCCAAGTGACCACTGCTGTGGAACAACTACAGACTGGGACAGTGAGTGCTAGCAACTTGGAGGGGAGGAGGGTAGTGAGGAGGCATCGAGCATGAGTAGCGTATCCGTGCCGGAGCCCACTAGCAGGAGGCGCAGTTCGCGCAGCTCAACAGCCACAGGCACACATCAGGGTGATGTCGAGGAGCCAGGCGACAGGAGGCTGGGGGTACGTGGCAAGAGGCGCTAGACATGCATTCCTGCCTCTTTGTCCATGGTGGGGTACCCATGTTCCACTTAGATATTGGGATTGCACTCCCGTGCTGTTAACGATTACTTATCATTTCATCAACCTATGCAATCACTGTTATGTTTCAGAAACATGAATATTTACTTTGACCTGTGCCTATGTGAATAAAACATTAGCATCCAAAGACATTTTGTGATGGCTCATTCTTACCAGGCTCAGAAGTGATGTTGTGTGATGTATGTCCGCCTCCTCTGACCCTCAGCTGTGTTTGGCACATGTGACTGTCGGTGTTGTGCGGGTGGTTGGTTATCCCGGCCGTTGGCATTTCCGTCCATCACAATGGGGATCCCCCTTCGGGTTGCAATGTTGTGCAGCATGGCACATACTGCTACAATCCTGCAGCAGGTCTCGGGGTCATATTGCAATGCACCACCAGTCTTATGTAGGATCCGGAAGCGACTCTTCAGGATCCCAAACGTTCTCTCAATCACATTTCTGGTGCTGATATGTGCCGCGTTGTAGCGCCGTTCCTGTGGTGTTGCTGGGTTGAGGTGGGGTGTCAGGATATACTCCCGCAAGGCGTATGCGCTGTCACCTACAGGGTGGGAAGCAAAGGATTAGCCGCAGTAATGCAATTACATATGGGATCATGATGTAAAAAATAGGAATATGTATGTACCGAGTAGGTGTCCCTCTCCAAATTCACCGTTGAGCAGACGCCTGTGGATGCCACTGTGCCGGAATATATATGAGTCGTGTGTGCTCCCCGGAAATTGTGCCACTATGTCCGTAATTATGTGCTTGGCATTGCACACGACCTGTACGTTGATAGAGTGATAGGACTTCCGGTTGCGGAAGATGTACTCGTTGGCTGAGGGGGACAGATGGGGACATGTGTGCAGTCAATGCATCCTATGACATGGGGAATTGTGCCAACTGGTAGAACTCCAGTTTGGTCTGGTTCAACTGCTGTGGGGTTGTGGGGAAGGTGATGTGGGTATGGATCATTGTCAGCATGGCATCAATGAATCGACGGAAGAAGCGTGAAAGTGCGCTTTGTGAGACGCCTCCGGCCACCGCTACGACCCCCTGGAAACTACCGGACGCCAGTAGGTGAAGGCTGCATAGGACTTGGACGTGCGCAGGAATGGCATTTGTCCTACGGGTCTGGTGCTGCAGTAGTGGTTCCAGGTCAGCAATTAGGCGCATTATCATGGCACGATCCAGACGATACTTGTCATGTACTTCCTCCTCATTTTGGCCAAGCAATGTAATGCGCACTCTGAATACCCTCTCCTGGATCCTCCTCCTGCGCTGTGCTGCTGCATTAAGTCTCATTCTCCTTGCAAGCACGTAGAGGGCTGCCATTTTGGAAACCTTACGGGGTCTCCAGTGCCATTTTGAAGGGTTTCAGATAGTTTACACCTGTGTTTGAATTTTTTTTTTTTTTTTTTGTCTGTTTCATCAGATTTACCTCCTGTTTGAGATTCCCCTTATTCTGCTCATGCTAAATAGCGAATTTGGGGATATTCGTTAATAGCGATTTTTGATGCATACCTTTGCGATTCTTTAATTGCGACTCGCTATTTGCGTGCGCAATTGATGTATTCGCTATTTGCGATTTGCAAATGTGCGAATCGGTAAATTAGCGGGGCATTTTTTGCGAACGGGTAGTTTTTTCGCTATTGGGGTTGATGCATTGCACTTGCGGGTTTTGCGCTCGCTAACGGCCTATTTTAACGAATCGCTAATTTAGCGAGTGGTATTTTGCTTGATGCATGGGCCAGATAGATGACTGAGATTCTTATTTGTCCAACCTCACATGCATCTTCTTTACTATAATTGTGCGACATCAGCCAATTTGTTACGTTCCAGATTTCCTAAGGTTGCTGTCACATTTTTGTGTGGGGGGGAGGTGAGGGGGAGGATGGCGGACAAGGGGATGGTGGCGGGGGGTGTCGGAGCAGTGTTGGGTGTCCGAGCTGCATGATCGTTGGCTCCATTGCATCTGTTGTCATTCACTTTGAAAGTTAAAAATATCGTCTCAAATACTTAACCACTACTACAAAACACATAACACACCTTCTTAATTTCTAATTTACCTTCGTAGTTGGTATGCAGATTTCAAATGTCACAAACGCATGCAATTCTTTTCTTGTCACACAGTACATCTAATGCACCGCTTTCATCAAGAATGGAACCAGTAATGGCAGAATTTCCCTGTTGCTCCACACATAAATACATATAAAGAACAAATCAAAATAGTTCCTTATTTTTTTTATATTGCATAACCTCTCTTTATTGGTTATTTTTGAACTTTCCATATAAACAGTTTTTTTAAGGACACATACAGGTGAAAAGTTCAACGTATTGTATCACTACTTTCTAGAACATTCTACGACACGTGCAGGTTAAAAGTTCATCATTTTTTAAAACCTAACGATATTTATTTTGCAACATTTTTTTCAACATTTAACGGCACGTGGAGGTCAAAAGTTCACCATTCTTTCAAGTATGAACTGTACCTTCCAAATACAATTAGCAGGTGTGGTTGAGCTGAGCAAATGTCATCCTATAATATGTCCACCTTGCTGCTCCCTGCTGCTCCCCTGTTGACCAGGACTACAGCGTCCAGCCTGCCCCGGCCGCACAAGTCACTCCGTAGCGCCAGGAGGCGCTACATAGTGGGCTGCGGGCTCGTGTGGTGCGGGTCCTGTGTCCACCTTGCTGCTCCCTGCTGCTCCCCTGTTGACCAGGACTACAGCGTCCAGCCTGCCCCGGCCGCACACGTCACTCTGTAGCGCCAGGAGGCGCTACATAGCGGGCTGCGGGCTCGTGTGGTGCGGGTCCTGTGTCCACCTTGCTGCTCCCTGCTGCTCCCCTGTTGACCAGGACTACAGCGTCCAGCCTGCCCCGGCCGCACACGTCACTCCGTAGCACCAGGAGGTGCTACATAGCGGGCTGCGGGCTCGTGTGGTGCGGGTCCTGTGTCCACCTTGCTGCTCCCTGCTGCTCCCCTGTTGACCAGGACTACAGCGTCCAGCCTGCCCCGGCCGCACACGTCACTCCGTAGCGCCAGGAGGCACTACATAGCGGGCTGCGGGCTCCTGCAGTGCGGGACGCGCGCGGGCAAAGCCCGGGCCAAGGGCGGGCCCGTCTGCGCCCGTCTGTGCCAGGACAAGGCAGGGCAGGGCCACCTCCCTTGGTTGTGATTTCTGTTAAGCAACGAAACGACCTGGTAAGAACGTAAAAACTTTACTGTTTTCCACCTTGGACCTTTCAATCCTTTCAATCAGGATAGTGGCTACAGCACGAATTACAACAGGCGACATCTGTGGGATATATGGAATCTAGTTGAGCCCAATTGAACTCTACTGCCAGTTTGCTAGCGCGAGCACCTCCCGTTGGTTCATACACAATGGGAAAAATTTAAACAATAGAAACAGCTGCTGGTAGGAAAAAAATAGCAAAAACAAGCAAAACAGGAAAAACTGCGGCAGATAATTGCACATTGGAGGCAATAGATGACTTAATCGAGGAGGTGGAAACTTTATTAGCACATGGAAATGGAACTGCAGCCAAGGGCACAAAAAATATTTCTACGTACTTTAGGAAAAGTGGTAATACAAGACCTCACAAACAAAACCCAAATCCAACAATGACTGTACCTACAGTAACTGTATATCGCTCTCTGGCGTCTCCCATTGCAAGCCAGATCGAGCTGGCTGCTACGCCATTAATGGGACATCATACATCAAAGGACAATAGTAGTACATCTAGTACTGTGTGTAAAATAACTGTACAATCTGAGCCTAATGTTATTTGTACAAATAGGTTTGCACCCTTACTAACTATACCTGATAGTATAACTGAACCCCAAGACCAGCATTGTTCAACCTCGATAGAGTTAAGTACGGTAGCCAGACCTACTATCCAGAGTCTACAACAGACCATAGAGGAATTAAGGGCTGAAGTAGGGTCCTTAAGAATGATGATAGAAGGTCTTACCACATTGGTTAAAAGAACTCTACCAAATAGCGCGCCAATGGTACCCTGGATTGCAAGCGATGCACGTGCTAGGGGAGAGTACCAGCACAGGGCACCCCAAGATATGAGCAATAGTCACCATTTCAATACAGCAAAAACCGACAGGGGAAGGGAACATAATGATCGATGTCTGCTTCCGGCCACAGTAGCCCCTACCCAAACTAACAAAAACTCCCTGTCTGTAATCAGACTCCTGTTAATTTACATTCTGCACAAGCAGCCATACCTGCTCAGACCAGTCACCTGACGACCCATAATTTGGGCCCGCACAGTGATAACCACACAGCACATATATGCTACACTAAATCGCTGTTAGAAAATAAAATTAGCATGGTAAACGTTCCAAAACTAAGAGCAAGCCACCGAATAGAGGGAGAAGATTCACTAATTAATAAAGTGATCCATTGGATCAGACATGTGAGGGATTGCCGCTCAATAATCAGAGAGGATATAATCGGGGCATGCAGGCGCACCTTCCTAGGACACACGCTAGATCATATAGAAGTAACGTTAAAAAGCCCTGAGTTGGTAGAAAACTTGCTTACCCTAGAATACCGTACTTGCTCCCCAGACTCCTCACAGATTCAATTCAGATGTACTCCGTCCCATTGGACGGCCCAGTTAAACCCAGCATGTAATGAAAGATCTAATAGTTCTGGACTAGACAAAAATGATTGACTCCTGGAGAGACACCGCCAAGGCACAAGAGTACAGATCCTACAAACATCCCACAGTAACACTAGGGAGAGCTATGACCTACCACCTACAATACCCAATCAATTAACTGATGTTAGTGGGTTGGATAAAGTGATAGAGGCAATGAGTATTATAAGCAATCATAATCACCCCGCCACATTTGTGGGATCTTTAATAAGTGAAGCGGCGCACGTAAGTACCGCTTCTATTAGTCACACCACAAATACCATTATGCCAGGCCAAGAAATCATTAAAGTAGTTTCCTGGAACGTAGCTGGGTTAAAACAAAAATTGGAAGATCCCGAGTGGCATAATTATATAGGAAGATTCGATATCTGTCTCTTTCAGGAGACATGGTTAACGACACCTCCACACAAGCTGGGTTACAAAACGTATTATAAAAATGCAATTGCCACTACGAAAGGGAGAGCATCCGGGGGCTGGTGATATGAATAAGAATCACATTAGGGTCTAAATTAGTAAACCTTAGTACTGACTCCCCTGACTTATTGGCAGTATTTATAGACGATAAAAATGGGAAGCTATACCTATATAACATCTATAATAGACCAGCAAGACATACCATAAGCTCAGAGACCATTAATATATTAAGTGACTCTCTGGACATTATTAGCCCAAGTAATACTATAATTATTGGTGGGGATTTTAATTGTACCTATGAGCCGCTAATTGGACTAGAAAGAGCAACTGAAGAAGAAGACACGGCTTTAGGCCTGCCCCAATTAACGGCTGGCCTTTCAAGACCGTGTACCAATGCGGCAGTACAGATAACACAGTTAACCATAGAGCATAATTTAAGGGCATGCAATGGAAGAGTATACATCAATGGGGACGAAAATGCTACCCTTAATACCTTTAAGCGAGGCAATACACAATCAAGAATTGATTATATTATGTTTAGCACGCACAGCTGGAATAGAATTGAGAGTTTTAAAATAGATATGAGAGAAGAAAGCGACCACCGACCATTATGCCTTGAAGTAACAACTGACTTAAGAAGTATCAATCGATTAGCTACCGGGGTACAAGATGTGCAATATATAGTAGGGAATAATAGAAGATCTATTGGATGGCCAAAAATTATAGGTAACTGTGAGACCATGATAAAAATCTACAACACCTTTACTGAAATTGTAAGTGCCTACTTAGAGGCAAGTAATCTGCCTATTACATCTGCACATGATAGTTTAGTCACCAAACTAGAACCCTTACTTACTAAAAAGAATGGGATGAATAAGAAATTAAAACAAAATGATCCAAAAGTAAACCCGTGGTATACAGCTAATTGTCGGAAATCCAAAACTGTACTATTAGAAAGAATAAAACAGGGAAGTGCAGAACAAATTAGAGGCGCTAGGGATGCCCACCGGAAAATATTGACTAATGCCAAACGGCAATGGGAAGAAAACAGTTGGGTGGACCTTCTTGAGGCAGTTAAAATGAAAAATCAGAAAGATTTCTGGAAAATCATAGCATGGGGGGGAAAGATCAAGCGCAAAGAACTGAGCACTATTTGGACCAAGCAACTTGGACTGATTACTTTACTGCCCTATACTCGAGTTTTGATCCTGCTATAGTACAGAATGTAGACAGAGCACACACCCATGTGGAGGGTGACTGTGGGGAAATCGTTTTCTCTCTGGAAGAAACAGAGAAGGCTATAGATTCTATTAAAGCAGGTAAAGCTCCGGGATTAGACAGGCTCCCAGGTGATCTATTTAAATACGATAAAAACATATGGGTGTCCTACATCAACGCCCTTAACAACGCATTCCCCAAAGCTAAACGGCACTGCTATTTGCAGATGATACCATTTTATTATCACAGAATAGAAAGGGGCTACAAAAGATCCTGAATGATTTTAATAGATACTGCACAGAAAAGGGCCTAGAGATTAATCCGAGTAAAACAAAGTGTATGGCTAAAAATCCATACCGGGGTTCTAAAAAGAATATCCGGCTGGGTGACGAGGTAATAGAATATGCCTCCAACTTTACCTACTTAGGCATATTGTTAGACACAAATTTATCTTGGAACCAGCAAATTAACCACTCAGCCTTAAGGTTAGCCCAAGGGTCAGGGGCAATTTGTAAGAAGTATGGATTAACTACTAGTAAGCTAGTAACCCCGGCCCTGGAGATATATAAATGTAAGGTTCAGACAGCTGCATTATACGGATCGGAGTTATGGGGTTCAAGCAATGTTAAGCAACTGTCTATCAGGGAAAATAAATTTGTAAAGAGAATACTGGGACTACCCCAATCTGCACCACTTGTCCCCTTATTCCATGACTTAAACCTAAAGAGAATAGGCCATATTGCTGCTTTACGTCCCTTGTCCTACTGGATACGGCTGTGGACAACCCCAGAATTAGTAGAATATAGAGATGCAGTCCAGGAATTACTGGACATAGATCCGTGCCTTGCCTTTCCATGGCTGAGATATGTCCGGAAATGGTTAGTAAAACTGGGTCTGGAATCCTACTGGGCGAATCCAGAAAGTTTAACGTCATGCTGCAAAAGTAAATTGAAGGGCGTATATTGGCAATATGTATTGAATGCACTTTACTGTGATACTGGATTGGGAAAATTAACAACTGATTTCCTCGCCGTTAAACCCAATCCAAAATGGGAGGATTTCCTTGATAAAGTACAGCCCTTCCTAGCAAGAATTTTGTACCTCAAAATGAGATACAATATACTGCAGACTAAGAGTTACACTTCAAAGTGGGGGGGTGGGGGAGGCGATGATTGTCCTTTATGTACTACTTGCCCCTTAGGGCCCAATAACAATAACAGTGAGAATACCGCATGTTAGACCTGGCATCCTTGGCGTGGGTCTCCCTTCCATTTTTTCGTAATGCCTCCACTGTTGCCGATATGTTTTTGCTGGACTAGATGCTCATGGGCACTTTGCCGCTGCTAATCAGTGCCAAAGTGCAAGTGCTCCCTATCGTTAATTGACCTATGTATTAGTGACTCCATGATTGGATGATTGGTTTACTTGTCAGTCCCTAGTACAGTGCACTCAGTGTGCCCAGGGCTTGTAAATCCAATGCCGCTGGTGGGCTCGCAGCACTGGTTGTGCCACCCACAGAAGCGGCCTGTAAAATGTGTCTCGGGCCTGCCATCGCAGAGCCTGTGTGCAGCCTCGGGCTGCCATGTCGACTTGGTGAGTACACCCACTTACCAGTCCCTAAACCTTCCCTTTACTGCATGTTGGTCACCCCTAAAGTAGGCCCTAGGGCAGGGTGCATTGTAAGTATAAGGTAGGACATGCCCTGGTGTGTGTGGCATGTCCTAATAGTGAATTACATCCAGTTTCGTTTTTCACTATTGCAAGGCTACCTGCTCCCCATAGGCCAGAATGGGCAGACTGACTATTACACCTTATAGTCAGAACTGACCCAGGGAACATGGTAGAAAAACGAATTTAGTATGCCTGAACTCAGGATGATAAAATACATCTTTTAGTGAAGTTGGTTTTAACATTCTGTGTTCGAAAATACCACTTTTAGAAAGTGGGTATTTTCTTGCCTAACTATCCAAGCCTGCCTCTGCTAGGTTGTGTATTCCTTGTCTGGAGATTGAGTGACAGGGGCTGGGGGTGGCTACAGGAGACAGGGTGAGTCAGCGCAGGGCTGAATAGAAAGATCTGCATCCAGAGTGGAGGGAGGAGCTGCACCTGGGTCTGAATAGGGCTGTGCCTGCCTTCCACAATGCTGGCTCCACCTCCTGCCGGGCGGCTGAGCACTCTGCCCCACATTCTGAAAGGAAAGAAGGAGTCAGAAAAACAAAGTGCTCCAGAACTGACCAGAACTGGTTTTGGACTAGGCAGAGGCCTCTCTGCCTCCAGAGAACAAAGAGAATCAGGGTATAAGAGGGGCACCCAGACCCCAGGAAGATTAGATCACTTTTGGGAACAAGAAGAAACCTTTGCTGAGGAGCGGAACCAAGAAGAAACTGAGGAGAGACTATCCCTAAGCCTGAAGTGCTGCTTGGGGGATTGGCCTGCAGTGGTTTGCCTGACTGCCAAAGAGAGGAGAAAGGAACTTTTGCTTTGCTGTGACTTTCATCAACTTGTGAAGGATCTCCAAGGGCTTGGAAGAGAGCTTGCCCCCTGACCGAAGTCCCAGGACCATTGGACTTCACCCCTTTGTGAATTGCTGCTGGAAACTCTGTTTCAGTGGCTACAGAGGTAGGGAGCTGTGACCGACTCTCACGACCGACTCGGTGTCCTGCAAGCACCGCATCGAAGCACCGTCTCGCCCTGCAACGCACGGCCCTGGTCTCACCGACTCCGTCAACGAGCCGCTGCCTGCACCGCATCGAGGGACAACGCGTCCTGCAACGCTTCGCTACGCCGAATCGAACTGGTCCGACCGACACGGTCACTGCTGCTGAGTTCGAGTCCTGTGACCGCACCGGAGTTGGGCACCGCTCGCACGCTTTGCGACGCACCGCCCGACTCGCACCGCTGTCCGGACTGATCGACGCCAGCTCCTGAATCCGGCTCCGTCGCCGCACCGCAACCTGCCAGCACCGCATCGAAGCACCGTCTCGCCCTGCAACGCACGGCCCTGGTCTCACCGACTCCGTCTCGACGACGTCAACGAGCCGCTGCCTGCACCGCATCGAGGGACAACGCGTCCTGCAACGCTTCCATTTTTGCATCGCGACCGCGACGAACAGCCATCCGGCTCGCACGCCCGTGCCTGCCGCTTCAAGTAAAAGGTACTGTGACCGAGTCTGTCTACGCTGTGTTGGCCCGTCTCGACGCGGTCAGCTGGATTTGTTAGACTCTGTTTGTTCTCGACATCGCCGTAGCCGGAGGAGGCTACCGACTCGCACAGAACCTTGAATTAAGCCTTTTTGATCAGAACTAAGTATTCTTAACAGTATTGTGGATTATTTTTGTCGTTTATGGTCTTGTGATAAATCTATATAAAGTATACCTATTTTTATAAATATATAACCTGTGTGGTGTCCATTTGTAGTGTTGTCACTTGATTACTGTATGTGTTCACAAATGCTTTACACACTGCCTCTGAACTAAGCCTGTCTGCTCGTGCCAAGCTACCAAGAGGGTGAGCAGGGGTTATTTCGGGAGTGTACCTACTCTCCCTGACTAGACTCAAGGGTCCCTATTTGGACAAAGGTACCTACCTCTGCCAACTAGAGACCCCCAAATCTAACATTGGTGGTCAGCGGTGAGGATTCTGGACTTGCATTTGTGACTCATGTACAGTGATTGGTGAACACTACTTAGTGAGTGCAGACCAAAACGCAACCACATACTTTAATAGCATTTTTTCTGGGATTTCCTATTTTTGGAAATGCCAAGTTCAGTCACTATGGAGAAACCAGCATCAGTAGCCTCTGTTGAATGTGATTGGGAAGAAGAGAGGCTAGAATGCTACACCCTTAAGCAGCTCAAGCAATTCTGCAAAAAGTTTAAAGTGTCCATGACCGGGATCTCCAGGAAGGAGGACCTCCAAAAGGCGCTGAGGGCCTGGGTCGAATCAAGGAGTGCCCCTGTGGAGGGGGCTGAGAATGCAGAAGGGCAGCTGGAGGGGCTATTGGGTCTAGGGGCTAGAAGACCACCTTCCCCAGTAGGTAGCAGTGTTTCTGCCAGAGGACTGTCTCCAGAGGAGTTGGAGGACAGGAAAGAGAGTAGGATGCACGAAATGGAGCTGACCAAACTCAAGCTGAATAAGCAGTTAGAATTCGAAATGCAAACAAGGAAATTAGCCCTAGAGGAAAAGAAAATGCAGTTTGAACATGAGAAAGTTTTGAGGGAGTTGGAATTGAAGGCCAAGAGCTTAGAGATTACTCCCTCTGGTGGCAGTGTACCGCCTGTGCCTGTTGAAGCTAGGGTGTATATTCCCAAAGATGTGGTGAAGGAGTTTTTTAAAAATGACGACATAGGGCAGTGGTTCAAAGCCTATGAGGTAGCCATGTCTTCCCACCGGGTCCCTGAGAAGGATTGGGGAGCGGGGTTGTGGGGACGGTTCCTCAGTGAAGGGCGGGATACCTTGTTGGATTTGCCCTCTGAAGTCTATAATTCGTACAGCCACATGAAGGATGCCTTAATGACTAGATATGGTTTGACCCCTGAGCTTTATAGGCAAAGGTTCAGGAACTGTAGTAAGATTGAAAGCAGTACCTGGGTTGAATATGTGACCTTCTTTTGCAGAGCCTTGGATGGTTGGGTAAAGGGTAGCAAAGCGACTGATTTTCAGGCGCTCTTTGATTTGATTGCCTGGGAGCACTTGTCCGGTAATTGTTTTCCTGAGCTACGCCAGCACCTGATTGATAGTAAGCTGACTAACCCTAGGCAGCTTGCTGAGGAGGCGGACCGCTGGGTGAGTACCCGGGTCCACAAGGGTCACGTGGGAGACTCCGCCAAGGGTGGGCAGGGTCCCCAGCAGAAGAGTGGGGGGACAAGGGTAAACAGAAGGAGTTCCATAAAGGGCCCCAAAGTAGACCCCAAGGGAACCAAGGGAAAGGTTCCCAGCCTCCCCTGAGAAGAAGCCAGTGGCCCTGACCGGCCCCCCTGTTCACCAGGGACCACTGGTATGTTACAAGTGTGGCGCCCCTGGCCACAAGGCAAACGATCCTCGTTGCCCTTTGCATGGAAAACCAGCACCCACCAGTGCAGTCCCCCGGCAGTTGGCTAGTGTAGCCCTGGGGGAGGAGTTGGGTGCCCAAGGTGGGGGGATCCCACAGTGTTTTCCCTTGTCTCATTAGGAGACTCTGAGATGGTCCCTAGGACCCCGCTGCCTGAGAACACTAAGAAATACAGGCAGTGGGTGACCATCAATGGCCATAGGGTGGAGGCTCTGAGAGACACAGGAGCCAGTGTGACAGCTGTCAAGTGTCACCTGGTGTCTAAAGAGCAGGTTATCCCTGATGCATTCTATCCGGTTGTTGCCGCTGACAACACAGAGAGTCACTGCAAGGTGGCTCAGGTTCCCTTTGAGTGGGGGGTCTCGGGTACTCTTCAAGTAGCTGTGAGGCCAGCCATGCCTGTTGACTGTTTGTTAGGGAACGATTTGGAGAGCTCACCTTGGGCTAAGGTGGAGCGGAGTGCGCATTTAGAAATGTTGGGCTTGCCTGATTGGGCATGTGTGACCACCCGGTCAATGGCAGCTAAAGGTGTTCAAGAGGACCTGGAGCCTGAGAGGGAGGCCCAGGTGCCTGCCGGAGAGAGAGGAGGCAGGGGGCGCGGGAAACCGGCCCCCGAGGTTCCCACGGTCCAGGAGGAGGCAGACCCTGAGGGGGATGCCCTGGAGCCTACAGGGGAACAGGTAGCTGAACTGGGGGACCTACCTGAGCTGACCCATTGGCAGCAAGAAGGAGGACCCTCCAGGGAAGAGTTCTGCAAGGAGCAGAACACATGCCCTTCTCTCGTGGGTCTGAGGCAACAGGCCACAGACCAGGCAGCAGGTGGTCAGTCTGGATCACATTGGGTTTACTGGGAGAATGGTCTCCTGTATTCAGAGCCTAAGGTTGCTGAGCCTGGGTCAGCCCGTGTGCTGGTGGTACCCCAGCGCTTCAGAGCCTTCCTACTGGGGTTGGCTCATGATGTACCGTTAGCGGGACATCTGGGGCAGGACAAGACCTTTGACAGGCTTGTTACCCATTTCTATTGGCCCCAGATGCGCAGGAGTGCCGCCACTCACTGCAGAACATGCCAGACTTGCCAGGCAAGTGGAAAGAGTGGGAGGAAGCACAAGGCTCCTCTCCAGCCATTCCCTATGGTCAGCACCCCCTTTGAACGGGTGGGTATTGACATTGTGGGGCCACTGGACCCCAAGACAGCCATGGGCAACAGGTTTATCCTGGTCTTGGTGGACCATGCCACCCGGTACCCTGAAGCCATCCCTCTGAGGACAGTGACGGCCCCCGTGGTGGGACGGGCACTGATGGGAATTTTCTCACGTGTGGGATTCCCTCAAGAGGTGGTGTCTGACAGAGGTACCAACTTCGTGTCCAAGTACATGAAGTCCCTGTGGCAGGAGTGCGGTGTAACTTACAAGTTCACCACTCCTTACCACCCTCAAGGAAATGGGCTGGTTGAGAGATTCAACCGGACCCTCAAGGGCATGATTATGGGTCTGGAAGAACCCATGAGGCGTAAATGGGACGTCCTCTTACCATGCCTGTTGTTTGCATACCGGGAGGTGCCACAGAAGTCTCTAGGGTTCAGTCCCTTTGAGCTCCTCTATGGACACCCGGTGCGAGGACCTCTGAGTTTGGTCAAGGAAGGCTGGGAGCAATCTCCCAGGAAACCTCCCCAGGATGTACACAGTTACATGCTGGCCTTCAGGAACCAGACTAGGCGTTTCAGAGAACTTGCTGAGGCAAATCTGGAAGCCAGCCAGGAGGAGATGAAGCGGTGGTACGACCAGAATGCCACTCTGGTAGAGCTTCAGCCTGGTCAGAAAGTGTGGGTCATGGCCCCTGTGGAGCCCTGTGCGCTCCAGGACAGGTGGACCGGCCCTTTTACGGTGGTGGAGCGCAAGAGTCCAGTTACCTATTTGGTGGACTTGCAGTCTCCCAGGAACCCCTTGCGGGTCCTGCATGTGAACCGCCTGAAGCCCCACTTGGAGAGGTCCCAAGTGGGCATGCTCTTAGCGACAGATGATGGAATGGAGGAGGAGACCGAGCCTCTTCCTGACCTCCTGTCAGCCCGAGAGCAAGATGGATCAGTGGAGGGAGTAAACCTCTCTACCTCCCTGACACCTGAGCAGCAGGGTGACTGTCGCCACTTGTTGGGACAGTTCCCTGACCTGTTCTCCCTGGTTCCCAGTGTCACTCATTGGTGCGTCCATGATGTGGACACTGGGGACAGTCTTCCTGTGAAGCACAAGGCTTACAGGGTGACTGACAGGGTCAGAGCCTGCATCAAGGAGGAGGTCTCCAAGATGTTTGCGCTAGGGGTGATTGAGTCCTCTAACAGCCCTTGGGCCAGCCCCGTGGTCTTGGTTCCAAAAGCTGCCGCGCCTGGTGCCACACCAGAACTCCGGTTCTGTGTGGACTACAGGGGACTCAATTCCGTCACCAGGACTGACGCCCACCCCATCCCCAGAGCTGATGAGCTCATAGATCGGTTAGGGGCTGCGCGGTACCTCAGCACGTTTGACTTAACGTCTGGATACTGGCAGATCGCCTTGACTGATGGGGCAAAAGAGAGGTCAGCATTCTCCACACCAGATGGGCACTACCAGTTCCGGGTGATGCCCTTTGGGATGAAGAATGCCCCTGCCACCTTTCAGAGGTTGGTCAACCAGGTGTTGGTTGGACTGGAGGATTTCAGTGCCGCCTACCTGGATGACATCGCAGTGTTCAGTGCCCGTTGGGAAGAGCATCTGCGCCACCTCTGGGAAGTGTTGATGGCGCTGCGGAGGGCAGGCCTCACAATCAAGGCGAGTAAGTGCCAGATTGGGCAGGGTTCTGTGGTGTACTTGGGACACCAGGTTGGGAGCGGCCAGGTGGCGCCCCTCCAACCGAAAATTGATACCATTCTGGCTTGGGAGCCCCCAAGACCCAGACAGAGGTGAGAGCCTTCCTAGGACTCACCGGGTATTACCGGAGATTCGTCAAGGGGTATGGCAGCATTGTTGCCCCCTTGACCGAGCTGACTTCCAAGAAGCAGCCCAGGAAAGTGATTTGGACTGACGCCTGTCAAAAAGCTTTTGACACCTTGAAGACTGCCATGTGCACGGCACCTGTGCTCCAGGCACCCAACTTCTCCAATGAGTTCATTGTTCAAACCGACGCTTCAGAGCATGGTGTAGGGGCTGTTCTATCACAGATCAATGAGGAGGGCCTAGACCAACCTGTAGCCTTCATCAGTAGGAGGTTACTTCCCCGGGAACAGAGATGGAGTGCTATCGAGCGTGAGGCATTTGCTGTGGTCTGGGCACTGAAGAAGCTGAGACCATACCTGTTTGGGACTCACTTCCGGGTTCAGACAGACCACAGGCCCCTCAGATGGTTGATGCAGATGAGGGGTGAGAATCCAAAGCTGTTGAGGTGGTCCATTTCCCTACAGGGGATGGACTTTACGGTGGAACACCGCCCTGGTACAGAACACGCCAATGCTGATGGACTGTCCAGATTTTTCCGCCTTAGCGATGAGAACTCCCTAGGGGTAGGATAGTTCTCCCCACATTTCAGCTGGAGGGGACACGTGTTAGACCTGGCATCCTTGGCGTGGGTCTCCCTTCCATTTTTTCGTAATGCCTCCACTGTTGCCGATATGTTTTTGCTGGACTAGATGCTCATGGGCACTTTGCCGCTGCTAATCAGTGCCAAAGTGCAAGTGCTCCCTATCGTTAATTGACCTATGTATTAGTGACTCCATGATTGGATGATTGGTTTACTTGTCAGTCCCTAGTACAGTGCACTCAGTGTGCCCAGGGCTTGTAAATCCAATGCCGCTGGTGGGCTCGCAGCACTGGTTGTGCCACCCACAGAAGCGGCCTGTAAAATGTGTCTCGGGCCTGCCATCGCAGAGCCTGTGTGCAGCCTCGGGCTGCCATGTCGACTTGGTGAGTACACCCACTTACCAGTCCCTAAACCTTCCCTTTACTGCATGTTGGTCACCCCTAAAGTAGGCCCTAGGGCAGGGTGCATTGTAAGTATAAGGTAGGACATGCCCTGGTGTGTGTGGCATGTCCTAATAGTGAATTACATCCAGTTTCGTTTTTCACTATTGCAAGGCTACCTGCTCCCCATAGGCCAGAATGGGCAGACTGACTATTACACCTTATAGTCAGAACTGACCCAGGGAACATGGTAGAAAAACGAATTTAGTATGCCTGAACTCAGGATGATAAAATACATCTTTTAGTGAAGTTGGTTTTAACATTCTGTGTTCGAAAATACCACTTTTAGAAAGTGGGTATTTTCTTGCCTAACTATCCAAGCCTGCCTCTGCTAGGTTGTGTATTCCTTGTCTGGAGATTGAGTGACAGGGGCTGGGGGTGGCTACAGGAGACAGGGTGAGTCAGCGCAGGGCTGAATAGAAAGATCTGCATCCAGAGTGGAGGGAGGAGCTGCACCTGGGTCTGAATAGGGCTGTGCCTGCCTTCCACAATGCTGGCTCCACCTCCTGCCGGGCGGCTGAGCACTCTGCCCCACATTCTGAAAGGAAAGAAGGAGTCAGAAAAACAAAGTGCTCCAGAACTGACCAGAACTGGTTTTGGACTAGGCAGAGGCCTCTCTGCCTCCAGAGAACAAAGAGAATCAGGGTATAAGAGGGGCACCCAGACCCCAGGAAGATTAGATCACTTTTGGGAACAAGAAGAAACCTTTGCTGAGGAGCGGAACCAAGAAGAAACTGAGGAGAGACTATCCCTAAGCCTGAAGTGCTGCTTGGGGGATTGGCCTGCAGTGGTTTGCCTGACTGCCAAAGAGAGGAGAAAGGAACTTTTGCTTTGCTGTGACTTTCATCAACTTGTGAAGGATCTCCAAGGGCTTGGAAGAGAGCTTGCCCCCTGACCGAAGTCCCAGGACCATTGGACTTCACCCCCTTTGTGAATTGCTGCTGGAAACTCTGTTTCAGTGGCTACAGAGGTAGGGAGCTGTGACCGACTCTCACGACCGACTCGGTGTCCTGCAAGCACCGCATCGAAGCACCGTCTCGCCCTGCAACGCACGGCCCTGGTCTCACCGACTCCGTCAACGAGCCGCTGCCTGCACCGCATCGAGGGACAACGCGTCCTGCAACGCTTCGCTACGCCGAATCGAACTGGTCCGACCGACACGGTCACTGCTGCTGAGTTCGAGTCCTGTGACCGCACCGGAGTTGGGCACCGCTCGCACGCTTTGCGACGCACCGCCCGACTCGCACCGCTGTCCGGACTGATCGACGCCAGCTCCTGAATCCGGCTCCGTCGCCGCACCGCAACCTGCCAGCACCGCATCGAAGCACCGTCTCGCCCTGCAACGCACGGCCCTGGTCTCACCGACTCCGTCTCGACGACGTCAACGAGCCGCTGCCTGCACCGCATCGAGGGACAACGCGTCCTGCAACGCTTCCATTTTTGCATCGCGACCGCGACGAACAGCCATCCGGCTCGCACGCCCGTGCCTGCCGCTTCAAGTAAAGGTACTGTGACCGAGTCTGTCTACGCTGTGTTGGCCCGTCTCGACGCGGTCAGCTGGATTTGTTAGACTCTGTTTGTTCTCGACATCGCCGTAGCCGGAGGAGGCTACCGACTCGCACAGAACCTTGAATTAAGCCTTTTTGATCAGAACTAAGTATTCTTAACAGTATTGTGGATTATTTTTGTCGTTTATGGTCTTGTGATAAATCTATATAAAGTATACCTATTTTTATAAATATATAACCTGTGTGGTGTCCATTTGTAGTGTTGTCACTTGATTACTGTATGTGTTCACAAATGCTTTACACACTGCCTCTGAACTAAGCCTGTCTGCTCGTGCCAAGCTACCAAGAGGGTGAGCAGGGGTTATTTCGGGAGTGTACCTACTCTCCCTGACTAGACTCAAGGGTCCCTATTTGGACAAAGGTACCTACCTCTGCCAACTAGAGACCCCCAAATCTAACACCGCACATATCCTGTTTTTCTGCCCGGCATACCGAGGTGCTAGGAATAAATGGATCAGACCATTATGTAATATGATGGGATTTAGGAAACACCAGGAGGCCTTGAGGGTGTTGACAACATGTACCTTACCACATGTGATATTTGCGGTATCTAGATATTTTTTTGCAGTATGTTTAATAAGAAAAGGAAAGGGTTTAAAGTTATGATATACTAATGCCATTTAAACCAGTGATGAAGGAACCCAGCATGGATTATCCAAGAATATTTAACAATCGATTGTCTGCTCACAGTTGCAGTATTTTATTATGCAGAATTGTTTTATAGAAATATTGATCTTAAATGAAATTATGTAATATTGGTGAAATGTATTTTAGTATTTTTTATGTATGATATTTATAATGAAATCTTTTATGGCCTTTGGCCGAAATAAAGAATTAATAAGAAGAGATGTACTCCACGTATAAACTGCTTTTTTATTAACCAATCACAAAGATGCTTTTCATCAAAACTAATATACACCCTACTTTTTAGGACACAATACATTTCATCTCCCAATCGGTTAACGTGTTGTAAAAAAAAAAGTAGTTCCCCATGTTTAAACATATCTCTTATTCTAGGAACAGACTGCATGAGCTACAGACATTTATCCATATGTTGTAGCCATACCTTCAAAATGCTAGTGTGGATTGTAGGACATAGCTATGTTTTCTGGTGCAAGAGGTATGCAGAACAGAGACGTATTGACTTAGACCTAGGTTTACAAAATGTGCACATTAAATGGTTTGCACAGAGAGGATTGAAGTGGCACCAATTGCTCCCTTTGGTTAAAACCTGTTTGCATCTCCAACACCCTGATCTCATGATTGTGCACTGTGGTGGTAACGACCTAGCACATTGACTGGGGTAGGTTTGGAAATGCTTATGAAAGACACCTTTGGACAATTGATGTTACTTTTACCTCAAACTGTCTTTGTATATTCCAATATATGCCAAAGACAGAAGTGGAAATGGTCAAACCAATTTTGTCATAAGATTGAAAAATCTAGGAAGAATGTCAACAAAGCTGTGTCTGCATACCTCAGAGACCATAGAATGGGGTCGATTTACAACAACAACATACGTTTTGATATGGCTGATATCTACAGAAGTGATGGAGTACACTTCACAGGTAAGGGAAACCGAGTTTTCCTGATTAACTTGAAGCTTTGCATTCGCACTTATATGTAGCTCCAACTAATAAACACAAGGGCTCTTTTTACAGCCGCCTTATATTCCCAATTTCGGCTCGCAGAGTGTCACCTACGGGCCGTCGGGCAGGCTCGCAGAGGAAGAGCTGCGGCCCGTGAGCTCAGCTCGCAGAGGGAGACCTACGAGCCGTTGGCTCGCAAAAGCACAGCACCGTACTGGCTCGCAGAGGGAGAGCTGTGGCCGGACTCGCAGAGGGAGACCAATGGGCCAACAGACCTGCTAGCTGACACACAGCTATCAGTTAACGGGCTGGCTCGCAGAGATACAGCTGCAAGCCCTTCGAGCTGCAACCCGACGGGCTAACTTGCAGAGGGAGAATAACGGGCCGACAGGCCTCCTAGCACAGACAGAGCTACGAGCTAACGAGGTGGCTCACAGAGGTAGAGCTGCGGGCCCGACGGACTGCCTTCTAAAGGCATAGCCACGAGCTGATGATGTGGGGAGAGGGAGCATAAAAGGAGTATCTCGCACAGACAGACCTGCGGGATATTTTCAGTATTGCCTCGCAGAGGTAGAATTACGGATGCAATGCCTATTAGAGGGAGAAATGCGAACTGACGGAGTGAGTCACAAAATGGCTCACAGCTCACAGTCGCAGAGCTGCGAGCCGACGGACTGGCTTCTAAAGGCATAGCCGTGAGCTGGTGATGTGGGGAGAGGGACCGTGAAAGGGGTATCTCGCACAGACAGAGCTGCGGTATATTTTTAGTGTTGCCTCGCAGAGTTAGAACTACGGACCTGATGCCTTGCAGAAGGAGAGTTGTAAGCTGATGGACTGAATCAGAAAATGGCTGCCAACACTTCCTAGTTTCAACAGATGGCAGCCAATGAGCCGCAAGCTCATGTAACGCTTCAGCCAATCAGATGTCAGAATTCTTAAATATCGATATCTGGAAAATTTGATATTTCTCTAAAACTACTGAACGTATTTACCCGATTTAAACAAAAGCGTGCATTCTGGAACAAGACCTTTCTCTGTGCCAAATTTGGCGTAATTCCGTTCAGCAGTTTGACCTGTAGCCTTGTCTAAAGCTTCCTATGGAATTTGCATGGAGAAAACACATTTTGGGACCCCCCTTTTTTCTTAGCCCCCCCTTGACGAATCCCCCCAAACTTTTAGGATAGGAGCTGACCTGAAAAGAGGAACTTTTTGGAAAATTTCGTAAAGATTCGTCAAACGACGCCAAAGTTATAAGCACATCAAAAAATGCTTTTCCTATGGAAACGTGGTCCTAACTATAACTACCTACTGGCGACCGCCAGTAGGTAATATATATATATGCATGTATAGATATACATATATATACATGTATATATATATATACTACTATCAGCATGTGTATATATACACACACATATATATTAATAGATATAAATATATATATATATATACACAATTTTTATATATACCTATATATGTATGTGCATTATGGACATTGGAGTCCTAGATTAAATAACACTGAGAGAATCAACAGTGGAAAACGATGATTAGTTGTTTATCACCAAAAATGAAAATGGCAGTACTTTTACTGATAAATACAAACATAGTTTCTCTGGATGTACATTTCCACTGTCTCATTCAAATATAACTTATAAGTGAAGTGGCGATTTACTAATTGAAGTCTTTCGTTACAGTCTGTGAGAAGCTTTGTGTTAAAAAGCTGAGCAATTAGCTGCCTGTTGTTTGCCATATGATTAAGACCTGTGGAGATCGAAACGCCTAATGGTGGATTCTTTTACTGCAAATAAATACATGATGAAATGAGGATCGGATGGTGGGCTTGCTTCACGTCGCCTTGGATGAGCTCGTAGTTACATTTGGAATATATATATATGTATTTTATTTAAAAGCTCTGTGATTCCTTGACAAACCAATGAAGTATTATGTGCAAATTGTAACGTAGAAGCCCGAAGGAAAAGAAAAATATTAGTCCCAGATCCACAGTAAGCTATATTACTGTGTGAACATCGTATGTCAAATTAGTAGTGGTCAGAACACACATATATAGATATACATTTTTGTAAGAAAATGGTTTAATTTTCATTGCATGAAACAGAGGTGAGTGGCCTCCGAGCGGTGAAAATGAATGAGCACGATGCTGAATTTTCACCCTCTCCAGCCGCAGCACAAAAGAAATGTGATTAAGTGAGGGACAATGATTTTAATTGCCTCCGCATATACGTGGTATATAAGAGAAAGATTATAGTGTAATTAGTACAATTTCTGAATCTTATGCCTATGACGTATTGTATTTGTGCAATGAATTGTAATGTCACATTGGCAACATTGCTGAGTCTGTTTACTATGCCCATTGAAGTTATGCACCATGTGATGTCCAACGTTGCATTTTAATGGTGGAGCTACGATGACGCTTTGTTGTGTGAGCAAGGTAGGAAGTGCCGAAACGCGTAACAGCGGAGATTTCAATAAACACGAAACTGATCGTTTGACCCAGCACCTGTGTCGGTGTCCTGTTCTTAACTAAATGAATTGGAGTTGGAGTTTATATATATATATATATATATATATATATATATATATATACACACAAAATCCAATGCGCGACTCCTTGATTAAAGTAGAAAACAACACTGGAGCCGTGGCCACAATTATAAAGCGTGTTTATTGACAACACTAGGTCCGACGCGTTTCGGAGTTTCCTCACTCCTTTGTCACGAGCAAGAGTAAGTGAATCGTCAGTTTCATTTAAAGCAACAGTGCTGATAACGTGCAATAAATATAGAAGACATACTAATGTTCATCATCATGACTAATAAAGTTTCAGTAACATTAATCAACCATTTACAAAATTTGAGAATTGGAAAATTCTCAAACAATTTCTACTTTAATCAAGGAGTCGCGCATTGGATTTTGTGTGGATTTATGGGGGTGGCTACCCCTGCCGTGTGCCCGCCGTAGAAGTGGCTTGGGTTTAGCCAAACGAAACTGTGGATATATATATATATATATATATATATATATATATCAGCGCTCACTTTTCTTGCTCGTCTGTGTCCAAAAAAAAAGCACTCACAGGGATTTCTCTCCATCCATTTTATTTTGGAGCAAACATGACGCGTTTCGGCATCCGCCTTACTCTAATGTTTGAATAGCGCGCCAAAAGGACGGTGTATTTTTTATAAAATCAACTTGTCACATGTTGTATTACGACATAGACAGTAACAACGGATGACCAGAGACAACAGATTGTCTTGTAAACATAAGCGCCATATTGGTACAGATACCTTTGACATACAACAGGCCTCCATTATGGATTGCGTTACCTCTCCCAAACTTTGTTATACTTTAGCGCCGAATCGGCATGTCGATTACATCATTAATCCACAAAATCCACAGCACCAGAGTTTTTTTATACCAAAATGACACCATTTGCATTATTCTTGGCGAACAGTCACACTCTCGTTATCACGCCATGTATTGGCCTGAGCTCGTATTACAATTGCAATTAGCAATTCTTGGACACAGATAAGCAAGAAAAGTGAGCTCTGATAATTTTCGCGGATGCACCTCCGCGATCAAAGCACCCGTTCGTGAGTGCGCTGGCAAGGTGCAACGGAGCAGTCATATATATATATATATGTATTTTGGTGGTCACGTATGAGTGTATCTTTCCAGTCACTCTTGTTTTCTGCAGGTTAGGCTGAGCTAAGCACTGACCCAAAACAAAGCTGCTAGCGCACTGGAATTGCCAGTGTTTGGCAGATCAATGACTCCCTCTAACAGCGAGGCAGGTATGGAGAGTAATAGTGGAGGGCTTCCGAGACAGAAGGTGGAACAGAAAACGAATGACAGCCAGTGTAGCACCGCTGTAACTAAAAAGAAGAAAAGAACAAACAATGTTTATAGTCATTTAATCCTGCAGAAAGTAAAAATTCAGTCTCTTTTTCAAATGAAAAGGCTCTTGGTGACCTAATCCTATTTTTCTTCAATTTCAAGGAAGTATTCTTTGACGTTCATAATGCTACCATTAAGGTGTGGACAGGAAGTTGATTTTACTGCCACATTTTTGGCCCAATGAAATTGCATAGTCAAGCGATGCAAATCAAATGTCATGTAAATGGTAATTTGTAAATGCGTTTAGAAAGGTGAATGTGGATAAAAGTGCTGACAGGATACTAACAAGAGAAATCGGTTAACTGAGGCAAACCATTTCTCTGTGTGAACGCTGATATTATTATTAAGAGACGTCGCTGCATTTTTTGATATCTCTTAAGGGTCGAATTAATGTCCCTCCGAAGACGTGCCTTTGGAACTCCGTAACGCAGTCCAAAGAGTGACGGCTTTTTGCTAAGTTGGTTTTGACTCCAAAGCAAATATATATTGCACGTGCTTCCGGAGATATAATGCTCCCCGAGAACTGCTGTCCTTGGTTTTACTTCAAGAATGGGTTTATTTTAAAGATTGGAGGTGCCTTCATTTCAGCCGAGGGTTTTCCAGTTGCACCATAAGTGGCAGCAAAAAGTAACAGAGACACAATAGTAATTAATTATGTAAAGAATAAAAAAAATCTAATTAAAATGTCACTATTAGAGATGTATCCAAGGCGGCACAATTTACGTCAGTCCCTCAATAATGATATGAGTAACTCGCGCTATATGGTCTGATGGCACATTGCTGAATACAACAAGCATGCATTTATGTAGATATAGGTTTTTGGAGAACATGAATCTCTCTATACAGCAACTGGGATGTACACTGTATTAAAAAAAAATCACGGAATAAATCACCATAAGTACAATGAGTGGGGGCTCCTCTTTCAAGGCACTTTCCTTAAGCGCCATCTTGTACCAGGTAAAAGCCCTGGAATAGACTCCCCAATCAAGGAGCAGCACTTGCCTTTTCTCCATCTTCACACAGACCGGGATCCCTAGCAGGGCCGGACTGGGAACCGGAACTGGCCCTGGCAAACTGCTCGGCCTGCCCGCCCTGGGGGTAGGGGGGTGCAGCCGAGCTGTTTGCGAGGTCCGGTTTCGGCCGATTTTGTTACAGGGGGCCGATATTGCCGACCCCCGGTAACAAAAACGGCCCCCCAGGGGCCCAAAACCGGCCCCGACCCTAGTGGCCCACCGGGGATACACCCGGTGCCCACTACGGCCAGTCCGGCCCTGATCCCTAGGTGAGCCATGCGTCCCTCCAATTTGACAATCATCACGTTTAGCTTGCCAAGTCCCACCCAAAAAGATGAGCAAGTTAGACGGTCATTCAGGCTTTTGGGATTTGCTTGGGCAAAGGCCAACTCGCTTGGAGGAGGGGGTATTTGCCTAGCAAAACGTGAAATTAACAACATGGAGTCAACCCTGAAAAACACCTGCAGTACTAGGCACGTGTGATGGAGATACTCAACCAGCTCCTTGAACCTGAATCGACTCCCGACTCCTCGGGGACAATTTGGTGACAAGCAGTGAACCAAATTGGGAGGGCAGATAATGCCAGGTGATATTATGATGTCCCTGCAACTCATTTGTAACGGGCTGATAGGACTACAGTCCATCACACAGGACCAAATGCAGGGCCCCCAACAACACGCATCTGCCCCCTGGACACAACCATATCCAGACCCCATTATAGGCCTTGTGCTGCGTTATGTGGGGGTACTGATAACCCTGGTGGATGTTTGTCAATCCAACCACTGAAAAAATAAGCAACCTAGGGGGATATTCTCAAGAACGTGTTAACTATCGCCAAAATCGCTTAACGCAGCTTCTCACATCGCAGTCTATCGCCGGAAAATAGCACTGTGTCAACGCAGTATTCACAAACCGGCGGTACCATGCGATAGCCTCACGATAACGCGACAAATGCCTGCGTTAAAATCAACGCAACGCTGAAAAAATGCGAAATACGAACGCCAAAAAAGTGGCGATGACCCCAATGGCGATACAAAATATGCGAAAACCAGCGACAGGCCTGCCATTCCCACGCGTCATGCGTGAGAATGCACTATAAAAGCAGAGAAAAAAAAGACAAAAAATGTAACTGCGTAGCAACATGGACGCACCCGGACCGAGTGCAGAGGACAACGCGAACCCCACAAGCCCCACAGACGACCACCCAGGAACCCCTGGGCCGGGGAAGGGCAAGGAGAAGAGGAAGAGGAAGACGGGGTCCAGTCCGCAGGAAAACCGGATCATCGTCACGGAGGTGACCGAACACTACCAACAACTGTTCGTCACCTCCACCGTGTCATCGGCAACACAAACGGAAATTTGGCAGTCCATCTTGAACAACGTGAATGCAGTCGCAGTGTCGAGGAGGTCAATGGAGGAGGTCAAGAGGCGCTGGCATGATGTGACAAGCCAAATCAAGCAGAAACTCGTTGCCAACCGGAAAGGCAGCAACTGCCACTGGAGGTGGGAGTCCTACGCCACAGGAGGAGCTGAATGAGCTGGAGGAAATGGTGGCCACAGTCATCAGTGCGGAGACTGCGCAAGGAGTTGGGGGTCCGGACACTGCTCGATATGACCTGACCCAACAGCAACAGGGTGAGTAACCACCAGGGACTGGGGGGACGGCGGGAAATGGGCACAATGGCACACATGCACAATCAAGAATAGCACACTGCACACCCACAATGACTGTGGAACATGTCCCTGATGGCCTTGGCACACTGCAGCACACATAGAAACACCAAGTGGGCCCCGTCCACCATGTGCACAAAAGCCCCCCCCTCACCAATCTCACAACCTACCCATGCACATGCGCTGAACCCAGCAAAGCAGCGGCTCTGTGAGCCACACTGACAATGCAAGTGACACTGCATGACCAACAGCATGGCTGCAGTCAAAATACATGACATGGTGCACGACACGACACTGAGGTGGCCCAGTGTGGATAACATCCTCAAAGGAGCAGGTCACACTCTGGCACATCGGGGAAACACCCGGTGCCGACTACGGCCAGTCCGGTCCTGATCCCTAGGTGAGCCATGCGTCCCTTTCAATTTGACAATCATCACGTTTAGCTTGCCAAGTCCCACCCAAAAAGATGAGCAAGCTAGACGGTCATTCAGGCTTTTGGGATTTGCTTGGGCAAAGGCCAACTCGCTTGGAGGAGGGGGTATTTGCCTAGCAAAACGTGAAATTAACAACATGGAGTCAACCCTGAAAAACACCTGCAGTACTAGGCACGTGTGATGGAGATACTCAACCAGCTCCTTGAACCTGAATCGACTCCCGACTCCTCGGGGACAATTTGGTGACAAGCAGTGAACCAAATTGGGAGGGCAGATAATGCCAGGTGATATGATGATGTCCCTGCAACTCATTTGTAACGGGCTGATAGGACTACAGTCCATCACACAGGACCAAATGCAGGGCCCCCAACAACACGCATCTGCCCCCTGGACACAACCATATCCAGACCCCATTATAGGCCTTGTGCTGCGTTATGTGGGGGTACTGATAACCCTGGTGGATGTTTAAGTCAATCCAACTCACTATAGATATCACACACCACTCACAATCACTCTCTCTTCTCATATGCTATGCCCTTATGTATGTGTACCTATGTCAAACATGTAAATATATGACTTACCTACATGCACTACTTGTCACAATAAATTTGATTGTGTAACCTATACACTTGCTATCATCTCTGAGCATGAATATCTGGAATTATATGTATTGTGAATTGGAATCTTTAAAAAAGATGGGCACATATAAATTACAATGCCCATTAAAACACTTTCAGGGGCATTCACATGCTGCATTAAAACAAGGATAATAATAATAACATGCTAATCATTAAAAAAAAAATGAATCTAGAAAATGAAGATAAATTGGGAGGCGATGGTAGGGAGGGATTTAGGATTTTCAATGATGATGAATCAAGATAAGTACAAAATATAAGCATCCGTAAATGTAACCGACACAAACACAGCATATTTCAAAAGTAGGACTAGCAATTTGGAGGTGTCTGGGTAGGCAAGCAATCTGGAGGGAGTCCAGTATCCAAACTAAAATGTTCAATGCTGAAACAAAAGTCCTCAAATTAAGGTTCCTTGCTATATTATATAAAACGTGCCCACAGATCAAAAACCTCTTCTCCAACATGACACTACTTCAGGTCCTGCATGATCACATTCTGCCCAGCCATCACTTTTCTCAATAGCAACTGGGCTGCTTTTGGGCACACAAAGAGTTGGAAGGAGAAAGAGTGAAAACATGAAAGCGCAGAATTGTGTGGGGCAAAATGGACTTTAGGTGCTGATGGATCATATGTTGGGAGGGGACAGTGGAGGAGGAGGAGGGACAGAAAAGGTGGGTTCAGGTAGGGATAGTCATTAAACCTGGTCTTTGAAACCCACAAGTCGTTACTCTGGAAGAATGCCACTTCATAACAGTCCTCATGTCAGACCACCACCTTTCCCTCCTGTATGCTCCCACCCAGAGATATTTGAAGATGAAATGGAGAGTGTTCAGACAGCCACAGACTTCTCTGAAGAGGCAGCTGAATCCTTCCCTGCTTCCGCCTTTGTTGCTCTGGGACCACATTATGAAAGTGCCCCGGGGGTGCAACTGGCGTTTGTTCCCACTTTGTGCCCTCCCTGGGGCACTTTGGTATTACAGCAGGGGCTGCAGACGCTTGTGCGGCCCCTTCTATAATACCGGAAGAGCTGGCACACATATATTGCCAGCGCTTTCTCAAGAGGGCATTTCCTCATTTGCTTGGGGGCGTGGCTGCATTCAAATGAGGGAATCCCTTTGTCTCTGTGCCCGCGCCGTATTATAGATGCGGGCACAGAGGCAAAGAAGCTGTCAGTGCACCCCCTGATAGCAGCCCTCTGGAGGGGTGAAAGTGGTTCCTATGGACTTCCCCGGACATCCCTTTGCAGGTGGCTGCAGTCACTCAATGCACCCACCTGCAAGGGGATCTCTAATCTCCTTTAAAAGTGCAGGCGGGTTGCCGCTTACACATCGAAAGATGGAGCGGTTTCATGGCAGCTGCTCTATATTTCCCCTGAATGCGCTGTCCCCAGGGCAGCGCGAGTTCGTAGCTGTCCTTGGGGGCAGCACATTCCATGTAATAGGGTGTACTTCCCTGTTTGCCCCCGGTGCACCTATTTTAAGGAACGCTGGGCACAAATAGGGAAAGCACGCCCTTTACATAATAGGGCCTTATTGATGTTTGCTGTCAGTCCTGCAACAGAGATTCGTTTTTTCAGCCTTAGTCCTAGTTGTCCCACACAGTTGTGGTGCTACCCACTTTGTAGAATATATGGGAGACATGAGATGAGTCATCAATCAATTTGTGTATGTCACCATGTACAACAAGTAAAACAGTAACACTGGCTTTCATACATCGCACAAATGAAAATATCAGTGCACTGGCACAATTGTCATGGGTAATACAGTATCAGGCCTAAACCAGACAGCTCTGGGCATATATATACCACTGCATCATAGACAACTATCACATTTGCTGGAAGAAGAGCACTGAAAGCTCTAGCACGCAATGGCTTCACTTACCCAGGCCGTGTGTATAGTGAATTCATGCAGTTTCACCATATATATGCTGTTGTCTCATTTGAAAGTAGTCATGTCGGCAGGTATGCATCTCATATGCCTATCTGTATGTATGACATTGTACAGAAGCCCACATGATATAATATTCAGTACTTGACATGACATCATTGTACCTCGCTTGTACAAAGTTCTATATTTCCATTAATTAAAGTTTTAATTCAAAATTAATTTAGTAGTGCTGTTGCATAATTTTATTCTACTTTTAAAGTAAATATATGTAATGAATTTACATTATATGTACTATAAACTGTTTTTATATTTTTTTAGCTAAATACATTTTCCCTATAATTTACCATAGGGAGATTCCGCAATTGGGGTGGATATCACCATGTGATAAAGTATAGGGAAATATAACCAACCCATACGCTCTCTCTTTGGAGTAGATACTCTCCATTTTTGATTCATGCTCCTTGACTACACCCATATTTACACCTCTGTAGTACTTTACATGTGCGGATTATTGTGAATGGGTGGTGGTTTATTCTATACAACAAATAAGCAAAGCCTTTGCTTACATTTCTGACTGGTTCTTTGTGAATTGTCTTTATGAGTGCCATAATGTGGAAGACTCCCGTTCACCCTGAGATAAGCCAAAAAGGAACTTCCTTTTTGAAAGCTATTAAAGACCTGGCTTTTCCAGAATAGATCCTCTTAAATTCCTTCAATGGGTATGTGCTGCACTATCAGCACTGGGATGCTTAAGGGTAGCTATGCACTATGCATGGCAGTGTTGTGATTGGCTTAGGGGAGCCTGGGTGCTTACCAATCACAGTGCTGCATTGCAGCATTGTGATTGACTCAGAGGAGCCTATCCTGCCTCCTGCTTCCTGTTGCAGCAGAAGCAAGGAAGAGGAACCTTTCCCCTGCCCTACTACTGATTCGCTGGACCAGCTGCGACTGTGTGCATGGGCCAGGCAGAACGCTACCTAGCGGGCGCCGCCATTATGGCGGTCACGCCAGTCCCCAAGGGAAGGGGGGGGTCGCGCGCCACTTGATGACGCAGCACTACCCACCCCCTAGCGGACATCCAATCGGACATCGGCGGAGCCCATGAACTGGAAGCACTTCTTGTGCTTCCGGTTCACGCGTTCAGCTAGCGTAGGGGCAGGCAGGTTTAGACCGGCTTGCCCCTGGCACCCTCCTTAAAAGGGGGCAGCGGGAGCAAGAGCAGTCTCTTGTTCCTCCCGCTGCACCGAGTGGGTACCCGGGCCACCAGCGGCCCCTTAATTTGTTTTTCTGTTTTTCTCCCTGCAGGTCATCTTCGGGATCGTGTGGAGGGCGGCCTCGATCGGGGAGAATCTACGGAGTGCGGCGGTGTTTTCTCCTTCCGGCTACAGTTTCGGCGCTTCCATCGGGTGGAATCGGACCGGAGGGTTTTTTACGCTTCCTCGCTGCCTTGGTGGTTTCAGTTTGGGGCACCGTGATCACCAGGACCGGAGGACATTGCGGCTCCAGCGTCAATAAGTTAAGTTCTCGGGTTGTGGCTCTCGTGTGCACAGCAATCTCCGGCAGGGGCGGGGACGAGCGGATTTCCTTGTGTCCATAGCAATCGGCAGCGGCTGCATATTAGCTGCGGGCTGGTGCAGGGAGCGCCAAAAGGTGGGAGTTGTGTTTTGGGGGCTTTTGTTTTCATACTGCCGGCATTGTTAGACTCCTACGCTCAAGATCTGGTGTTCGATTCTGGGTGCTTCAATTTATCTGT
This sequence comes from Calotriton arnoldi, assembly GCA_963921515.1. Classification (NCBI taxonomy): domain Eukaryota; kingdom Metazoa; phylum Chordata; class Amphibia; order Caudata; family Salamandridae; genus Calotriton; species Calotriton arnoldi. The sequence goes on along the minus strand of CAWUFW010005358.1, from coordinate 310,690 downwards.
TTCGACAATTGAAGGTGGAGGCAAAAAGTAATTATTTGCATAAGGTTGCACATTTTACCTGGTAGTTAAAAAACCGTGAGCGTAAGCAAGCCGTCAGAGGCTATGTTCGGACTGCATGACTAGGGCGCAGTGAATGAAGGTTTAAAGGGGCGTCATAAGGCGCTCGTGCTTCTGTGGTGTGCGCGCTGGGGCTTGCAGTCACTGCAGCATATCAGTTAGTTGTGTGGCCCGGTACTGGTCATTTGTGTCTCTTTCATTTCAGACATCTCTGGAGTGCAGCTGGATCGGGTCTGCGTTTGTGGAGAACCGATTGATTGATCACCGCAGCGACACTGTCCACCGGGTTGACGGCAGCACCAGCAAGCCTGCACTATTAATCGCTTCCAGGAGCCACACGTTTGGGGTCGTTACTTGACGCACGGGTGAGAGTGGCTCTGGTTGCGAGGGTGCTGTGGTCGGCTGGTGGCTGCTACTACGGGCAGGTAAGGGTTTGGGCAGTGTCCCAGACCAGTGGGCAGGGGCATTGTTGTGTCATCCATTACACGGTACGCTCAGTTGGACGCAATGGCCCCTAAGGCGAGACGTACCAAAAAGCGGTCCCGCACGGATGTTATGTTGGAGGCCCTGATGCAACAAGTGCAGGTTATGGGGCAGGCTCTGACACGATTACAAGAGAAGGTTGATAGTCCTGAGGGGGAAGGGCGGCCCAGGTGTCCTGTAGTACCTCCTAAACCATACTCTCCGCCTGTAGCTAAAAAGAGTAAGCCCAAGTCAAGTGGTAATAAGCCCAGGGGTGGCGCAGGGGTGGCCCCTAAGGAGGTTGTACCCCAACCTGCGGTTCCCATGCCAGGCCTGCTGGGTACCGAGGACACTCATCCCCCTTTAACTGAATTACCGGCTGGGGAACAGCCACAGGCTCCAGTGGTTCCTCCAGTGGAAGGTACAGGGGGGGTTACGCCGGTCCAGCCGGACATTTTGGCCAACCTAGCGGCAGTATTGCCATGGCTGGAGACAGTGGGGAACTGGTTGCCTGCAGCGGGGGCATCCGGCAGTGGGGATGATGCCATTGAGAAGGCAAGACAAATAATGGCTCAGATGGGGAAGGCAAAGCCAAGTGCGGAGCCGGTAGTACCAGCGGGAGGGGCAACGCCGGCAGGACCGGCAGGAGCAGAAACGCCCGCGGGCGCAATGCCAGTTATTGGTGGTGGAGGTCCAGTGGCGGTATGCACGCCAGCGATGCCAGAAGCACAGAAGCCGGCTGACACTGCAGCAGCAGCAGGTATGACAAACACACTGCCACCACTGGGTTTGGGGGAACTGCGTTCATCTAGGGAACAGTTGGGGCGGCATTTGTCTCACGAAACAAAAGAAAAAATATGGAAAGGGGCATATCTTAACATTTTTTCACTGTTGATAGATGAGGCAGACAGGGAGGAGGCTTGAAAAAGCAAAGAGTGGATGCTCCCCCGGGAATGGGTGAATGTGGCCATGAAATACAGGGTGGAAGAAAATTTGGTTAATTGGGTGCAGGCCTTTACCATTTATACAGCAATCATGCTAGAACGCTTCCCGGATGTGGGGTCAGAGATGGCGTGTTACCAGAATAGGATAACGGTAGCCCAGGCCTCTCAGGTAGGCGACGGGTGGAAGGAGTACGACAAAGAATTTAGAAGGGCAAAGGTGCATGACCCAACTTTAAGATGGAACCAGACGGACATGTTTATCCATTTGAGACATTTGGTGCAGGGCCACACAGACAGCTCCCGGGGGCAGGTGCAAGAAAATGTGAGGTTTCAGCCCTTTCGCGCAGGCCCCCCAGGCAATGCGGGGGGCGCCTCAGGGAGGACGGGGGGCACAGGGAAAAAAGGGGTGTGTTTTGATTTCAATAAACGAACCTGTAACAGAGCCCCCGGCACGTGTTGGTTCAAACATAACTGTGGCTTCTGTGGTAACGCGTCACATCCCGAATCTAAGTGCTTCAAAAAGTCCAGGGAGAAAGGGGCCAGGAAGCAAGATTGAAGGAATATCAATGGAAATGACTAGATCCCCCATAAACATCAGCGCCATGATACCTTGGTTAAGCATTTACAACTGCCCAGAAGCTGCACGAGTTCTCAGGGAGGGGTTCCTGACCGGTTTTAGGATCCCAGCGCAGGGTTACAAGGGGGTGGCATACTTCAGGAACCAACTATCAGTTAGGGACAATGGTAATATCGCAGCAGCAAAGATTGAGAAAGAAGTCAGACTGGGTAGGGTGGCAGGCCCATTTGACAGCGTCCCAATGCAGGATTTTGTATGCTCACCACTGGGAGTAGTGCCCAAGAAAGTGCAGGGTGAATTCCGCCTAATACACAATCTATCAGCGCCAAGGGGGAATTCTGTGAATGAAGCGATTTCTGATACATTATGTAGTGTGAGATATGCATCTTTTGACCAAGCTGTAGACATGCTTAAGCATCTAGGGCAGGGGGCAATGTTAGCGAAATGTGACATTGAGTCCGCTTTCCGTCTGTTGCCTGTGCACCCTTTGGACTTTCACCTTCTAGGTTTCCAATTTCAAGGACAGTACTATGTGGACAAATGCATGCCAATGGGTTGTTCAGTATCTTGTGCCTATTTTGAGAAATTTAGCTCCTTCTTGGAGTGGGTTTTCAGGCAGGGCACGGGTCACCAATCAATCAATCAATCAATCACAGAATTTGTAAAGCGCACTACTTACCCGCGAGGGTCTCAAGGCGCTAGGGAAAAAAAAGGGGGGGGGGTGCTGCTACTGGTCGAGCAACCAGGTCTTGAGTAGCCTCCTGAAGGTCAGCAGGTCTTGGGTCTGTCGTAGGCTTAGTGGAAGGGTGTTCCAGGTCTTGGCGGCGAGGTGGGAGAAGGATCTGCCGCCGGTGGTAGTTCTTCGGATGCGAGGGACGGTGGCGAGGGAGAGGTCGGCGGAGCGGAGTTGGCGGTTGGGGACGTAGAAGAGGAGTCGTCTGTTGAGGTAGGCTGGGCCAGTCTTGTGGAGTGCCTTGTGTGCGTGGATGAGGAGTTTGAAGGAGATTCTCCTGTCGACGGGGAGCCAGTGCAGGTTCCTCAGGTGGGGGGTGATGTGGCTGTGGCGTGGTACATCGAGGATCAGGCATGCGGAGGCGTTTTGTATGCGTTGCAGTCGCTTGATGAGCTTGGCCGGGGCTCCCGCGTAGAGGGCGTTCCCATAGTCAAGTCTGCTACTGACGAGGGCCTGGGTGACTGTTCTTCTTGTGTCTGTCGGGATCCACCTGTAGATCTTGCGAAGTATGCGGAGGGTGTTGAAGCAGGAGGATGAGACTGCGTTGACTTGCTTGGCCATGGAGAGCGTTGAGTCGAGGATGACTCCCAGGTTGCGTGCGTGGTCGGTGGGTGTCGGGGCTGCTCCCAGCGTCATTGGCCACCAGGAGTCATCCCAGGCTGAGGGGTTGGAGCCGAGGATGAGGACCTCTGTCTTCTCCGTGTTCAGTTTTAGTCGGCTGATCTTCATCCAATCGGCGACGGCCTTCATTCCTTCATGGAGGTTGGATTTGGCGGCGAGGGGGTCCTTGGTGAGGGAGAGGATCAGTTGAGTGTCGTCGGCGTTGGAGATTATGTTGAGGTCGTGCTGTCTGGCGATGCGTGCGAGCGGGGCCATGTAGATGTTGAACAGTGTTGGGCTGAGGGACGATCCCTGGGGTACGCCGCAGATGATCTCGGAGGCTTCGGATCGGAATGGTGGGAGGCGGACTCTCTGAGTTCTGCCGGTGAGGAAGGAGGTGGCCCATTCCAGGGCCTTGTCTCGGATCCCTGCGTCGTGGAGGCGTGCGCGTAGAGTGCGGTGGCAGACAGTGTCGAAGGCGGCGGAGAGGTCCAGCAGGATGAGGGCTGCGGTCTCACCGTTGTCCAGCAGGATCCTGATGTCGTCGGTGGCGGCGATGAGGGCAGTCTCAGTGCTGTGGTTGCTGCGGAACCCCGATTGGGATGGGTCCAGGATGCTGTTTTCTTCGAGGTATCGGGTTAGCTGTTTGTTGACGATCTTCTCGATGACCTTGGCTGGGAACGGAAGCAGGGAGATGGGCCGGAAGTTCTTGAGGTCTCTCGGGTCCGCCTTGGGTTTTTTGAGTAGGGCGTTGATCTCTGCGTGTTTCCAGCTCTCTGGGAAGGTCACGGTCTCGAAGGAGAGATTGATGACGTTGCACAGGTGGGGTGCGATGGAGCTGCTGGCTTTGTTGAAGATGTGGTGCGGGAAAGGGTCTGACGGGGAGCCGGAGTGTATTGTGCTCATGGTCTTGATGGTGTCCTCGATGTTCACGCTGGCCCAGGCTGGCAGGGGGTCGTGGTCGATGGTGTGTGGCGGGTCTGGTGCATCGATCTTAGTTGGGGCTGTCTGGGTGTTGAAGCTGTCGTGGATGTCGGCGATCTTGCGGTGGAAGAAGGTGGCGAGGGAATCGCACAGGGGTTGCGACGGCGGGATGTCGTTGGTGTTGGAACTGGGGTTGGAGAGTTCCTTCACGATGTTGAAAAGCTCCTTGCTGTTGTGTGCGTTGTTGTCGAGACGGTCTTTGAAGGAGATTCTCTTGGCGGACTTGATGAGGTGGTGGTGGTTACGGATGGCGTCTTTGTGGGCTGCGTGGCTGTCCGGTGTCTTATCACTGTGCCATTTCTTCTCTAGTTTCCGGCAGGTACGCTTGGAAGCTAGGAGTTCCGAGGTGAACCAGCTGGTAGTGTCACTGTAGGTGAGTTTTTTCAGCGGGGCGAGGGTGTTGGCACAGTCGTCCATCCATCGTCTGAGGTTGCAGGCAGCGTCGTCGGTGTTGGATGGGTCGGAGGGAGGGCTGAGAGCGAGGGTTGCCCGAAGTTGGTCTTCGGTGACTTTGCTCCAGCAGCGGCGTGGGATCTGTTGGGTGCGGTGGTGTGTGGTGGGTTTCTGGAAGGTGAATAGGATGCAGCGGTGGTCGGTCCAGAGGAGTTCCGTGGTGTGGCTGAAGGAGACGTGGGAGCTTGAGGAGAAGATGGGGTCAAGCGTGTGGCCGGCGGAATGGGTCGGTGTTGTGACGAGCTGGCTCATCCCGAGGTTGGCGAGGTTGTCGATCAGGGTGGTGGAGTTGCTGTCGTTGTTGTTCTCCAGGTGAAAGTTCAGGTCTCCGAGGAGGATGTAGTCGGTAGAGGTCAGGGCGTGCGTGCTGATGAAGTCGGCGATGGAGTCGCTGAACTGGGGTCGGGGCCCAGGGGGTCTGTAGACAAGGGTGCCTCTAAGGGTGGTGTTGGGGTCCGTGTGGATCTGGAAGTGCATGTGTTCGGCGGTGCTGAGAGTGTCGTCGGTGCTGGTCGAGACCCTGATGGTGTTCTTGTGGACGATGGCGATTCCTCCTCCTACTGCGTTGACGCGGTCTCTGCGGGTGATCTTATAGCCGTCTGGGATGGCTATGGCGATGTCGGGGGCGGAGGAGTCGTTCATCCAGGTCTCTGTCAGGAAGGCGACGTCTGGTGATGATGTGTCGAGCAGGTCCCAGAGCTCGACGGCGTGTTTGCGTGCGGAGCGGGTGTTCAGTAGGATGCACCGGAGGTGGTTGAGGTCCTTCTTGGCGGGCGCCTCGGTGGCTCTGAGGCTGGTGTAGCTGCAGTTCCGGCAGGTGAAGGGACCATGGGTGCGTTTCGGGGCGGCCTTGAAGCAGTTGTGCGTCCGTCCGGGGTTGAGAGCGTGGAGTGTGGTGGGATCGTATCGGCGTCGGTCCTCGAGGCTGGAGCGGGGGGCGCGCGGCCCAGGGGTTCTGGCGCTGGGCGCGGTCCAGTCGCGGACGGGCGCAGACGGGCTTGCCTTAGGCCGCCATATATGGGAAGGTGGGAGGGAGGAGCAGCTGGGAGGCGGGAGGCAGGGGCAGCGAATGGGCAGTCAGGGGGGCGGGGCCGCAGGGGACGCAGCGGCGGGAATGGAGAGAGGCAGCAAGGGGCACAGAAGGCAAAATGGACACAAGGGAGGTGGGGGCAGCGAGGGAACAGAGGAAAAAAACGGGCACAGTACAGTGGGGGCAGCGAGGGAAACAGAAGGCAAAATGGACACAAGGGAGGTGGGGGCAGCGAGGGAAACAGAAGGAAAACGGGCACAGTACAGTGGGGGCAGCGAGGGGCACAGAAGGCAAAATGGACACAAGGGAGGTGGGGGCAGCGAGGGAACAGAGGAAAAAACGGGCACAGTACAGTGGGGGCAGCAAGGGGCACAGAAGGCAAAATGGACACAAGGGAGGTGGGGGCAGCGAGGGAGCAGAGGAAAAAAAACGGGCACAGTACAGTGGGGGCAGCGAGGGGCACAGAAGGCAAAATGGACACAAGGGAGGTGGGGGCAGCGAGGGAACAGAGGAAAAAAACGGGAACAGTACAGTGGGGGCAGCGAGGGAAACAGAAGGCAAAATGGACACAAGGGAGGTGGGGGCAGCGAGGGAAACAGAAGGAAAACGGGCACAGTACAGTGGGGGCAGCGAGGGGCACAGAAGGCAAAATGGACACAAGGGAGGTGGGGGCAGCGAGGGAACAGAGGAAAAACGGGCACAGTACAGTGGGGGCAGCGAGGGGCACAGAAGGCAAAATGGACACAAGGGAGGTGGGGGCAGCGAGGGAGCAGAGGAAAAAAACGGGCACAGTACAGTGGGGGCAGCGAGGGGCACAGAAGGCAAAATGGACACAAGGGAGGTGGGGGCAGCGAGGGAACAGAGGAAAAAACGGGCACAGTACAGTGGGGGCAGCGAGGGGCACAGAAGGCAAAATGGACACAAGGGAGGTGGGGGCAGCGAGGGAACAGAGGAAAAAAACGGGCACAGTACAGTGGGGGCAGCGAGGGAAACAGAAGGCAAAATGGACACAAGGGAGGTGGGGGCAGCGAGGGAAACAGAAGGAAAACCGGCACAGTACAGTGGGGGCAGCGAGGGGCACAGAAGGCAAAATGGACACAAGGGGGGTGGGGGCAGCGAGGGAACAGAGGAAAAAACGGGCACAGTACAGTGGGGGCAGCGAGGGGCACAGAAGGCAAAATGGACACAAGGGAGGTGGGGGCAGCGAGGGAACAGAGGAAAAAACGGGCACCGAGGCCACAAGCAGAGGGGCGAGCTTACCAGCAGCAGCAGCGGGCGGACAGCACAGGCGGAGCTGTGTGGTGGGGGAGCGACCTACCTGGCAAGGTCAAGGGTCGCTCTCCTCACCGCGCAGCGGCCGCCATATATGGGGAGGTGGGAGGGAGGAGCAGCTGGGAGGCGGGAGGCAGGGGCAGCGAATGGGCAGTCAGGGGGGCGGGGCCGCAGGGGACGCAGCGGCGGGAATGGAGAGAGGCAGCGAGGGGCACAGAAGGCAAAATGGACACAAGGGAGGTGGGGGCAGCGAGGGAACAGAGGAAAAAAACGGGCACAGTACAGTGGGGGCAGCGAGGGGCACAGAAGGCAAAATGGACACAAGGGAGGTGGGGGCAGCGAGGGAACAGAGGAAAAAAACGGGCACAGTACAGTGGGGGCAGCGAGGGAAACAGAAGGCAAAATGGACACAAGGGAGGTGGGGGCAGCGAGGGAAACAGAAGGAAAACGGGCACAGTACAGTGGGGGCAGCGAGGGACACAGAAGGCAAAATGGACACAAGGGAGGTGGGGGCAGCGAGGGAACAGAGGAAAAAACGGGCACAGTACAGTGGGGGCAGCGAGGGGCACAGAAGGCAAAATGGACACAAGGGAGGTGGGGGCAGCGAGGGAGCAGAGGAAAAAAAATGGGCCCAGTACAGTGGGGGCAGCGAGGGGCACAGAAGGCAAAATGGACACAAGGGAGGTGGGGGCAGCGAGGGAACAGAGGAAAAACGGGCACAGTACAGTGGGGGCAGCGAGGGGCACAGAAGGCAAAATGGACACAAGGGAGGTGGGGGCAGCGAGGGAACAGAGGAAAAAAACGGGCACAGTACAGTGGGGGCAGCGAGGGAAAGAGAAGGCAAAATGGACACAAGGGAGGTGGGGGCAGCGAGGGGAACAGAAGGAAAACGGGCACAGTACAGTGGGGGCAGCGAGGGACACAGAAGGCAAAATGGACACAAGGGAGGTGGGGGCAGCGAGGGAACAGAGGAAAAAACGGGCACAGTACAGTGGGGGCAGCGAGGGGCACAGAAGGCAAAATGGACACAAGGGAGGTGGGGGCAGCGAGGGAACAGAGGAAAAAACGGGCACAGTACAGTGGGGGCAGCGAGGGGCACAGAAGGCAAAATGGGTGTTACATTACCTTGATGACTTTCTCTTCCTGGGGGCACCAAGATCAGGGGAGTGCGGGGCAGCATTAACAAAGTTCTGCACCCTCATGCAGGAGTTCGGGGTGCCATTGGCGCCCGGCAAAACAGTGGGGCCTAACACAAAGATAGAATTCCTGGGGATTGAGTTGGATTCTGCCCAAGGGGTGTCCAGGTTGCCGGAGGAAAAGGTAAAGGATTTCAGGGCACCTTTACAGCACTGCTTAACTAAAGAGAAGGTGACTCTGCATCAGTTACAACAAGTAGTGGGTCAATTGAATTTTGCACTTCGCATAATCCCCATGGCACGCCCATTTTCCCGCACCATTGCACAGGCTATGTCCGGCCTCAGAGAGAAGCACCATCACACTAGGCTATCCGACGAGGTCAAGCAGGACATGCTCATTTGGAAGGCATTTCTGCGCGATTTCAATGGTAGAGTGGTGTGGCCTAGCCCGCCCACGTCCGTCCCGACTTGGGACTGATGACGGACGCGGCGGGCAGTGAGGGTTTCGGTGCCATTCTGGGGTCTGCATGGGTCGCACAGCGGTGGCCTGGGCGGTGGAGGGACTCAGGACTCACAAGTAACATTAGCTTCCTTGAGCTCTTCCCCATATTGGTAGCGCTGGCTGTGTGGCCTGAGCATTTGAGAGACCAGTCTGTGATATTTTGGTCCGTTAACATGGCAGTGGTGGAATGCATCAATAATCAGGCAGCGAAGTGCAGCATGATCCTACGACTGTTAAAAGAGATTGTATTGCGGTGTATGGGATTGAATTTACTTTTTAGAGCCAAACACGTGCCTGGTATATTGAATCATGCTGGTGACGCATTGTCTCGTTTTAAAATGCAGGCATTCAGGTCCCACCTCCCAGAGGCAGCGCTACACCCAACGCCTTTCCCAGAACTACGTTGGCAGCTTGGTGCCCCCAGTTATCGGACCTCGTGGCAGCTAGCCTAGCACCAAGGACCAGGAGAGCGTATGAAGGGGCGTTTTGGTCTTTTTGTCAGTTCTTGGGGGACAGTTGGGAAAAAACATGGCACGACCTGGGTTCGGTGGTCGCCTATCTAGGTTTTTTGAGGGATGAGGGGCGCCCAGTGGCGGGGGTTAGGCGGCACGTCACGGCCATATCCTTTTTTGCAAAAGGAGAAAATGATCCAACAAAGAATTTCATTGTGCGCCAGGCTTTGAAGGGTTGGCAACGCCTGCAGGGGGCGCAGCCGGATAGTCGGAGGCCAATAGGTTGGAACACATTAGCTCAGTTGTTGGTCGCCCTGCACCAGGTGTGTACCTCACCAGGAGAGGTTACGCTGTTTCAAGCGGCATTCTGTCTGGCATTCTATGGCGCTTTCCGCGTGGGGAAACTAATACCAAGAAACAAGAAGGACTGGCAGGGGGGCCTACAGGTAGAGCATGTCAAATTAACTGGTGATTCCATATGGATCACCTTGCCCAGTTCTAAGATGGATCAGGGAGGAAGGGGCGAGAGCATAGTGCTGCACAGGGCTAGGGGTAACACATGCTGCCCCGTTGCCAGCCTCGAGACTTTCATGGCACAGCGGATGTCTGCCATTGCAGGGCCACTTCTGATACATCAGGACAGGTCACCCCTCACTATTTTTCAATTTAAGAGAGTCATGGCTTTGGCCATGCAAGAAGCTGGCTTAGATTCAGCTAGCTTTGGGACTCATTCCTTTAGGATTGGAGCGGCTACGCAGGCAGTGGCCATGGGTCTTGGGGGGGAACAAGTCAAAAGGATAGGCAGGTGGTCCTCGAACTGCTATAAGCGCTACGTGCGGCTGCACATGCTCTAGTATAGTGGCCTCATCGTGTGAGGTTTTCCTTTCAGGTTAAGTGCGTGTTTTTCTTTCTGTAACTCAGGGGGAAGCTCGCTCACAATGATACACAGTTACGTAATGCTATCTGCTGTGTGGATGTGTTAACCAGTAAATGAAGCGGTGCACTGACCATTGTTCTATTTTATGTTCGCTTCCAGTTTCTTCATCCTGTGACTCAGGGGAGAAGTCTGCATCTGTCCACATTCATGATAGGAAGAAATCACCTTATTACTCAGAAAAACGGCAGTCAACGGTACAGGAACGGACGGCTCAGGTTATGGCCCAAGTTCACTCTTGGGCCCCACAACAGCAGGAAGTCTGGCTCATTGGCCACTCATATGTACGTCGTTTACAAACTTACTTTTCAGGGGCTCACGAGGCCAGGGCGCGTAAGTTAGGAGCAAGGATTGTATTTCATGGGCAGGGTGGATTGTGCGTGGGGCAATTCAGGGACCTGGTGAACCGCTCTTTGAAACAAAGTAAGGGACCACCAGCAATCTGGATCCTGCACTTAGGGGGTAACGACCTGGCTCGCCTAGGCCGAAGGCTGTTAGTCGAGGAACTGCTTAGCGAGGTGGGGTGGTTAGCAAGGAAGTGCCCCGAGGCTGTCATCGTCTGGTCTCACATGATCCCAAGGTTCCAATGGAGGGGGGGTGAGTCTGTGCGGGCGTTGAATCACACGGTAAAGCGGGTCAACAATAAGTTTGATAAACTGTTCAGGACCACAAAATTGAAGTCCATAGGACACGGGTATATTCGGGGCGATCAGTTCTTTCTGCAAGATGGGGTTCATCTATCATCTAAAGGGAATGGGGCATTTATGGAAGACATCTTTGCATGGCTAGAGAGCACGGGACTCAGGTCATGACCTCCTAGTGAGCTCAGGGGGAGGCCAGATAGTCGGGCAACTATGCAGGCCTGTGGCGGTAAGGTCATGGTTGGTAAGCCTAGTATTCGGCCCTTAGAGGCCAGCATCATGTAACTCCAGGGGCAGTGACAGCCGGTCAGTAGGCTGTCGGGGTGCGGGGGCCAGGAGAGTCACTCTTTCCAGTAGGCCTGTGGCCACCCTCGCACGCGCATGCGCATCAGAGCGCAAGTATGTAGAACTGCCGCCCCCGTTATGGAGTTTAAGGCTCAGGGCGTAGGGGGGGCCCGGGGGAAAGTATCCGTCCGATAAGCTGTACCCCCTACGCAAGCTTCCTCCGGTGGAGTAGTACTGTTTACCAAGATCTGGGGCTGCCCGTCATTGACCTTGCCGTAGGCTCTAGAGGGGACACGCAGAAAGTAAAGTATATACATTGTTAGATTACGTTAGGAACTGAGTTGTATTAGAACATGTTAAAGGTTAGCCAAGTGACATCATGTATCTATCAATGTATCTGGACTTTCTGCGTAAAGTGTAAAAAATGTAAATTAATAATTAATGTTTTGTGTATGTAATAAATACGGCCAGGGGGTCACTCCCCTTAATCCAAAACAGCGTGGTGTGAAATGCTTGCCTTGGTGAGGGAGGGAGCCCCATCCAACCAAGGGGTATCTGGGGTTATAGTAAAAAAGGGGGACTTAGGCAGTACCAGGCCATATGGGCCAGGCAGAACGCTACCTAGCGGGCGCCGCCATTATGGCGGTCACGCCAGTCCCCAAGGGAAGGGGGTCGCGCGCCACTTGATGACGCAGCACTACCCACCCCTAGCGGACATCCAATCGGACATCGGCGGAGCCCATGAACCGGAAGCACTTCTTGTGCTTCCGGTTCACGCGTTCAGCTAGCGTAGGGGCAGGCAGGTTTAGACCGGCTTGCCCCTGGCACCCTCCTTAAAAGGGGGCAGCGGGAGCAAGAGCAGTCTCTTGTTCCTCCCGCTGCACCGAGTGGGTACCCGGGCCACCAGCGGCCCCTTAATTTGATTTCCCACCCACCATCCCCTAGGGCAGGCAGTTCTTTGAACGAGTATTAGAGTATTATGTGTTTTGAAACAAGGTAAATGTAATGTGTGGTGTAAAAATGGTATTAAGTATTATTATGATGTGTTTTATTTACAGGTGAATTTTGGCAATATGTGGTGTAATGTAGAGTTCAGGGCAATGACATGGTATTCTGTAAATAGTGTGCTAAAAACGGTTTTAATGTAGCATGGCACAACAGTCTGCTAGGTCGAGTTTGCAAGAATTGTCGTATTTTAGTAGAGTGTCCTTGGTCAAGCGGTAAGGTCATAATTGGTAAGCCTAGTATTCGGCCCTTAGAGGCCAGCATCATGTAACTCCAGGGGCAGTGACAGCCGGTCAGTAGGCTGTCGGGGTGCGGGGGCCAGGAGAGTCACTCTTTCCAGTAGGCCTGTGGCCACCCTCGCACGCGCATGCGCATCAGAGCGCAAGTATGTAGAACTGCCGCCCCCGTTATGGAGTTTAAGGCTCAGGGCGTATGGGGGGCCCGGGGGAAAGTATCCGTCCGATAAGCTGTACCCCCTACGCAAGCTTCCTCCGGTGGAGTAGTACTGTTTACCAAGATCTGGGGCTGCCCGTCATTGACCTTGCCGTAGGCTCTAGAGGGGACATGCAGAAAGTAAAGTATATACATTGTTAGATTACGTTAGGAACTGAGTTGTATTAGAACATGTTAAAGGTTAGCCAAGTGACATCATGTATCTATCAATGTATCTGGACTTTCTGCGTAAAGTGTAAAAAATGTAAATTAATAATTCATGTTTTTTGTATGTAATAAATACGGCCAGGGGGTCACTCCCCTTAATCCAAAACAGCGTGGTGTGAAATGCTTGCCTTGGTGAGGGAGGGAGCCCCATCCAACCAAGGGGTATCTGGGGTTATATTAAAAAAGGGGGACTTAGCCAGTACCAGGCCATATGGGCCAGGCAGAACGCTACCTAGCGGGTGCCGCCATTATGGCGGTCACGCCAGTCCCCAAGGGAAGGGGGGGTCGCGCGCCACTTGATGACGCAGCACTACCCACCCCCTAGCGGACATCCAATCGGACATCGGCGGAGCCCATGAACCGGAAGCACTTCTTGTGCTTCCGGTTCACGCGTTCAGCTAGCGTAGGGGCAGGCAGGTTTAGACCGGCTTTCCCCTGGCACCCTCCTTAAAAGGGGGCAGCGGTAGCAAGAGCAGTCTCTTGTTCCTCCCGCTGCACCGAGTGGGTACCCGGGCCACCAGCGGCCCCTTAATTTGTTTTCCCACCCACCATCCCCTAGGGCAGGCAGTTCTTTGAACGAGTATTAGAGTATTATGTGTTTTGAAACAAGGTAAATGTAATGTGTGGTGTAAAAATGGTATTAAGTATTATTATGATGTGTTTTATTTACAGGTGAATTTTGGCAATATGTGGTGTAATGTAGAGTTCAGGGCAATGACATGGTATTCTGTAAATAGTGTGCTAAAACGGTTTTAATGTAGCATGGCACAACAGTCTGCTAGGTCGAGTTTGCAAGAATTGTCGTATTTTAGTAGTGTGTCCTTGGTCAAGCGGTAAGGTCATGATTGGTAAGCCTAGTATTCGGCCCTTAGAGGCCAGCATCATGTAACTCCAGGGGCAGTGACAGCCAGTCAGTAGGCTGTCGGGGTGCGGGGGCCAGGAGATTCACTCTTTCCAGTAGGCCTGTGGCCACCCTCGCACGCGCATGCGCATCAGAGCGCAAGTATGTAGAACTGCCGCCCCCGTTATGGAGTTTAAGGCTCAGGGCGTAGGGGGGGCCCGGGGGAAAGTATCCATTCGATAAGCTGTACCCCCTACGCAAGCTTCCTCCGGTGGAGTAGTACTGTTTACCAAGATCGGGGGCTGCCCGTCATTGACCTTGCTGTAGGCTCTAGAGGGGACATGCAGAAAGTAAAGTATATACATTGTTAGATTACGTTAGGAACTGAGTTGTATTAGAACATGTTAAAGGTTAGCCAAGTGACATCATGTATCTATCAATGTATCTGGACTTTCTGCGTAAAGTGTAAAAAATGTAAATTAATAATTAATGTTTTTTGTATGTAATAAATACGGCCAGGGGGTCACTCCCCTTAATCCAAAACAGCGTGGTGTGAAATGCTTGCCTTGGTGAGGGAGGGAGCCCCATCCAACCAAGGGGTATCTGGGGTTATAGTAAAAAAGGGGGACTTAGGCAGTACCAGGCCATATGGGCCAAGCAGAACGCTACCTAGCGGGCGCCGCCATTATGGCGGTCACGCCAGTCCCCAAGGGAAGGGGGGGGTCGCGCGCCACTTGATGACGCAGCACTACCCACCCCCTAGCGGACATCCAATCGGACATCGGCGGAGCCCATGAACCGGAAGCACTTCTTGTGCTTCCGGTTCACGCGTTCAGCTAGCGTAGGGGCAGGCAGGTTTAGACCGGCTTGCCCCTGGCACACTCCTTAAAAGGGGGCAGCGGGAGCAAGAGCAGTCTCTTGTTCCTCCCGCTGCACCGAGTGGGTACCCGGGCCACCAGCGGCCCCTTAATTTGTTTTCCCACCCACCATCCCCTAGGGCAGGCAGTTCTTTGAACGAGTATTAGAGTATTATGTGTTTTGAAACAAGGTAAATGTAATGTGTGGTGTAAAAATGGTATTAAGTATTATTATGATGTGTTTTATTTACAGGTGAATTTTGGCAATATGTGGTGTAATGTAGAGTTCAGGGCAATGACATGGTATTCTGTAAATAGTGTGCTAAAAACGGTTTTAATGTAGCATGGCACAACAGTCTGCTAGGTCGAGTTTGCAAGAATTGTCGTATTTTAGTAGTGTGTCCTTGGTCAAGCAGTAAGGTCATGATTGGTATGCCTAGTATTCGGCCCTTAGAGGCCAGCATCATGTAACTCCAGGGGCAGTGACAGCCGGTCAGTAGGCTGTTGGGGTGCGGGGGCCAGGAGAGTCACTCTTTCCAGTAGGCCTGTGGCCACCCTCGCACGCGCATGTGCATCAGAGCGCAAGTATGTAGAACTGCCGCCCCCGTTATGGAGTTTAAGGCTCAGGGCGTAGGGGGGGCCCGGGGGAAAGTATCCGTCCGATAAGCTGTACCCCCTACGCAAGCTTCCTCCGGTGGAGTAGTACTGTTTACCAAGATCTGGGGCTGCCCGTCATTGACCTTGCCGTAGGCTCTAGAGGGGACACGCAGAAAGTAAAGTATATACATTGTTAGATTACGTTAGGAACTGAGTTGTATTAGAACATGTTAAAGGTTAGCCAAGTGACATCATGTATCTATCAATGTATCTGGACTTTCTGCGTAAAGTGTAAAAAATGTAAATTAATAATGAATGTTTTTTGTATGTAATAAATACGGCCAGGGGGTCACTCCCCTTAATCCAAAACAGCGTGGTGTGAAATGCTTGCCTTGGTGAGGGAGGGAGCCCCATCCAACCAAGGGTTATCTGGGGTTATAGTAAAAAAGGGGGACTTAGGCAGTACCAGGCCATATGGGCCAGGCAGAACGCTACCTAGCGGGCGCCGCCATTATGGCTGTCACGCCAGTCCCCAAGGGAAGGGGGGGGTCGCGCGCCACTTGATGACGCAGCACTACCCACCCCTAGCGGACATCCAATCGGACATCGGCGGAGCCCATGAACCGGAAGCACTTCTTGTGCTTCCGGTTCACGCGTTCAGCTAGCGTAGGGGCAGGCAGGTTTAGACCGGCTTTCCCCTGGCACCCTCCTTAAAGGGGGCAGCGGGAGCAAGAGCAGTCTCTTGTTCCTCCCGCTGCACCGAGTGGGTACCCGGGCCACCAGCGGCCCCTTAATTTGTTTTCCCACCCACCATCCCCTAGGGCAGGCAGTTCTTTGAACGAGTATTAGAGTATTATGTGTTTTGAAACAAGGTAAATGTAATGTGTGGTGTAAAAATGGTATTAAATATTATTATGATCCGTTTTTTTTACAGGTGAATTTTGGCAATATGTGGTGTAATGTAGAGTTCAGGGCAATGACATGGTATTCTGTAAATAGTGTGCTAAAAACGGTTTTAATGTAGCATGGCGCAACAGTCTGCTAGGTCGAGTTTGCAAGAATTGTCGTATTTTAGTAGTGTGTCCTTGGTCAAGCGGTAAGGTCATGATTGGTAAGCCTAGTATTCGGCCCTTAGAGGCCAGCATCATGTAACTCCAGGGGCAGTGACAGCCGGTCAGTAGGCTGTCGGGGTGTGGGGGCCAGGAGAGTCACTCTTTCCAGTAGGCCTGTGGCCACCCTCGCACGCGCATGCGCATCAGAGCGCAAGTATGTAGAACTGCCGCCCCCATTATGGAGTTTAAGGCTCAGGGCGTAGGGGGGGCCCGGGGGAAAGTATCCGTCCGATAAGCTGTACCCCCTACGCAAGCTTCCTCCGGTGGAGTAGTACTGTTTACCAAGATCTGGGGCTGCCCGTCATTGACCTTGCCGTAGGCTCTAGAGGGGACACGCAGAAAGTAAAGTATATACATTGTTAGATTACGTTAGGAACTGAGTTGTATTAGAACATGTTAAAGGTTAGCCAAGTGACATCATGTATCTATCAATGTATCTGGACTTTCTGCGTAAAGTGTAAAAAATGTAAATTAATAATTCATGTTTTTTGTATGTAATAAATACGGCCAGGGGGTCACTCCCCTTAATCCAAAACAGCGTGGTGTGAAATGCTTGCCTTGGTGAGGGAGGGAGCCCCATCCAACCAAGGGGTATCTGGGGTTATAGTAAAAAACGGGGACTTAGGCAGTACCAGGCCATAATGGTGTGACAACAGGAAATGTTCACTTGAAGGGTACGCACAATGACACATAGTGCTAAAACAATCAGAAGGAGAATCACACCACCGAGATTCCAACTTGAAAATCCTTAAAGTCATGTTAAACTACGTAAAGGTCTTAAGAATCTGGAACAAAAGCTAAACAAGCTGTAATGCGATGCCCTTTAGCTGTGTAAAGGGAGTTTTGAGATCGTGAATATATATCAGTATTTTCTTGAAATGTTGCTCTCAGTTTACAGGCCTATTTAGTGCCATGAAAATATAGGACATCCAGAACAAAATACCCTGTGATATTTTCTATGAGCTCATTATGCATTCAAAGCTCCAATATCAATTAAGATAACATCTTACAAAATGAATGGTTTACTTATTTATTTCAATATGTATGTAGCAGCGACATTTCAAATACTGATGAATTTATAGGGGTCTCGAAAACTGACGTCATACAGCAAACAAATGAATTACAAGACTCAGAAAAACAGCTGCAAAAGTGTGCCTAATTTATCTTATGGGCTGCCATGGTTAGAGTGCGTGCCTCATGGTATGATTGATAAGATAACCATGGTGCAAGCTACACTGATGAAAAACAATTACTGAGAAGTGCTAGGACTCCCATATCCACTGTTTAGCGAGCTGTTGCAGCACCTGGAAACTATACATAGTGCAGTGTAAGGTCGAGTGCATTCCCATCTCTTTGTAAGTTGATGTTTTCAGACATTCTAGTTTCAAGACTCTCAACACTTTTTCAAGGAGTGCAGAGTATGAAATACCTGAATTTATTGTTTATGGAATATCTAAGCCTGAACACCGTTCGTATCTTCCAAAAATTCCTAACGCATGCACTACCCTCAGAAATTGAGAGGCACACAGAGTAGTGTCCATATTAAGACGATGCAACAGGCTGTGCATTATGAAGATCTCAAAATGTTATGAATTGACATTGCTTAACCTTTTGATAAATATTACCATGTCTGGTGGATGCTGGGTGCTCTGCATATCAAATGAGTGGCCTGCAAGAATATAAAACTAGTTGCTCTGTGCTCAGCACTGAAAAAATAAGCAACCTAGGGGGATATTCTCAAGAACGTGTTAACTATCGCCAAAATCGCTTAACGCAGCTTCTCACATCGCAGTCTATCGCCGGAAATTAACACCGTGTCAACGCAGTATTCACAAACCGGCGGCACCATGCGATAGCCTCACGATAACGCGACAAATGCCTGAGTTAAAATCAACGCAACGCCGAAAAAATGCGAAACACAAACGCCAAAAAAGTGGCGATGACCCCAATGGCGATACAAAATATGCGAAAACCAGCGACAGGCCTGCCATTCCCACGCGTCATGCGTGAGAATGCACTATAAAAGCAGAGAAAAAAAAGACAAAAAATGTAACTGCGTAGCACCATGGACGCACCCGGACAGAGTGCAGAGGACAACGCGAACCCCACAAGCCCCACAGACGGCCAGCCAGGAACCCCTGGGCCGGGGAAGGGCAAGGAGAAGAGGAAGAGGAAGACGGGGTCCAGTCCGCAGGAAAACCAGATCATCGTCACGGAGGTGACCGAACACTACCAACAACTGTTCGTCACCTCCACCGTGTCATCGGCAACACAAACGGAAATTTGGCAGTCCATCTTGAACAACGTGAATGCAGTCGGAGTGTCGAGGAGGTCAATGGAGGAGGTCAAGAGGCGCTTGCATGATGTGACAAGCCAAACCAAGCAGAAACTCGTTGCCAACTGGAAAGGCAGCAACGGCCACTGGAGGTGGGACTCCTACGCCACAGAAGGAGCTGGATGAGCTGGAGGAAATGGTGGCCACAGTCATCAGTGCGGAGACTGTGCAAGGAGTTGGGGGTCCGGACACTGCTCGATATGACCTGACCCAACAGCAACAGGGTGAGTAACCACCAGGGACTGGGGGGACGGGGGAAATGGGCACAATGGCACAGATGCACAATCAAGAATAGCACACTGCACACCCACAATGACTGTGGAACATGTCCCTGATGGCCTTGGCACACTGCAGCACACATAGAAACACCAAGTGGGCCCCGTCCACCATGTGCACAAAAGCCCCCCCTCACCAATCCCACTACCTACCCATGCACATGTGCTGAACCCAGCAAAGCAGCGGCTCTGTGAGCCACACTGACAATGCAAGTGACACTGCATGACCAACAGCATGGCTGCAGTCAAAATACATGACATGGTGCACAACATGACACTGAGGTGGCCCAGTGTGGATAACATCCTCAAAGGAGCAGGTCACACTCTGGCACATCCACGTGCACATACAACCCCTGACGTCAACAGCACATCTGCAGACAAACAATGCACAAGAGTACAAAATCCGTCCAAGAGCACAAATGACCCAAGTCACCAACATCTCAGCACCGTAAAAGCACACAAGTCAAAGGCACACCGCCTCAAAGGGATAATGGGGTGCTGAATCAGAGCTGCAGGGGCGACTCTCCCACAATGCAGCACACACACATAGCAATCACAGCACATCAACATTGACGACAATGTGGTACAAAGTGCCATACCAACACCACAGAACAGAGGACACAACTGGTGCTGCATGTGCGTAGAAAATGGCCAATCACATCAGGCATAGCAGGAAACTGTCAGATGATAATGTACGAGTACAACCTCACATCCTTCATGTAGTCGGAATGTCCACTGTCCCCCATCAAATAGCCAGCTCCTCCAAAACAGTCACAATGTACATTGTCATGTAGTCAGTATGTAACATGTACAATGCGTGCACATACATGTAACACACTGTTAACCTGCATCTCCCCTTCACATTGCAATGGGACAACCAACACCTCCTGCAGAGCAGACCAAACATCTCTTCAGTGATGAGGAGGAGAAACCCCTGGCCATCTGCCCCGACACCCTCCAATGGCTTGTGGACAGCCTCCGCACCCCACCTCCAGGAGCAGGGCAGCCCAGCTGCATCGAGGTGATACCACCCCCTGCACAGACCACACAGCAGGAAGCACCCACCACCACTACTGGCTCCCAGCACCTCACCGAAGAACACATTGCATTCCAACGCCGTGTGTCAGACTGCCAGAGGGGGCTGGCTGAACAGGTGCGGCTGGGTTTTGACCTCATGGCAGCCAAACTAGATGCCATACATGGGTGTCTTAGTCCCATCAGGGACCACTTACAGTCCCTAACGGACACCCACAGTCCGCTCCATGCCCTAACAATCCTTGGCTGACCTCGCTGGAGCCATTACTCGGATACAAGGACTGCCTAGGCAGAGAGGCTCCAGCGACGACAGCACAGAGTTGGCACAGATGCGGAGGACAATGGAGAACATGGAGCGGATGCAGGCAGGAAGGATGGCTGCCACGGCTGAACACCAGCGAGATGTAGCTGGGATCTACCATGCCCTGCAGTTCCTCATCTTGCCATTGCTGCCACAGAGCCAGCCCCAGATGACTGCTGCGGGAACTTCGACACACTCATCTCCGCCCCCTGATGTGTCAGTGGCACACAGTGATGCAGCCATAACACCACCAAACACACCTGGCACACCTGACACAGAAGACATATCAGAGGACGAAGATGTGGACGGTAATGACTCTGTGTCAAAAAGGAGGTTGTAGCATTCACCCCTCGCCATATGGCCTGTTTCTGCTTGGTACAGCCCTCTGCATCATGCCCTGGTACAACATCTTCCACTGTCCCCCGAAACACTCTGCGGCATTCACCTGGACCCCGACATGGACTGCCATATCTGCTCTGGTTACCAATGACACAGCAAACAGGCTGCAGACTCAACCCTTCCTCTACCTATCAACTTGTCATTCCCTAAAGGACTCTGTTTGGCCCTCCACTGGGCAACCATGTAATGTGGGGTGTGCATGGCCATGTACTGCTCCAGCTCCGACACTCCACAGGATGTGAATAAAACATTCCTAATCACACAGATGTGTCATGTCTATGTTCAATCAAGTATAACAGTATGGATGACTGTAGGGACATTGATTGCACAAAAAGGTACACCCTGGGAAATGACATCAATGCGCATGTTTGACCGTGACACACATGGCCAATTAGATGACTGTGAAGATGTGAACTAGCTGTGGCCTCATTGATCATGAACAACAACCTCGCAACCCCACAACGTAGCCCCACATCCATGTATTAAATTGGGCTGTGTGTAAATATGTCAAGTCAGTAGGAGGCCTAAATTAGTGTCCCACATCACATGTGACGACAGAACATCTCCTCGCATACCTACACACACTCAACTGTGTGGACACAGCCTGGTTTGATGGAACACATTGATCCACATGGCAAGAAGTTGGACACCATACTCACATTGCTGAAGACACGTAAGCGCACAGGTCTACCAGCAACTCTCCCAACCACAATGTCTGGCTCACAGAGGTGGAGCTGGCAACAGGGACTCACCCCTAAGTGAAATGCGTCAGTCAGTCCCTCCCTGTGTACGGACAATGCACATTGAGGCACACGATTTGGCATGCTAATCAACACTCATCACAGTTGAACACTAGTGAAGCTGCGTACACTTTATTGGCATGTGCGTGTCAGTACAGGCAAGTCAAGGGCCACAACATGCAGACTAATGCATCATACACTAACAGGCAGCAAAAGTACATGTAGAGGTGCAAGACATGGGGAGGCACAAATAAACACCAACCATGCCGGATGCTGACGGTCTCAGCCCACCTTGCCTTGCTGGATGAGTCATGTGGTGTTTGGCGAATGCTCATTGCACTGTCTCAAGGGACACCACTCACGGCCCATGGGATCTGCATAGTCCTGTACCACCGGACAGCATTGACTGTGTGCTCTGCTGACAGTGAGCAGGTGAAAGGGTCCAACAAGGTCACATGTACAACTACATTGCCATGTGTGTACTCTCCCTCCAGTGGTGTGTCAGTTTGAGTAACGTTGCCAGGCGCCGCTGTCCACTCATCTTGCACAGGTGTGTGTCGACCCGCAGTCTTGCACGCACATGCATTCTGAGTCCAGGCAAATGCAGCCATATCCACTGTCATGGTGGGATATGTGTCCATTTCTCCAAGATGCTAAAGGGTGTTGGGACCTGTGCCATGGGTTACAATCTTTTGTGGCTGCAGGAACGTAGTGACTCGTCCATGAAAGCGAGCGCAGCTTCATGGGCAATGAGTTCCAAGAGTATGTCGTTGTCGACTTCAACGAACACGGGGGCGAGCCAATCCATTAGCTGGTCCGGACAGATGTGCTCCGTCCATGCCGTTTCACCAATCCGCAACACAGCCCAATAGGGGAGCGCTTCGATGTGGTCACTGCACACGAGGAATTGTGCAATCTCACATGCCCAACTGCCAGCACATACGCCCAATTTCAAGGCATCCCATGAACGGGTATCACGGTTACACTTCTGGTCGTGGGCCAACAGGGGGCGCACACACATGTCATAATCCAGTTCATCTACCGTTGTGTTGGATAGGCAGACATCCAAGGGCCACTCGAATATGCATGATCAGCAGTGGAACCAGGGCTAGGCGCAGGTGACGTACGCAAGACGGAAGCTCAGACGGTAACTGATGCACAACACTGCCAGTGGCAGTGCCCCCAACAAATTCAGCATTCGGTCACGGTACAGTTCCACGTGACAGGGGTTGTGCATGTGCCCGGGATGTTCTGCCATTGCGTTGTTCGCACTCTTAGGAACCGGCACTCTTCTGACCTGCGGCTGTTATGTGGATGATATGCCACAGCTCGGAGCAATGAGTCGTATGAGTGTGCAAAGTTTGTAGGTATGGGTTGTCCTGTACGTAAGTGTCAAGGCCGTTCCATGCAGGAGTACCTCGAGCAAGGACTTCTGTGTGTGGGGTGTGGAGACGTTGATCTTTCCTTGGCGCCGTGTGTAGTGTGGGAGTCGTCATCATCTGCCATGGTATCTCTCTTAGGGGGTGCCTGCCACATGCATTTCCAAGGTCGGGGGTGCAGATGTCCTTCCGCCTTCTGTATTGAGACAAAGGGGCTTTCATCCCTAATTTTTGTCAGACTACTGCTTGTATCCTGGGAATGTGATGTGGCTATCATGCTGCAATTGAGGCTAGGCCTTGGGCTTATGGTGCACCAAATGCGATGCACACACAATA
Source organism: Calotriton arnoldi (assembly GCA_963921515.1). Taxonomy (NCBI): domain Eukaryota; kingdom Metazoa; phylum Chordata; class Amphibia; order Caudata; family Salamandridae; genus Calotriton; species Calotriton arnoldi. Next base: position 287,756 of record CAWUFW010005358.1, on the reverse strand, counting down.
GTTGCCATGTATGAGCCAAGACCACGAGCGGCCTTGCGCCCCTTGTACAGTCCCTTCCTGCGCGGACGCCCTCCGGCTGCATGCAACATTGTCGATTGCGGGCCATGTGGCGCAGACACTGCAACAGAGACACACGCATCAGTTGGTTTCCTGTGCAGCCCAGATATGAACCATGCCCAGAGGCCAGGGATAATTGTTCACACCCCTACGCTGGCCTGGCGTACGCCGAGCCAGCCCACTCGGCTTATGTATAAAGGGGGGGCGACAACGCTACGTGTCCCAGTTCTTTCCCACTGCCTGAGATGACATGGCTGCGTCCGCCTGGCCGATGACGGGACTCAATCATTTAGGGTCCATGACTTGCGTTGCACGGAGTCGGTGGCACCGGTTGCACTGCGGCCGGCACGGGCCTACCGCCACGGGACGGTGACTTACTGTGCACTGTGGTAGGGGCACCTAAAGTGCTGAGCGGGTGTGCAGCCTGCGATGATGACGTGTGCACTGATATGGTCTCTGCCATTGCAATATCAAGACCCAGAGTCAAGTGTGCGCCTGGGGGACCGCATTGTAGGCCTGAGCCAGCGGGCAGCGTGGGCCTACCGCCACGTGGCGTTGCCTCGCGTTTCACAGAGTTAGTGGCACCTAGAGAGCTGAGCGGGTGTGCAGCCTGCGATGATGATGTGTGCACTGATATGATCTCTGCCATTGCAAAATCAAGACCCAGAATCAAGTGTGCGACCTGGTGGCCCGCGCTGCGGGGATGCGTGATGTGGAGGCTGCCAAGGTCGCGGGCCCCGGGCTTGGAGCTTGCACCGGGACGTGGTGGGCCCTCTTGTAGACACGCCGGTGGCGGAAGGTGAGCAGTGAGGCCTGGGTGCGCAGGGGCGAGCATTCCCCGCTGGGCGGCGGGAGGGGCTGGGGTGCAGCAGCCTGTGTGCGCAGGGGCGGCCAAGCGATGTTGCCATGTGCAATGATATGTACTCTGCCATCATTAGCTGTGGACTCTGTTTCAGATGAGGGCCCTGGTGGCCTGCAGTGTGAACTGGCATGTGGTTGGAGACACACCAGTGGCAGCAGGTGAGCAGTGTGGCCTAGGTGGGCAGGGGTGGGCAATCCCCACTGGGCGGCAGGAGGGGCTGGGGTGCAGCAGCCTGTGTGCGCAGGGGTGGCCAAGCGATGTTGCCATGTGCAATGATATGTACTCTGCCATCATTAGCTGTGGACCGGCACGTGGTTGGAGACACACCGGTGGCAGCATGTGAGCAGTGAGGCCTGGGTGCGCAGGGGCGGGCAATCCCTGCTGGGCGGCGGGAGGGGCTGGGGTGCAGCAGCCTGGGTGCGCAGTGTCCGCACTGTCTCTCCCTGTCCCTCTCTTCCTTTCACTGTCTCTCTTTCTCCCTCTCTTTCTCTATCTTTCTCTCTCTTTCTCTCTCCCTCTCTTTCTCTATCTTTCTCTATCTTTCTCTCTCTCTCCCTCTCTTTCTCTATCTTTCTCTCTCTCTCACTCTCCCTCTCTTTCTTTCCCTGTCTCTCTCTCCCTCTGTTGCTCTCTCTCTCCTTCTCCCCCTCTCCCCCTTTCTCTCTCTTTCTCTCTCTCTCCCTCTATTTCACTCTCTCTCTCTCCCTTTCTTTCTCTCTCTGTTTCTCTCTCTCTCTGTCCTTTGTTGAGCGCATGACACACCTTCTTATCTTCAATTTTGTCTTGCAGGATGTGACTTACGGTTTGTCCGGAGAAGACCCGCCATGACTCTTCCAATTATTGATGTTGAGCTGAATTGGAATAAATTGATTATTTTTGGCATTCTAAGATGTATGTATGTTTTTCCTTTTTCGGACCGCACATGGATGTTGGTTGTTGTACTTGTGTGACATCAGGAGAATTGTTGTGTTCATGAATTTGTAAGGTAGATGTGAAATATGTTTGTCGGGAGGGGGGGGTGCCCGGGGTAGGGCCCCGGGGGTAGGGATCCAGGGGGGGGGGGCCTGGGTGTGGTGGCGGTGGGTGTTGTGGCCCTCTTGGGGCTCCAGGCTGCATGATCAGTAGCACCATGGCATCTGTTGTTCTTCAGGTGTGGCTCTGGGCTGGGTTCCCTTTCATGGTGCAGGTTGTCATCCGACTTAACACCAGGTAGGAGCAGGTGTTAGATCCCTGCAGCTAACGCGCCTTATCGCATGTTTTTGATTCTTATCGCCGATCTGGCTGGTCATTGGGAATGTTGCGTAGTGATGTTTCCGCGTTTTTTTGCACGGGAATGCCTACTCTGCATCTCATTAGCGTTAGTTGCCGGTGTCATCCGTGGCGATGTTTTTTGCGGCTGCTATCGCAGGATAACTGGCGATATGGGCTGTTGGCACCAGCTTGTGAATGGTGCGATGAATTTATCGCCACTTTGGCTGCGATAAAGTGCCGCTAACTCTGCGATGGGTCCTTGTGAATATGCCCCCTAGTAAGCATTGGAAAGGAACTGTCTGGGAAGTGGAACAGACCAGAAGCAAAAACCACTCTGAGCTGCAGTGAAGCGCTTATAAGGCAGGAGGGGCTGATCAGAAGCTGAGACTGCTGCATACCAAAGATCAGGCTAGCAAGCATGTCAGAGAATCTACTGGGTGCTGTGCATTGACAGGAAATAAATGCTTGGCAAGCTTGGGTAGAGCAGGAGCTGTGTTATTTGTGAGCACAGTGAAATGGTGATAAGGATAGCCAATCAGAGAAAGAGTTCCGAGATGGACACAGACTTTTTTGATGTGAGTGGCTGTGCCTTCAAGATTACGAGTAATTTAGTTGTCTGGCAGACAGACGGCATGGCAGTCCTGCAGCAGTGGAGTTTAAAGGCTCATAGTAAGCCTTATACCTGCACCGTTGCAAGACTGCCAATGAAGGTTCCTGCACAGAATGGACTGAGCAGTCCATGCTGTCCAGGGACAGGGGTGCATTCACACAAGGGGGCACAACATATGCCCCCTGCATGCACCTCAATGCAGGGCAACAGGTTTCCCCACCGCCAACTTTTTCACGGTGGGCTCACCGCCATGAAAAGGCTGGTGGTGGTGAACTCGTAATATACATGGCGGTGCTGCAGTGGCACCGCCATGCATATTGCTTCCCCCAACCACCACGCCACCGCAAGGGATCGCGGATCCCTGGTGGTTGCAGTGGTCCCAAAACACTCAGATCGCCGTAATCGTAATACGGCAGGTGGACTGTTGGTGCGGCGGTCTCTGACTGCCACCGCACGTCCACCATGGGTTCGGCGGTCCGCTGGAACTCTGAACTCGTAATCAGGCCATTATGGAATGGTAGCCGTGTGGGGTGATTGAAAATGTGACTGAGATTACCGAAGAGCCAGTGGTTGGAAGTAGCTCACCTAGTATCCAACTGTGTGACTCTCATAATGAGTTGGCCAGATCTTGTAGGGAAGATACAGGGGTTGAATTAAATTGATGGGAAGAAATCTCCCCTGTAAAGTCTGGTTATTATGAGTTTTTCCCAAATGCACTTGGTGTTTTACCATGCAGATTCCCTCCATTTGAGTGAAAAAATGCTCAGTTTTTTGCCGCTCTGAGCAGGCAAAAAATATATACAGAACTGCTCGTGGGGTGGGGGTGTGGTGGTTGAAGGCTGTGTGGTGGTTGAAGGCACTCTTGTGCCTGTTTGGGAGGAGCATAGTATGCTCCTGGACTGCTGCGGTGGGTGGGCGGAGGCTGAGCAATCATCCCCAGTCCTGCAGCAATTCTCACAGGTCCAGGAAACACAGTGAATTTGATGTCACAGGAAGTTGCTCCTATGAGGAGGAGGATCAAGAGTGCAGGAGTTTAGCAGGAGCAAGGTCTGCAGACCCAGGAGCTATTGAGCTCAGAGCAGGAAGCAGCGCTGTGCAGTGGTCCGGCAGTGAGTGGAGCCACTCCACACCTAAGGAATCTTGTCTCCTGAGCCCAACCGCTCATTAAGCAGTCTGTCACCAAAACCCAAAGTGGTGCCCCAAAATCAGCCAGAAAAGACCAGTAGGTGAGAGCGTTTAAAGCGGTTAGTACAGCAGGGGGAACAGCTTGCAGTGGGGAGCTGATTGGTGGCACGGAGTTAAGGAAGTAAGTCAGGTGTCGGTAGTAGCTCCTGCTCCAGAGAGTGTCCCCAGACCATAGAAGCAGCCCTGCTAGGTCAGGGTACAGCTTGCGGCCTGGAGCTGAGAGCCCTTACTGTGCCTTTACTGTGCCCATGCTGAACACCCGCCCTAAACAGTCCCCCATACTCCTGTTCATTTTGCCACCTACAAAATTTCATCAGGAACCCCGCAACCGGGTTGAGCGGAGCAGGTGCAGGTGCAGCTGCAGTAGCTGCATCACCTGCAAAACGAAGACTGATTGAACTTCAGATGAGAAACTTGGAAGCACCAAAAGCAATATGCCATGCCATTCCTCATACCTGGATAAAACCAAGGAGTACTCTCTGGGAAAATCGGAAATTATCACACAAGGTCTTTAACTAAAGGAGGACAGTGGCAATGCTCAAAGAGGAACTCACTTACAGTAAAATCCCTGGCAACCAAAAATATGGAGATTGGGACAAAACAATCTGAAAGCGATGATTGATGGGAAAATTCCCCACTTCCATAAAAAAACACTAAGAGATCTCATTCCGGGCAAGATTTAAGAGAGGCTCTGTAGTAGTAGTAGACAAGCACCCAAAGTTATCATGGAGTACATTCTGAAAAGGGAAAAAGAAAATCTCTCTCTGGGAAGTCCGGACTTCACGCTCAGCTCACCTACCTTTGCTCCATTGAAGCAGAGCATTTAACTGGGTCTCAAAATATGAATAAAAGAAGATGCACACGTTCATGTCCAAAAATGGGAGAAACAAACTCAATAATCAAACTATTGTCAACTTTATTAGACCTATCAGAACAACAAAATGTGGATCAAGGAGGAGCACATACAAATAGTGGAAAAATTGGCAACTCTACCAATAGTTCTCTCAACATCAGGCACTGAACTGAGGCAATACCATCAGCTAGGATTACAAACCACTGGGGCAGCAGGACGTGGGAATTTCAGTCAGGTGACACAGACAGTGACATCTCCAAAGCGACAAGAAGATACACTCTCGGGGATAGAGGAGGATGCAGAGAAACCAAAGGAAGATTCTATAATAGGAGACACCAGCAATAAAACCACTGACCAGCCCCTCACAGCGGTACTAGAGACAGCCCCTGACAATGAAAAAAGGGAAAGGAATCAGAATTTTATCCCACTGTCGCAGAAAGCAAAAAAACACCTGAGGAAAAGACAAAAAATGCAGAAAAATCAACATGTGAGAAGTGGTGGAACAAAAGTTCAGCACGATCTATCTGCGGTTAAAGGACCACTAGAAAACACAGACAGCCTGATTAAGACTGTTTATCCCATGTCCAAAACAACATGCCTCGAAATGCTGCCCATAAAATCTGTGCGCTAACTGCACCTCCCACCACAAACACAACTGCGTACGCACAAGTAGTGCAACAACAAGTTAGAGAAAACAGCAACTCAACAAAGAGTTAAGGGAATCGTGTTCACCTCTTCACAGAGACAAGTATGTCAACAACAATTGGAGCAAGATCAGATGCCACCAGGAGGGCCACGTACGCAACACGTGAGGACTGCAATGAACCAAGTGCCTATAGTAATCCTTTAATGAGCCAAGCCATGTATTTTAACTACAAGTTTAGTGACATGAGACAGGAGGGCCATGCATGGGACACCAGATGAGAGCCATCAACTGACAAAAACTCTCTTCCACCCATTATCTGACTTTCAGCCTCGAGTACAAAATATCGAGAGCCCAAGTCAAGAAGAAGAGGTGGAACCACAATAAACAACGTTTTCCCCACAATACGAATATCGGGGTAAAATAGATGTACTTAATCGATCCAACATACTTAAACTTAAACTTCAACAGCACATACCCTCATTAGCTTTTAGTAAAAGCAAATATATACGAACCATCAAATTCGACTCCACAGGCCATTGAAACTTGAGAGAAATCACAATAAAAATTTGGAAAAATGCAGCTATGTCAAAAAAGGTGCTATTGAAAAAGGATAAGTTTGTTTACTGGTGAATTCTAGCTCAGGCTTAAAATGAGGAAAAATATCTGCATGTGTTAAAAAGTATGGCAGGCATTTGCCAGCTACAGCCCTTCAAGAAAAGGTGTTCTAATGAGAACATCGAGCAGACAGCTAATTCCATCTTCAGGAATCTAACAATCACGCTCCGGCCCGATGCGGAAGTAGATGATTAAAGGATAACCTTGCTGCTGTACATGGTAAATGATTGAGTAGATGACTGGAGCTGGGTAGCCACAAACCTTGCATGGAGAAGAACTAGATAGTCCTAGCAATATCCCCACGTCCGCAAGAAGTTCAACCCTCCAGACTGCAACAACTAAAATTATGTCATTGAATGTAGCAGGAATTAAAGATATCGTAGAGAACAAGGCCGCACTCACCCTATTGAATGAAGTGGATGTTATCTGTCTTCAGGAGACTTGGTCAATCACATCTACATTCCTCCAAGGTTTTGCAGAGATTCACAAGCCTGCAAAAAAACTCCATCTCTTTGAAAGACCATCAGGTGGCAAATCAATGTATGCAAAACATTCAACAAAACTTAGGATCACTGAAATGAATGTCAATTCAGAACTTTTGCAAGACGATATTTTTTAAGGCTATAAAGCTCATGGAGACAAATTGGCAATATTAATAATAAATGCATGCTTCAACTTTCATGGTAAAAAGAATCTAGAAAAAAACAGAAATATGATGGCCCTTCTGGAGGAATTGATTTGCAAGCACACGTCATTAGACATAATTTTAATGGGCACTTCAATATGCAAAGTCTCGTAGAGGAAGTAACAGCACAGGGACACCCTGTCAAGTGAGCCGGAGATTCAACACATTTCTTCACACTCATAAACTCAACTCATCAGAGAACACAGCGATGAAAATCCAGCCATTCATTCAGCGGCCCTACTCTTTTAACAACTTCACCACAGTTGATTATATCATTTTGAGTGCCAGCCTGAGCGAAGCACTATTGGGCTTCCAGATAGCCCAATTGGCAGAAAGTGATCATGCCTTGTTGACCATCCATCTGACTTTACAAGGAAGGATTCATGACAGAATATCAGTAATTAACCAATCAAAAATTGAGGAACAACACAAGCTGATAAGAAGGATAAAATGGACCACACAAAGTACAACTAGGATAGAGGGCTGGAGAGGTCGGTGGGAGGGCTAGCCAATCAAATCACAAGATCTATGCATCAAAGGCTGACCCAACTAGGTCTCTGACCTACGTTCCACTCTAATAGAGACCGAAAACCAGAACTGTTGGCAATACCATAACAATGCAAACAACTGCAAACTGGGTCACATGCAGGAGGTAAAAATAAGCACCTGTAAATTAAGGAGAGCTATTCCGGCACACAAAAGACTAGGAACCACCACCACCCGGCAAGAGCTAGTAATGGCTAAAACAAATCACAAACATCATATATGGTTCCAAAAGTGAAAACAGCAGGCAGAATGGTCCAAAATCTTTGACCTACTACCAAGAAACAAACAGCAGTAATTTTTGTACTATATACATACCTTATGTCATAGTAAGAGTGAAAGGCACAATTTTGTATCAGCATATAAATGTCTAACACACGTCGCGGTCCTGAGACTTCATTTAATTTAAAGGAGTACAGAGGATCTTTAGGGACCCAACACATTACAACCTGTGAAGATGGAACACATTTTTCCAGACATACAGGCCGTAACTAAAATCCTGAAGAAGATCCAAAGAGACAAAGAGACAGAGCACCAGGCTCCAACGGCCTAGAGAAAACCCTACCTTCTGGGCCACATCCTCACTCCGTTGTTCCTAGAGTGCAAAATAAAAGAAGGCATTCCAGATTCATGGTGGGGCTCCTTACTTCAACTGATACATAAGATGGGGATAACATAGACCCCAAAAACTACAGGCTAATCGCCTTATTGGATATCGATGGTAAGGCATACACAAGTATCCTATTAGAAGAACTAGACAAACGGAGTCGGCAGCGCGCGCGATCCAAGATGGCCGCCGCGCCTTGAGCTCCGTGATTACCTGCATCGCCGACGAGTCTCTACCGACGATAGGGGCATAATTAGGCTTCGTTGTTTGCCCCCAGTTGCTCTGTTGTGGTTCCTGCAGCGCCTGGTCCATTTTCAGAGGTCTGGTGCCTCCCTGGGAAGTGCGGTAGGCGTTTTTCTTTTCTCCTCACCGAGGGCTCCTGCTCTCCTCAGCATTCTCCATCCTTCCACACAGAGGAGGCGGACTTAACCCACTGGACACCTCCTCTTTTTAGACGCCTCAGCCCTTCTTAAAGGGGTTTTCATCCTGCCTCTTGTTGGCCACAACTTTGCAGCTTTGAAAGGATTAAAGGGATTCTTTATCCTTTTTTCTCTGTACTACAGCCTATTGTTCCTGTATATTAAGTCATTTGGAGCTGATTTTTTCTGACTACTGTTTGGTTTTTAATACCCTGCCAAGGCTCCTTATTACACTGCAGGCTTTTGTTATTTGGGGTGTAATTAGTTTTTCTTTTCCAATTGCTTGCTCCCTGTTTACCAGTATGGAGTCTAAAATGGGTCCAAATAAATGCAAACAAGCTGTCTCACCTCCTCCTGCTAAAGCCAAAGCTATTGACTCCCAAGAGGATTCATTAACAAACATTTTAGAGGAAATTCAAGCTATTCATACCAACACGGACATAATTTCCTCAGATATCAAAAATATTCACAGAGATATGGCTTCCTTATCGATGAGAGTTGCTGACAATGAGATTAGGATTCGTGATAATACTGCAGTCATTACAGCTATGGCTCCCATTCCTACTCAGGTTGCTTCTCTCCAACGTTCCCTACTTGATTTGGAAAACAGAAATAGACAGTATAATCTACGCATATTTAATGTTCCTGAAGGAGTCGAAGGCCAGAGATGTCGCCTTTTCCTGGAAAATCTTCTCCCTAAGCTATTAAATATTAACCTTCCAGAGCGCTTTGAGATTGATAAAGCCCACAGAATACCTTCAATTCGTAAACCCCATCAAGTCAAACCCTGACAAATAATTTTTAAAGTTCTGAGGCATCATCATCTTCTTCTTATACGCAAGGCTGTCCGAGAGATCCCTTCTCTCCTAATTGAAGGAAACAGAGGGGCATATTAGCAAGGGCGTTATCGCCGCTTTAGCGGCACTTTTTGCCGCTAAAGCGGCAATATTTCTATCTCCCTATTAGCAAGCTGTCGCTAACAGCTGTTAGCGACAGCTTCATGGCGAAAGCGACCGTTTTGGTGCCGCTTTGCATGTCAGCGATATTTATCGCTAATGACATGCAAAGTAGGTGTTCCCAACTAAAAGCGACTGCAACCAGTCGCAAACACAACTTCCCCCTAATAGCAATGTCCGCGAAGCGATAAAAAAAGTCGCGCTAACTGCGATTATCGCTGGAATTTAACACCTGCTAAAAACCTGACTTAACCATTCTTGTCAATGGGAGGTGGATTGTAAGGTTAAGTCCTCACCTGCCTATTAGCAAGCTTTTCATTAGCGCAGTGAATTTTTCGCTGGATTTGTCGCGCTATTGCTGGGTTTCGCTGATATCGCTGGATTTTCTATCGCCTTGGAGATAAGCGTTGATAATAACGCGTTATCTCCGCGATGAAATCCAGCGATAGCCGGCGATAAAAAAAACAGCGCTAAGCGCGCTTTGCGATAATTATCGCAAATCCTTGGTAATATCCCCCAGAGTCTTTATTCACCAGGACTTTGCAAAAGAGATTGTTCAAATACGACGCCAATTTTCAGATTTATGTCCTCGTTTGCGAGAAGCTGGCTACACCTGTGGTCATGCGCATCTGGAAAAATGACATTTCTAAGTCTTTCTCAGCTTCTGCATATTTAATAAGATTCTTGGATCAACATCATCCTGTTCTCATGGAGTCTCAACCTTCTGGTTCTGCGGGCTGATAATAATAATAATATTTTTTCTACCCCCTTACTGTAGGTTGTTATTCACTTTCTTTGCAGGTGCCTATTAATGGTGGTTTTCTTGCTTCGTACCTCCGTCTCCAATGTTCTATTGGTATGAGGTCTTGGTGACTGACCTCGTTTCATGTTGTTTGTCTTGTTTTGTCTTTTTTATATGGGCTACTGTCTTTCTCTCTTTTTTCTTACCTGTTATTTTTCTTACCTGTAAGAAAATATGTCTAGGCCACAAAAGTTAATTGTTGCTTCATTAAATGTGAAGGGTCTCAGACACCCAGTTAAGCGACGTAAAATTTTTGAATATTTACATAAGTCTAAGGTTGATATTTGTTTTGTTCAAGAAACTCATGTTAATGATAAAATATTGCATACTATATCTAAAGGGCTTATAGTTTCATCTCCTCCTGCAAAACGAACAAATGGAGTAGCTTTTTTTTTCTCACACAAAGCTTGTGTACAAATTTTGTCACATCATCATGACGCAGATGGTAGATTTGTTGCTGCCCAAGTTCTTATTGACAAACTTACTTTAAATCTGGTTAATATTTATGCCCCTACCTCTGATGACCCTGTCTTTTGGTTCTATGTCTCTGCTGAAACACTCAAAATTGGCAATGCGTCCCTTATAATGGGTGGCGATTTTAATCTTATCAGGGATCCTTTGTTGGACCGGTCTTCTGTTTTTAAGTTCCGGCCTAGCAAGGCATTCTTTGCTTTGAAATCCCTTCTTACTGTTACCAAATTGGTAGATTTTTGGAGATTGGAACACCCTACAGACAAAGATTTTACTTTTTATTCTAATGCTCATTCTTCTTTTTCTAGAATTGATTATTTATTATCCTCACGTAATTTATGTCACATGATTAGTGAATCAGTTATTCACCCTATTACGGTTTCAGACCATGCTTTAATCTCTTTTTCCTTATCTATTTCCGATCCTCAAATTCATAATAAAAGATGGAGAATGAACTCGGAAATAGTTCTTAACCCCACCAATTCTAAAGAAATGGCCTCAGCCATTACTGATTATTTTTTTATTAATAAGTCTTGTGACACCTCCAAAATCATGCATTGGGATGCTTTTAAATCTTATATCCGTGGAGTTTCAATTTCTATTATGGCACACGAAAACAAATCTTTTTATTCCCACCTCAATGAATTGGAGACACAGTTTGCTGCAGTGGAACGACTTTTTATTACATCTAGAGATCCACAATATAAATCCCAACTTCAGAAATACCGCTACGAATATAATTGTATGCTTAGTAAGCGAGCAGGCTTACTTATCTCAAAAGAAAAGTCAAATTTTTATTTTTATTCTAATAAATTGGGTCACTTGCTAGCTAATTATCTGCGTCTCAAATGTGAAGAAGTTCAAATTCCAGCCATCAAGTCCAATAAGGGTACATTGGTGACGGAGGTTGGGGATATACTGAAGGAGTTTCATTCATTCTACTCTTCTTTATATCGTGAACCTCTTACACCTAATAACAGTGTTATTAGTGATTTTCTTTATTCCTGTCGATTGCCTCAGATTTCTGATAATGATAGAGCTACCCTAGAGAACCCTATTGACATTAAAGACATTTTTACAGCAATTAATGCTTTAAATTCCCCAAAAATTCCTGGCCCGGACGGAATTCCGGCCGAATTCTATAAATGCTTCCAGGACCAATTATCCCCTTTTTTACTTTCCCTTTTTACGGAGTTTCAGCATACTTCCATGATGGGGGGATCTTTTAATGAAGCCACTATAATTGTTCTTCCCAAGCCTAATAAAGATCATACTTTAGTCTCAAATTTTCGGCCCATATCTTTAATCAATCAGGACTGTAAAATATATGCAAAAGTTTTAGCAAATAGATTATCACCCCTACTATCCAATATTATACAATTTGATCAAACTGGCTTTATGAAAGGTAGATTATCCGCTCACAATACCCGGTTGCTCTGTCATACCCTATCTCTCGCCAAAGAAGCAAGTGGACCTATTGGTGTAATGGCCTTAGATGCAGAAAAGGCATTTGATAAGGTTAATTGGCAATTTTTATTTAAAACTTTAGAAGCTTTCCGTTTTGGTCCTATTTTTATCAATATGACTAAGGCTTTGTATTCAGCCCCCTCAGCCTCTATTTTAGTCAATGGTTTGTGCTCCACTTCATTTCGGTTATATAGAGGCACTCGGCAGGGATGTCCTCTCTCTCCTTTACTTTTTCTTATTGCTATAGAACCCCTCCTATGCTCCCTTCGTAATAGTGATACTTATACAGGTGTTGTTTTGAAAGATACTACCATTAAACTTTCTGCCTAAACTGATGATGTGTTATTATATGTTACTGACCCTTCCACCTCTATACCTATTATCCTTGATATTATTCATAAATATGCTGAGGTTTCTGGTTACTCCGTGAATACTAATGACAGAATTTTTTCCATTAAATGCCTTTTGTAATTCTACAATGTTAGAGAATACTGATATAATTTGGTCTCCAAAAAACTCAAATACTTAGGGATAATTTTTACTGGTTCGATCAAAGATACAGTTGATACCAATTGCTCTGTTATTCTAACAAATACCAAAGAGAAACTTGATCGATGGTCTAATAAACATCTAAATTGGTGGGGACGCATTGCAGCAATTAAAATGTATATAACTCCACAAATTGTATATCTATTGTCTATGCTACCCTTCTCCTTCCCGTCCACTTTTTATACTAAACTATATAAATTATTTACTAAATTCCTTTGGTGTAATAAACCCGCACGCATTAGTCTTAAGACTTTACAATTGCCCAAATGTGAAGGTGGGGTTGGTCTTCCTGATTTAAAAAAATATCATTTTGCATTCCTTGTGGCACAATGTTCTTTATGGTTCCACACTGTCCCCCTCTCTAATGCACCTAAATGGCTTATCCTGGAAAAAAATATTTTGGCTCCATACCCTTTAACTGCTTTTCTCACCATGTCCAATGGCTCTTTCGGTAAGTGTTCCCCTATTCTTGCCAACTCTAAAGTTGCCCTTTTGCCATTTGATAGTAGTTTTTCTATTACTTTGTCTTTCACTAAAAAAGTTTCTCTTTGGTTCAATCCTAAACTCCAATATCATAAACATATTTCTTTTGGAGCTATGGATTACTGCTGGTATTTTCTTTGTTGCAGATATTTGTCAATATGATATGTTTTACACATTTGATGTTATTCAAGCCACTTATAAGCTGCCATTGTCTGAGCTGCCTAAATATACATTGTTATGTAATACGATTCTTAATGCTTATCCTCAACTACTTTGTATGTCTCAGTCCTCTGGTATTGAATTTTGTATTTCTGTGTTCAGCCGTTCAGGACATACAGCATCTAAAGTATATAAAAAACTTACCACTTCAAATTCCTCTTTTTCACAGTTGAATCAAAAATGGTCACCACACTTACATCTTCATTCACTTAGTATATCCTGGAAGGACATCTGGAATTCCAACACGGCTAATTATCTTCCGGCCACCCTTATACAATCTAATATTTACCTACTTGATCAATGCTTCTGGACTCCTGACAAATTATTTAAAGCTAAACTTCTAGATACTCCAAATTGTTGGCACTGTCAATCTGTAACTGGTGACCTACAACACTTATTTTTCAATTGTTCTATCATACATCAGTTTTTATTAGAAATATGGCATCTTATTACCCAGATCCTTAAAATCCAAACAGCTTTATCATTTCAGGTTCTAATTCTCAAATCCTCACTCTTTAAATCCATTTTATCCCCTATGGATTGTAAATTGTTGGATTTCCTTATTTCTACTGCAATCAAATCTATTACCTGTAATTGGAAAGACACTACTTCACTTTCGGTTAATGCATGGTGGGAATGGATTATTTTTCTTAGACGCGGGCAATGTTTTTATCCATATTCTCATAAAGACCCCTCTTCCTCTAGGTCTAGTATGTGGTCTAGTTTAGATTCCTACATCAGTACATGTTCTACAATTTAGGAAACGTATTCCAATTTGTATTAATTAATCTTTGCTTACTGTAGCCCTTTTATGTTTATTTTATTATTTATATCATATTTGTACTATTCTGTAATGTTGATATAGGTACTCTATTTTTTTCTTATATATTGTAGTATGTTTCTATACTTCATGATTCGGTATTATTTTTTGTATTGTGTTTCATATCTATGAAAATTTCTTCAATAAAACATTTTGAACATAAAAAAAAAAAAAGAAGAGGTAGTCAATTGGGTTGCTGAAAAAGAACTGATGCCATTTTACCAAACTGGGTTTCGCGAAGGAGGATCCACAATAGATAATTAGATGATAGACATCATTGCCCTCGCCTACATAGGACAGCAAGCAGCCATTCCTAACAGCCTGCCCGTCTTTGCCTGCTTTGTCCACTACTCTGCCCGCATTCGATAGAGTAGTGCATAACAAACTTTGGAAGAAGCTGCAAAACATACCAAACCAACTGTTGAAAGTAATTTTGTCACTTCACACCAAGACATGGGTATGTATAAAGTTCTCTTGTGATACTGTAACTTCAAATATACGAACAGATTGTGGGTTCAAACAAGGTTGTGCCCTATCCCCAATTTTATATAACTTATATACAGCAGACTTGGGCCCAGCAGTATCAAGAGCCAACTTGGCCACCCTGGGGATTGGACAAAACAAGGTTTTCCTCATGCGATATGCCAATGCCCTTATTCTTTTAGATCATATGAATATAGGACTCCAGAAAGCATTGGATGCATTGAACAGTTACAACAAAAGCAACGACATGGCGGCCAACCCAAGTAAAACAAAAGTTCAAGTATTTGAGCGCTATAAAAAAATGGCCCAAAAATTTAGGCTTGGGACCCAGAAAATAGAGAGTGTCTCGGTGCATGGTTTAGTGACAATGGGAAGTCCACCACACACACTAGCAAAATCTAAAAATAAAAGGAAAAGGGGTCATAAATGCCGTGTGTGAACTAAATGCCATCTTGCCCAGTCCACGACTGAGGCCACCTGGAGGGTAGGATTATGGCAGTCCACTCAGCCCTGAAAGCAGCTCTTGCCCACTGGGCAAGGTATGCCCAACAGGCATTTTCTGGGATGCTGGGGTTAGAATTAGACAAAACACAATCCATGATGTACAAGCGAATCTTCCAACCATCTCCACACACAGGGAATACACTGATTCGTCTGGAGTTTGACCTCGTAACACAAAAACTTAAATGCATGGCCACACACGCAAAATACTTTTATCAGGTAACTTCAGCACCTCCGAACTCAATGAAAGCCATTTTAAAGCCAATCTTCACCACTGGGAACTTTCAATGGCATGATTATTTGAACACAGCAGTGGAAAAGATAAACCTGGCTATAGAAAACTGGAATGAAGAATTAATCACCTACACAGAATTTAAACCCTTTATAAAAAAAGCAACAGCACCAACTATCAAGAGACAATGATTTCAAGGCACTGTTTGAGGAAGACATTCATTCTACACTAATAACATCTTATGTGAAGCACCACACCCAATCTTACCTTCATCAAGTGTTGGCAAAGCGATGTCTGAAGCAAATACAGTGGGCCAGGTTAGTGCCACTTCCAACAAAAGAGCTGACCCATACTAATATTGTAAGATTCAGATTGTGTGGTTATAAAAAAGAGTAGTTGATACTCTTAATAGCTTGTTGCCCAGCCATTTACAATGTCCGATACAGGTTACTGAAGCCAATCTTCCTACATCATGGTGTACACACTGTTTTAGAGGCACAAAATCTCCTTTTTTCTTTGGAAACAATGTCCTACTTTGCGAAATTTTACACATTCACCTACCTGGTGCGGACCATGTTTAACCAAAGATTATCCAAACTGTACACCAAGGCCCCAATGTAGCACTCTCCAAGTTCCAGGAGGTCACAAACTGTCCTCACCAGTTGGCGGTCACTTCCCTTATGAACAATGAGTGATGTAATGTATGAGGTTGTTATGTGTGAGGCTGAGCCTATAATGCCATAAAGCACGAAAAATAGGTGGGTCGGACAAATAGCCGGATAATGCACCACGCACTTTTAACCCTCAAACCCATAGTGGTATGTTCAATGTACATAAACAGATTGTTAGGTAATACTTTTAATTAGAAGGTAAATTGATCAGTCAGATTTTATATGAATGATGTTTTTTCTTTTATGTTCTCCTTGTGACTGTTTTTTTATCTATGTAATGATTTTAAGTAATCATAAAATAAATTCAATCAATCAATCAATCAGGACCAGTGTCTCTGGGATGAGAATTATTGGGTCCGGAATATTCAGACCCAATAATTCCAGTCTTAGGCACTTGTAATTTCAACTTGTGCTATTTTATCTGGAGTTAAGTGAAATAATACAATTCAGAAAGAGAGCCTGTGTAGGCTGTTCTGGAGCCTAAACTAAAGTGTGATTGATCTATCAATGAAGCTCTGGCTGGAAGCCTCTTTTTGTTGATAGTATTATTAACAATGTGATGTATTAGTTTTACTTTTTACAATAGGCAGGCAGGACAGCAAAATCTGTCTCTAGGCCAGAATTAAAAATGCTGATTAACTCTTTGTTTGTTTCTGTCTCTCTAAATGGCCAAGAATTGGTTGGCTCATGGATGTTTAGTTAATTGTAATATTTTCTGATTTTAGTGAGTTTAGCTAAATATACTTCTGATTGCTGTACATAAGACTACAGAGATCAGATGACAGTGAGGGCGGCAGCTTTTTACTGCAAATCCTTTTGGGAAAATAACTTGTTGAAATAATATTTTTCTTCTTTCTATACAGATAGTATATATGTATGTGAAACACGGAATATATTAAACAAATATGTTGAAAAATGAAAATTTATATTCTCTGTTTTTAAGCTTGGGCACATGGTATGAATATGTGGAATATATGCAAGGAGAGAAATCATGGCCATGTAACTGACCAAAGGAAGCAAACCCGAACTTAGAATGGGCTTATATTATGCTCTGCTTAATAGTCTTCTAATTGTAAATTGCATTGTAAACAGCCAAATCAGAATGGAAAGCTGCATGGTCCAATGCCCTATTACTTACCGGTAATCTTCATTACTCCTGATCCTCTTGTCCTTCTCACATTCATTACTTTTTATGTATTTTTATTGACATTTTGTAATATTCAACATATGCGATACAAATAATAAAACATCGTGATTGGGGGCAGTTTGCCAATTGGCAGTTATATCACAACTCAAAGTAACATATCTCAATATTCAAAGGCGAAACCGAAAACCGGTTCCTCATCTCATAGTCTAGATACACAATAGAGTTCGTGCAAACAGTAGTCCATCATATTGCTACCAACTGCAAGCAATGACTATATTTCCTAGTACATGTTCCAGTAAAGTTTGTTCACAATAACTTATAAGTGGGAGTTTCCACCACCGATCCTTAGTACAAACATAACATTCGCAGTTGTCAAAATACTACTTCATTTATTAAGAACAAACCTCATAACAAAAGGAATAGCAAAACAGAAAAAACAAAAGAAGTAAATAAACCTTGTGCAGAGGGGTGAAGTAGATCATATCTGACCTTAGTACACTTAGGGGGAAATCACAACAGAAATGGATCTCCTGTGAGGCTGGAAGGGCAGGGGGCGGGTCCCCCGGCTGTTGTCAAAACTCCCTTGCCTGATCAGCAGGCCTCTGCCTGTTGTTTCGCTACAGTCATCTACCTATTAGGTCAGCGCTCAGAACTTTCTAAAGGCCGTGTAGGGTTATCGCGTTGCGCGCTTTCAGGGCGGGACTCTCGGCCAGGATCTGAACCTGTCTCATCATTCGCAGCATCCTCAGGTGTTTCCTATGCTACCATCACCTCCCTCCATTGTTTGGCTATTGGGTGCTTCCTCATGCCCTTAGACTCTTCCCAGCTGAGTGCTCTCCCTTCTGCCCCAGCCCACATGGTAACTTCTCTATTCCAGGTCTCAAACTGAGGCCCCGTCGGAGACATCCATTCCATTGCAATTCTGCGCTTAGCCAGGCCTAATGCGAGATCTATCAACCTATTCCCAACTTTACGCTTTAGAGATCTGGGGAAAAGACCCAGTAAGCAAGTCTGCACTGTGGGAACCAGCACTCTGCCCAACACTTCTGTAAGTTTGCCAAGCACAGCCTCCCATAAAGGACGCAGGCTTTGACAGTCCCAAGTCATATGGCCAAAGTCTGCATCCGGGTGCATGCATCTGGGGCACAGACGGACTTCCCCCCCATAAGTCACATTTAGGCGGTGAGGTGTCATGCAAGCCATGTGTGTGTAATTGAATTGTATATATTTTAAACGTGTATTGCGAGAAATCTTCTTAGGATAGTGCGGGACCCTGCCCACTCCGCATCTGTAAGCACTCTGCTCCCGATTCTATCCCATTTTGCCCGTAACCCACTCAAGGGTCCTACTGACGCTGATTGCAGTGCAACATATAACCATTTCACCAGGTGCCCTTCTGTCCCAAGTGTGAACAGGGCATGCAATACCGGGTGTGTCTATGGTTCGTCCCTCCCTTTATTCCATAGCTGTGCAAATGTACGTGTCAAGGCCTCATAGTGCAAGAACTGGCCTGAAGGAAGACCACAGTCCTCCATAAGCTCTTCAAACGGGAGCAGAGATTTGTCCAGGTAACAATCCCCCACATTGTCCAACCCTGCCTCTGACCAGCGGGCCAATTGCTCACTGGTTAATAGAGTTTGGGCATCGCCATGTGGTAGTCCTACAAGTGGTAGCATAGGAGTCTACTTGGTAGTTTGCCGCTCCTTGCCCTGGCATCGCTTCCATGCTTGGAAAGCTGTGCTCTGCAACAAGGAGCAGTACAGGGTAGGCGTTGTTGGTATTAATAATTTTGCCATCACTAGGTTAGGGCGGGATTCCGGAAGTGATAAACACGTCCCCTCCTCGTTCACACCCTCCACCCATTGCGCCAGCCACTGTAACTGAGCAGCGAACATATAAAATTCAAAATTCGGTACCCCCAGCCCACCCTCAGACATAGGGCATTGTAATGTTTCAAGAGACACCCTAGGGCGCCAGTCTCCCTACACCAGATCTCGTAATTGGGCATTCAAGGAGGCGAAACCAACTACTGGGCATGAGGACCGGGAGAGTGACAAAGAAATACAATAAATGCAGGAGCATGACCATTTTAGATAGGGAGACCCAAGCCATAATAGGTAGCTGCAGTGTACGCTAAAAGTGCACACAGGAATGTAGTGAACGCAGCGCTCTACCCAAGTTTCCTTCCTTCAGATTATTCAGTGAGTGAAATATGTGTATGCCCAAGTATTTAAACGTATTCGGAGCCCATAATATGCGGGCCATCAGTGCCTCAGGTCTGTGCATTGGGCCTGCTACCGGGAACAGATATGTCTTTGTTTTATTGACTCGCAGGCCCAAAAGGCACGCAATGTCGTCCAGAATTTGTATGGCCCCGGCGGTGCCCACGACTGCCTCTGACAAATATATCAGCAGGTCGTCTGCATAGAGGGAGACATGGTGTAGCCGCCCTCCAATAGACAACCCATCCCATCCCCTCCCTGGCGAATTCTCTCAGCAAGAGGCTCGATTGCCAGGGCAAACAGGAGGGGAGAAAGGGGGCAACCCTGTCTAGTCCCACAGGATATCTTATACTGCCTGGAGATTGTTCTGCCCATTTTAACCCTCGCCGTAGGGGCAGCATATAAAATTCGCACCCACTGTAGCCATTCCTCTCCGAGGCCCATATGCAGCATCACCACAAATAAGTACTCCCACCCCACTGTGTCGAAAGATTTTTCTAGATTGACAGAAAGCACCGCTGCTTGGTGTTTGGTTGGGGTCTCAACATGGTAGAGAATGGAGTAGAGCCTGCAGAGGTTATAAGAGGTGTTGCAAGAGGGAATAAACCCATTCTGGTCAGGGTGGACTAGTGTCTTCATATGTGGGATTAACCTACCGGCCAACACCTTACTTAAGATCTTAAAATCCAGGTTAAGCATTGAGAGGGGCCCATAATCTTTAACACCCGCCTCTGTCCTCTTAGTTTTCAGGAAGGGGATCACCAGGGCTGTCTGGGTGGAGCAAGGCAACTCCCCAGATTCATACGCGTCAGCACACAACTTGACTAGTTGCTGTGCTAACAAGTCTGCGAAGAGTTGGTAAAATTCCGCCGGAAGGCCGTCTGGCCCCGGCGTTTTGCCAGGCGCTAATGCACTAATGGCTGCTTTGATTTCCTGCAAACTTATTGGTTCTCCCAGTTCTTCCCGGTCCTCCTCTTCCAACGCACGGAGGGGCAGAAGTTCCAGGTACTCTCTTATGTGCAGCCGGGAAGCCGCGGTCGGGCCGTGTATAATCGCTCATAGTATGTTAAAAAGGATTCATTAATCGCATCCGGGTCGTACACCACCTCCCCGGTATCAAAGCTAATTTGTGTGATTGGATATCCCCCTAGTTCGGGTCTAATTAACCTTGCCAATAGTCGGCCCGCCTTCCCTTCCTCTCTCTGCACTTTAACTAAGTAGTCCTTGTGATTATAACATCGCAACCGCCCCAGTGCATCATTATATTTTACACACGTGGTCTGTAGTGCCACTCGAGCAGCATCGTCTGTACCCTGAACATTATCTAAGCTGCGGATGCTCCCCTCCAGGTCTAGTAGTTCCTGACGGAGCTCTCTATGGGCACCGTCGCCTGTCCCATACATTGGCCCCGTACGACCACCTTAAATGCCTCCCACTCCACTTGAGAGGAGGATGCTGTGTTGACGTTAATGGGAAAATACGTGTCTAGGAGTGTATGCAATGATGTGCGAAAAGGAGCATCCTCAAGCATTGCCGGGTTTAGTTTCCAAGTAGGGCTCGGAGGGCAACGTCCTGGGGGCTGATGTGTCATTATCAATGGGCTATGATCCAACAATGTGCGCCCTAGGTATTTGGTATGTTTAAAAGAGCTATTAAAGGCAGGGGAGCACAAGAACGTATCAAGCCGTGTGTGCACTTGATGGACCGGTGAAAAGAAGGAGAACTCCCTGTCTCTGTTGTGATGTAATCTCTAAGTGTCCTGAAGGCCCCAATGTGAAATCCATGTGCGGAACCCCAGAGCCGTGCGGCGTGGCTGAGTCCCCATCAAGGGAGGGTGCGAACGGTCAGTAACAACTGCCGCAACACAATTTAAGTCCCTCCCAAGTATCAAGTTGCCATTTAATTTATTGGCCATTACAGCAGAGAAGGATTCCAGAAAGCCAATCTGGTCCTGGTTAGGCACATAAATATTGCCAAGGGTAACTTCCTGACCCGCCAGTCTACCCGTGACCAGAGCGTACCGGCCTTCTGCATCTAACCACGGACGCTCAAGAGTAAAAGGGACCCCCAGCTTAACCCATATCAGTACCCCTCTGGCAAAAGCCGAGGAGCTGGTCGCAAAGGCCTGGCCTCTCCATCGTCGTTTCAGCTTCCCAGCTTCCTCACTATTCAAGTGGGTTTCCTGAAGGAACGCGATGTATATGTTCCTATGCCTCAGGTATGAATAAATATTATGGCGCTTTGCAATAGGCCCCATTCCTCTAATGTTTCATGTTAGGAACCGTATGACGCTACGAGCATCTGCCATTCGTGTTGGGTATCACCAAGCGGTTCGCGGAGGGAAGCCCTCCCCCACCTCCCCCCCATTCATGCACCAGTCCCCCCTCTGCAAACGTCAAAACACAAAAAGCAAACAACAGGACCCTTATGTTGGACAATACCCCGACCCCAGGGCAGTCCGACAACGGTTGGCCGCCCAAACATCATGTGAAACAGTTGTTACTAAATGAGGCCCTAACCTAGTATGGCACTCAGCGGGGGTTAGTCAAGAAAGCTTAGATCAGTACGCTCCCACCAACCAGAGCGCACCAGCCCCGTATGCAATGGGGCAGCTCGGGACTGGGAACAGTCAACTGCGGTTCAACACCCCTCCGAGTAGCACAGTCACCTTAGCTTACCAATTGCATCCGATAATATCGTCCACAGTGTTAGGCGTCACCACTGGCAGCTTCACACTGTCGCTGCGGGAAGTGTCAGACTCATTTTTTCCAGTCTCTCTCGAGGAGCCAGTTTCCACCTCCGGGGCGGGACTCCAGCTCTGCACAAGTGCCGTCACAGCCTGCAACGCTTCAGCCCTCTCCCCCTCTGTCTGCGATGAGGTTGGTTTCTTCGAGGTCCCCCTACGAGGTCGTCGTCTCGGGCGTTTCCCAAGCTCCCTGGCCTACCGCATGGCAGATCCAGGGCCCTTGTCCCTTCGGGGTCTCACACTTGTAGGCCTCTAACCAGTCCCAGGCATCTTTAGGACTGTCAAAGTAGTGGGTGTTCCCCTCAAGAATAATACGCAGACGGGCTGGGAACATCAGAGAGTATTGGAGACCTTCCTCTCTCAATGCCTTCTTGACCTCTAGGTATGAGGCCCACTTCCTCTGCACCTCTAATGTATAATCCGGGAAGAGGGAGATTCTACTGTTATCCATAGTGAAGGGGCCCTCCGCTCTCGCCTTCTGCAGGAGGAGGTCTCTGTCTCGGAAGTGGAGCAGTCGGGCCACCACAGGCCGCGGAGGCCTCCAAGGGGCCAGTGGCTTGGCCGGTACACTATGGGCCCTTTCCAGCGTATAAAAATGTGGACAGACCCTCTGGGGCTACCACACTTCTGAGCCAGTGCTCCAAGAAGGACACCATGTCGCTGCCCTCTGCCCCTTCTGACAGGCCTAGGACCCTGATATTGTTCCTCCTATTGCGCCCCTCGGCATCTTCGGCCCTTCGTTCTAGTAAACACACTCTGTCCGTAAGGGCCCCCATCTGCTGCTCCAGTGCCTTCTGTGCCGGCACTAGTTCCGCGACATTAAACTCAGTCTCTTTTACCCTCTCCGACAATTTCTTATGTTCTTCCCGCAGTAGGCCGAGCCCCACCGCAACCGTGCTAATATCTTGATGGAGGGTGGCCTTCGTGTCAGCTACGGCCGCCAGTATTTTGTTATCACACACTTGGGACTCCCAGTGCAAGTCAGGCACCCTGCCCACTCAGGCGTCGCAGGCCAGGCGCCCTGCCCACTCAGGCGTCACAGGCTCTCTAGCTGCACCCCTCACTGCGCCTTCCCGCGTGATGGGTCTGCACTGTCCCGCAGTCACAGAGTCTTCCCAGAGTTCTCGTTTCCAGACAGTCCAGCGCAGTTCCTCCTCTGGGCTGTTTCCACCTCCTCCAAATGACCCAAGCAAAGCCCTACTATATGCCCAGGTACATCTTCAGCAGTGCCCTGTCCTGTCCGCCTGGTTATGGCCCAACTCCTTACGGGCTCTGTTCCGCTTGTGCCAAAAGCCTGAATAACAGGGCCGACAGGCCAGGCCTGTGCCACCTGCTTCTCCAGCCTCGCTGGCAAATACTGAAACGCTGCTCCGGCCGGCCACACCCTGCTTTCCAGCGCTCCTGCCACTGTACCCGGCAGCAACTGTGCTCTAGGGCAGGGGGGCCACCTCAATGTCCAGTGCCACATCTAGGCCCATCCCTAGAGGCCCGGTCAGCCTTCGTACCTCTAGGCCCATGAGAAACTCCCCAGGCGCCGACTCGTCGTCTCCAGCTGGGGCCTCAATCCCAGCAGCTTCCCTCCCGGGGCACACAGCCACTACCTTGGTCCCGGGAGGCAGTCCAATGTTGCAGAAGGCACCCCAGCCTCGAGGCACAGCCAGGTAGTGCACCGGTCACGCCGCGCTACTGACTGTTGGGCTCATCAGGGTGAGGCCCGTCCGCATCACTCCAGTGATTCTCGGGCTCACCTCAGTGCCACAACCTCCGCCCTGTACGCGGGGACCGTCACCGTGTCTCCCGCTGCAGTTCTGCGAGGCATGCCTCAGTGCGTAGGGGCAGCAGCAGTCACCCGTTCAAAGCCCGGCTCCGCTCACAGAGAAACTCCTGAGCACCTCGTCTTTCTTCTCGGCCGCCGTCACTCCGGCCTCAGCAGCGCGCTCCACGCAGCAGCTCGCCGCGCCCAGCTGGAACCTCCGGCAGTCCCAAAACACCTCCTGGGCTCACCCCTCGGCTCAAAGGACCTCGAAGGGACTGTTTAAAAGCTTATCAGCCCATCCCGGCTGCCAGTTTCATGAGGATAAAACACGGGCTGGTGCGGAGCTCTCGGCTCACGCGTCCGCCATGATCCTCAGTTACGCCACGACCCCCTTCTCACATTCATTACTAATGGAGAAATATCTATCTCGCAGATATATATATATCACAAATTTTAGATAGTAAGATGAACATATAAATTAGTTTTATTTAACACTTTGATTAAAATATAAAAAATAAACAGAGCTGTATATAAATATTATCAACATAATTCCAATTAAAAACACTTACAAAAAAAATATTTACATATGAAAGGAAAAAAACAATTATAAAATTTATATCAAACTATAAGAATTAATTAAACTGATATAATAAAAATAGAAAAAAATATGTTTCAAAACCTTTTTATAACAGTAATATAAACCCTAAAAAATAGAAATTATTTAATGAAAATATACATCTTAAATAGCAATACAATATTACTATAAATGCAAGTTAGCAAACATTACTTAAAGCATCTAATTTAGAAAGAATAATTTTACTATTCCTACTCCATCCTATAAAACAGTAGGGTAAGAGATGGACTTCGGTGTGGTTATATTTGCTATTCCCACTCCAGTCTAAGCAACAGTAGGGAAAGTGTTGGACCTCGGAGGGGTTAGACATAATTTCCCACTCCAGTCAACGCAAAAGTAGGGAAAGTGTTGGACTTCGGAGAGGTTGCATTTATTTTTCCATTCCCATTCTGATCTAAGCAATAGTAGAGAAAGTGTTGGCCTCTGAAGGGGTTAGCTTTACTGTTCTTACTCCAGTCTAAGCAACAGTAAGAAAGTGTTACACTTCAGAGGAGTGAGATCGGTTATTCCTACTCCAGTCTAAGAGACAGTGGGGAAAGTGTTAGACTCCACAGGAGTTATATTTAGTATTGCCCCTCAAATCTATGCAACAGTAGGGAAAGTGGTGGACTCTCGAGAGGTTGATTTACTACTTGCATTCCAATCTATGCAATGGTAGTGACAGTGTTGAAGCCTAGAGGGGGGTAGATTCACTATTTCTACTCCAGTCTAAGTGACAGTAGGGAAAGTGTTGGACTTCAGATGGATTACATTTACTATTACCACTGAATTCTATGCAACTGTAGAGAAAGTATTGGGCTCCGAGGAGCTAGTTTTACTATTCAAATTCCAGTGTAACCAAAAGTACATAAAATGTAGGACTTTGAATGGACTACAAATAGCATTTCACTTTCTAACCATTTTAAACAAAATCTGTAAATACCTAAAATAAAAAAAATTATAGTATTAAGAAAAACATATTATTTACTAAAACAAAATAATCAATACATAAAAAAATAAAAAAATAAAGTATTAAACGTAATTTACTTCTCTACCACAAAAAACACAAAATGCCCAAAAAATTACTTAATAAATACAATTACTTAAAAAATATATATTTCTTTAACAAAAACAACAGTTTTAATTAGGCAATACATTTTGCAAACATTATTATTATAAACACATACAACTAAATTAATAAATAAAACAAATAGTGTATGTATTATTTTCAACACTAAGAAAGATTGCTAAATACTTATCAATCAATAAAATATTAACAATTAATATGAAAAATGATATAATTTCACTACCTTCCCAGACTATTTCCCTATAAAACCAACAAGCTGCTCCTAAAATATACATTACTAGCAAAAATATAAATATTTAAATATACTGTAAAGCTAACAAAAATAGAGCAATTACAAATTAAGACCATTTAAATAATTAATCATCAATTACATAATGAATTATCAATTAAAAATGCATTACCATTGCAATAAAATAATTTTTAATTTACCTAACTTCCCATCCTATTCCAGCACAAAACCAACAGCCCGCTACTAAAATATAAATTTGCAACAAAAATAAAAACATTTAAATATAAAGAAAAATTTGAAATTAAAAAGTAATCCAACAATTACAAAATAAATTAAATCATTAATTGCATAATTAATAAGTATATAGAAATTAATGTGCATTCATATAAAATGATTTCTTAACAAAAACCAACAATCTGTTACTAAAATAAAAAAATAATGAAACAAAATTTTAAAATGTAACTATGAATTACAAATAAATTAAAGGTAAATACAAAAGCAAATAACTATTTTCCAATACAAAATTAATCAACAATAAACTTAAAGTATTTCTAATTTAAAGTATTTCACACTCTATTCTCCTACAAACCCATCAACCCACTTCTACATTCAAAATTACTAACTTAATTAAAACAAAAGTGACATTTTAAAAAAGCCCTGGCAGAGTAGCATGAATGACTCTGGACTGTGTTAAAACCTAAGGAAAGGGAGTGAATCAAAAGTGCCTCCTTAGTACGATGTTCTGATTCAGAGGACAATTGTAACGGACATTTTGGCATAAAACTGATAGGTTTACTGTTTGCATCTTTGGAGGCAAATGTGTTTGTAGAAGGGCTGCCCAATAACCCCACGAGAATAGGGAAAAAAGCACTAACAAGCATAAAAAGTGTGGATCAATCAATTACAACTGCAACTCAATAGGCAAGCTATTTCTTCAGTCAGCACCTCTTACTGTATTTACTCTGTATGCTATATCTCACATATTTCCACTACCACTGGCCCACTGTTCAAATATGTAAGATGCAAAAACCAACTAAATCCAATTCATTTATAATTTTGATGCTCAATATCAAAACTTTTTTTATATAATAATAATATTTTTCACAAAATGATCCTGTAAGCAATACACTTCTTCATTTTTTGAACAGTGTCTTAAAAGAGGTTTTTTTTGCAGTGGGGAAACACCATCTTTTCCTCTTAAATCTTAAATGGTTGGCCCAAGTGTAAATCTCGTAGTTATATTTGGAGTTATTAATTTCAGATGTAAATATATCAGCTTCACCGTGAGAATTTCCGCCTGACTTAACCAAAAATAGTACTGGATTAAAAGCCTGATCTTGAGTGGAAAACCATCACCATGCACAATTAGGCTACTTCTGTGAGATCTCACAACATAAAGGCTGGAGGACCTTCATGAAAACGTAACTCTAATATTCCCAAAAGTTGAGAGACCAGCCTCCAGGATGTTAGTTAGATATGTGGGCCATGGCAATGCCTCCAGCCTCACCTTGGAGGTACTTTACAATAGCTTACATCAGCAGAAAATATGCAGCAGAGGTGGACATTGCAAGACTTTCTGCCCAATGTTTCAAGATTAAGCCACTGTAAAAGAACCTTCACTACTCTGGCTGAATACGGTAAATAGAACATCATTGGCTCAGCTGCCTCAGTGGACAAGATAGTTTTGCAGCTAGGGTTGATGGCCTTTTTTCTCACTTTACTCTAATTCAAGCTGCAAGTGTCTCACAATCTATGTCCTTATCTAATTTATGTGCCTGATTTTTAGTTTATTGATTCGAAATCCCCATTTCAGGTGTAGTGGATTTACCTTCTCCATATCATATGGTGTTTTTCTACATGACAACATGCATCTACTTATATCATTCTGGTAAGCTTGATATGTTTTCATATGTAGCAGTCTTATGTCACTAGTGCCTTTATGATTTAAGCATGTTGCTAGTGAAAAGACTACAACACTGTGCTGAGACACAGTGGTGCCAGCTGACTACTTTTCTTTTTAACTATGATCGTTGACTGCAGTAGTGGTGCAAATACTTTGTTTTAGCTGTACCCCAGAGGGCAGACTCTCAAAAATGTCTCCCTGGCAAAGTTGCACAGTGTAGCATGAATGGACACCATCATTCCACCTGATTGTAAGCTGTTAGTATGAGAGTGCTTGAGTATGAGTGAGGTAGTGTCCCCATAAATGTTTGTAGCCCATAAGCAGGTTGGGTGTTCCTTAAGATGTTGTACTAGTGTGTGCTTCTGTCCTCCTCTAGCACTATAAGCCAAGTGCATTAATCTGATCTTGAATACAGATCCAGAGAATACACCAGGAAGTAACTTTAATTGCACTGGTCCTGGGCCAAGAGATTTCCATCTGTGACCTGACAAGAACAGCACTTAACAAAACAATGGCCCACAGGGGTGACCAAAGTTGCATCTTGTGCTTTGTGTTGTAGGAGAAAAGCTGGCAGGAAGAAATAAACAATGGTGTATTCAACTTGATATTTTATAACTACAGGAGACTCATCTTTCTCTGTACATAAAAATGTTCTTTGACTAAATGTAGCAAAGGATATCTTAAACCCAACTGTCTCCATATGTAATGGTTTATATATTTGCCTGGAGCACACATGACTATTGGATGGGGATGAAAAGAGTTAAGATTCTATCAGAAGATTAGCATCTGCCACCAGATGTCATGCCTATGTGGACTCAGATCAGTTGACTGGGGGTGAGTGTTTGATTTGCTCTAGCGCTCCGTCCATCATCCCCTTTGGTATCGCTTTGTTCGCCCTAAGTTGGCAGGGTATGCCCAGACGTGGGTCCCTTGCTCACTTTGCCACTGGATTCAAGATAGCCTGGCTAATGAGGGTTATGAACCCGAAACCGGTCCCAGGATGCTTTTTCCGGTCCAGGGAAGACATGGCTTGGCAGTTCGGGCTGGACTGTTCCCATGAGGCACAGGGTCAGACTGATTTGTATATGGCCATGTCTGAACTGGGGTGGTGGAGTGAGCTAAAGAATGATGATGGATTAAACCCAGATCAGTTGACTGGGGGTGAGTGTTTGATTTGCTCTAGCGCTCCGTCCATCATCCCCTTTGGTATCGCTATGTGGACTCATTATGCCTGATATAAAAACATCTTCTCTGACCAAATCTAAAAAAAGATATCCTATGCCCAAAATATATGATTCTGTGAGCTCCTCATTTTCTGTTGGTATAAAATGTTAATGTCTTGATTGTGAACAACATCTATATAATCAACCCTTTCGAGACAGATAAAGAAGGTTGTTGGGTAATATCAAAACTTACTACTTCACAGAAGGATAGCAATTTTCTTTCCATATGTTCCCACAATCACAACAGTTCTAAATGTTTTACTTGCCCTTCAGACCAGCTGTCAAACTAGTCCGGCCCTATTTTCATTAATGGGGAATTAAACTGAATTCTGTGTACTCAGATACTTCTAACCATTCTTACACAAGTTGTATCAAATGCTCTAGAATAAGTAGCCACAGTATGAAGAGCACTGTGAATCTCCTTGCCAATGTCAAAACCTGAGTAATAGGGGCTATACTTTCTTTTCCAAAATAACAATCAATTGTCTCATTTTCACTTCTTTTTAGCAAATACTGGGATTAGACAGAAATGAAAAACAAAAATTCACCACTTATTTTATACCAGTCATTTATTTTCCTGTCTCATCTGGCAAGACAGGCATGCATCATATTCTAGAAGTAATTGTTTTTCTCAAATTACCTTTTGAGTAGGGAGGACTTTATTAAATATTTTTTTTAAGTGGTTAGTGGACAGTATGAAACCATATATAAGGGCATTACACAATAATTTTCAACTCTGATCAGGAAAGCAGATCGAAAACAGCACTTTAAAAAAATATTAGAATGTTTAATGATGATATGTACCAAGCATGTGGCAAAAAACTACTCCAACTCCAGTTTAACACACTCAAACATCTCTTCTCTTTTGGGGGCACATCCATGCTTTACATAATATGAGAGGCATCAAATACATTTTCAACTTAAATGCAAATCCTTTGAAATAGGAGATATACCCAGCAGGATACTCACTATTATGAGTAGACAACTTCACAATTCCAATGGCATATTTGGTGTAAAAGCTAAAACTGGTGAAATGACCTATAACTACAACATAATTCTTTCAATATTTGATAAATATTATTCCAATGTATACCACAATAATATCAAGCACAATATCATTAACACCTCTGAAAAATGTAATAACTTCAGCATGTTACTAGTAGTCAAGTATGTGTGCTCTATTCTAATGGCCACATTTACACAGAGATTAAGACCTTATTTACACACTCCGGGCCTGATTCACAGAACTAACTTACGTCAAAAACGTAAACGTAAACGTAAACGTAAACGTAAAGTTAGTACTTTTTAGGTATTCACAGAAGTTAGTAGTCCTAACTTTAGGACTCCTAAATGCCTTCTGTGAATACCGAAAGTCTGAAAGTTAGGATTTTTCTCAGTTCAGGAGTAGTAAAGTTAAGTAAAATCCTAACTTTAAGACTTTCGGTATTCACAGAAGGCATTTAGGAGTCCTAAAGTTAGGACTACTAACTTCTGTGAATACCTAAAAAGTACTAACTTTACGTTTACGTTTACGTTTTTGACGTAAGTTAGTTCTGTGAATCAGGCCCAACCCTTCTGGCAAAGCTACAGGATCTGAGTACATCCAAGCCAAAGTCTATAAAATATTGATACACATTAAAACACCAGTCAATCTCAGTAATTTTAAAGTATATCCCTCCCTCTTGATTTGAATTTTGAATAACAACATTTTTTAAAAGAGCTAACAACATCTTTGATTGCAGATCTTACAGATGAATATCTTTAATACAGATATAAACATATTTGCAAATATACCAGCTACAAGGCTGAATGGTACTATCTCATCACTAACATCTGACATACTGCATAACCTCATACCCGGTAGGGACATCACATTGGCAGTAGCACTTAACGGATGTGTACAAATGTGACACATTCTATACTATACTACTAGTTACTGGAGAAGCTTTTGATCATGTTTCTTGGGAATTTCTATGGGAGGTGCTCCGAACTCTCAAACTTCACCCAAATTTTATCAGCTGTATTAAGACTCTATTACAAACACACAAAGACCAGTATAAGCATTAATGATATCATGTTTTCCACAATTCCCATTTCAAATCATCCTAAGAGGGATACCCACTCTCTCCTGCTCTATATGCCCTTTACATTGAACCACACATAAGACAACTTGGGTCGTCTTTCCTAACCTGAAGCACTTCACTTTTACAGGTGTATATGCCAGTGACGTTGAATCTTTTCACATACATTAAACCCTACTTTGGAGAATATAGAACAAATGTCAGAAGAATTCAATTAGATCTCCGACTAAAAACTCAGCACTCATGAAACAGTCTATTTAGCAGGGGCAGCAGAAGTTTATGATTCACAAGTTAGCCGTTCACCACACTAACTCGTGATAGCCAGTACTTAGTTTATAAAAGATTGAGTTCTGGTGCCCAAAGCTCTGCACAGAAGCCTGTAGCCACTGTAATTATATGTTGGTGACCTGAAGACCAAATCAGGGTAGTCTTACATCCACCTCATGCCTCTTAAGTCAACTTCCAGAATCTCTCTGTTCCTTTGTTGCACATGTTCTTGCTTTCTCCTTTTGTGGTGGTTTTTCTGGCTTTATCTTCCTCTGTCTTTCTCCTTTATATATTTTTCCATCAGAAGCTTAACAATTAGGACCAGTTCCCAAAAATGAGTGCCAGTGGCCCCCACCAGCAACCCCTGGTTCAAATTAAGCACTGAGCATAGCAAACACTTCCAAAACTAGAACATTTTTCTGAATATAACTACTCTAATCTACTTCAGTCAACTAAAATTCACAGAGAGAAATTGAAGCATTTACTAATATCTTAAGAAGGCAGGATTAATTTGATCAAAACAAACATACTTCTTAAATTGTCATACCTTTTTAGAGCATTACCTTTCAGTTTTCCTTCTGCCTATTTAATAAAACCAGACCACTCCAATTTTTTGGGCAGTTCAAATCACAGTGCAAATCTCAAGGGCTGGTGTGGCCCTTCCTAGCTGGAGACTTTCCTACTTGTCTTCCATGGCAAACCAAATGGTAGTTCAGTATTCAGTTGTCACACCTACAGGATGTTTAATTCATTTTGTGCTTAATCATCACTCAAGACAACCAATCAGAGGCTTGGAGACCCCAAATTCTTTAAGGATGTCATATTTAAGACTTTGGGCAGTCTGTGGAAAATGTTATATGAGATCAAACATGCTTTACATATTCCTGACTTCCACTCATGTGCTCTGCTGATGGGTAATCCTGACATTCCAGTTATCCTGGTATATCTTAATGTTCATAAATGCATAAACTAGGGATTATTTATTGCAGGGGACTTACTGCAATATCAACACTCAAATCTTTACTATTATCAACATAGTTCCATTTGGTTTTTGGTAAAATTTCTCTACTATCTCTGATATATATGTTTCTCTAGTTGAAATCAAATTAGGTAATTGTTTAATCTGGGCCGAGGCATGGGTATTCAAACCTCCCAAGAGCAATTTGTTTTAATACTTATTACTTATGAGTTATCATACCAGCCAGGGTAAGAAGTCAACTATAATATGTTTTTCAATTTTTATATCACTCCAGTCAAATTTGCAAAATGCTTCAACCAAACGTAAGTCTTTCTTCTTTGCTTATGCACACCAGTGGATTTCATGCATATGTTTGCCAGTTGTTATAACTTAAAAGAGTTTTTATAGTGCTATGTTCCAAAAACGAATTGAGACATTACTGATACAAGTCAATCTGGACAGTATTATATTACTTGGTTTTGATTCAGAAGATGTGGGGGCATATTAGCAAGACCGGCGATAAAATTATCGCCGTTTTAGCGGCAGGAAACTGCCGCTAAAACGGCGATAATGGGCTTGCTAATATGCGTTATAGAATTCCAATAGAAGCCCAGGTTAGATGTGCAGGACATCTAACCTGGGCTTCTATTGGAATTCCATAACGCATATTAGCAAGCCCATTATCGCCGTTTTAGCGGCAGTTTCCTGCCGCTAAAACGGCGATAATTTTATCGCTGGTCTTGCTAATATGCCCCGTGATCTTTTATACTATGACGATCAATTGATTACTTATAGTCATGAAATAGAAAGATAACACAGTCATATTTTAATAAATGGTGAAGGAACCTCAAATAGGCATCAGAAATGGAACCTCAAATAGCTACCTCAAGAGGTACTTTACGTCAACATAACCTTTGATTAGAGAAACTCTTTATCTATGTGAAGGCTTCATTTTTATTTCCTTTCCATCTCAGTAGCTGAGATTAACAAGGATTTTAAACTTAGTTGAAAATTATCTTCTTTTCATAACTGTTGGCGTAACTACACATCATTTTGTGTAATTTTCGTCACATTATGCGGAAACACATTATGCAGCATTCACATACCCCTAATACTGTTTCTAATTTTTAAAAAAATAAATAAATATGCACATTGGGCGTTATAGTTTCACTTGTAAATGTTGGCCATGGTACTGTTAATTCAGTTTATAGTGATTGATTCCCTCCAAAAGTTTCACTAACTTCAAACTTGACTTGGAAGTTGGATTTGGGACAAGTACCCTACGGCTATTAAAAAGCTGCTCCGTATAGGATATCAGGGTGCAAATTTACTTAGGAGTCAGACAACGCAGCACAGCAAGTAAGCTGCTGCTCTCCATTGCATGAAAGGGAGAAAGCAGGACAGCGTCATAACTTCTTTGTTGCTCTCTTCCACAGCGCTGGCACACTAAGTTTATTTTTGCCATGCACACACCCTTGAACCATAGTGTAAGTGTGTGTGTGTGTCATTTCTAGCATAGTGTTTGTGCTGGAAACTTGCCCTTTCAGCACAAAGAAATAAGCTTAGACAACATTTAAAACTGTTGTTTCAACTATGTGCTTTATAGTACAGCACACATGCAAATTTTGAAAGTTTGGAGGAAAAAAACTTTCCCCCAACCTTACACCTGCCTCGAGGAGGTATACTTTTTGTTGCAAAGCTCTATCTACAAATGTTAGTAGATAGGCTTCGATTCCAAATTTATGGGTGGCTGCATTGCAACTCCCATGTAACACCCATTGATGCCCTCTTGACATAATGTGGCGCAAAGCAACGCATAGTGCCACTTTGCTTTACGTTATGGCTACTTTCTATGTTAAAGAAGTTTGGACTGGTAACTAATTCCCTAACAAACATTTTGTGCTGTTTGTGTCACTTTTGTGACACTGCTCTGAATCAATGTGTAGACAAATCTAGCCCTTGATGATTAACTTTTAATTCAAGGATCTCTGTTCTCCTTTGTGGAGGAAGGTGAGGACCAGCATTGTAGTTAGTGGTCCGACTGCCACATCACCTGCATTATTACCCCAAAAATATGTTTCTTGTTGGTAAACCACATGCTCACCAAGGCTTATGTGTGACCACCCACGTCTGCTGCCCCAAGACACACCTGCAACCCGAGATAGCTGCTTTTTTCACCAGTAGCTATTGGCCTTAGTCTGAGACACCGCTACCAACCAGACGACCAGGGGCGTAGCTTCAGGGGGGGTGTTTGGGGTGTTGCAAACAGTCGCGGGCAGCCCATGCAGGTAAGAGCGGTGGGGCCGGGAGGAGGGGTATTTCGATGGACAATGACAAGGGAAAATGTATTATTTATTTATTTTTCCCTCGTCCTCGTCAGTCGAAATCTCCCCCCCACCCGGCCCCACCGCTCTCATCTGCACAGGCCACGGCTGGTTAAACCCCCCAAATAAAGTTATTTTCGAATGAATAGTTGGGTACAGGTGCTTTCAGTCAGGTATAGTGAGGTATCTGTTGGATTTTACCTGTGATTTTTGCATACACACACTGACAAAAACACACACACCCACATCTCTGTTTTAAAAGCCCTAAAAAAGGTTTATTTTTCAAAAAATTTTGTTTCTTTCATTTAGTTCTCCTATTAATCCGTATTCCTCTCCCTTTCCACTTCCTCTTAAGCCCCTCTCATGTGCCCTGCTTGTTATATAATGTACTTTGAGATTATATTCTACAGTGATGGTTGGCAAATCTGATGCTCACAATCCCCCAATCTTACTGACAAACCTACGCCCCTGCCGAGGAGTCAGGCTTTACGATTCCCTTAGCTTTAATGAAGCAACTGAAACAGGTACTGAACTATGCCGATAAAAAAAACCTCATAAACAGACCCTTTTACAAGTCTATAGAGCGGAATTTACCATGCTAATGCATGCAGTGATGAATGAACGTAAATAAGTAACAAAATGTGCACAATAACAAAGAAACCACTTGCATAAGAATTATCAAAGCCATAAACACATAGAAAAGTTACTGAGCATATTAGATTAATCATAAACAACATAACGTGTTTATAAACAAATAACACAGAAAGGACATTATATTTATTTTTAGCAATATCTTTAAAACTAGACGGTCTACCCCACACCATCCTCCAAGAGAAAACCTTGCCTGTTCGACTTTGCTCCCCCCTGAATAGCAAAGCCTAAAAATAAGATACATAGTACTTCAGTCAGCTTGCATAGTACCCTCTTCCTGTGTTTTCAAGGACAGGGGCAATATTATTATTATTGTTGTTGTTGTCATTATTGTTATTTGTACTTGTAGAGTGCAACTATTACCAAAAAGGAGTCCTGATGCTAATAATAATTAAGGGTGGGCGGAGTTGGCGGAGTGCCACTTCGTGGAATTCCACAGCGTTGGCTAAAAACTCAGTGGAATTTTGCTCCGCTACGCTTCGCCCCCTGCCACCTGACCCACCCCGAGGCTGCCGCAGGTTTACCTGGTCACAACGCTTCTTCGCTTCCGTGCCCTGACCCGGCTGTCCTCCTCCTCCTGGCTGTCTCCGTTTCTACTCCAGGCTCGCTCCCAGGCAAAACGAAACTCCTATGCTCTACATCTTGGGAGAACTGCGCATGCGCGCACCCATGGGCAGTCGTCCCGAGGGTGACGTAGGGGTTTCATTTTCCCTGGAAGCGAGCCTGGAGTGGAGAGAACACAGCCAGGAGGAGGAGGACAGCCGGGGCAGGGCACAGAAGCGGAGAAGCGCCGTGACCAGGTAAGCCTGCGGCGGCCCTCGGGGTGGGTGGCACTGTGGCAGGGCAAACTCCGCTACGCCACAGCGCCAGAGTTTTTTGCTGATCTCCGCACTCTGAGCGGAGTGTGGAGTCGCGAAAAATCTGCAAACTCCGTCCATGGAGAAGAGTTGAACGCCCATGGTTAATAATAATTTGCTGCCTGATGGAAAATGAAAAAAAACACGAGAAGAAAATGAACATACAGAGCGAAGATTCAAGATTTCAATAGCTTCCTAAAGAAAAACATATATTATTGGCGGAGTGAAGACGAGGATGGAGCGAGTTCCATAACTGAATGGCCTGTACCAAAAAGAGCATCCGCCAATTTGTGCCTTCCTGAATTTGGGACAATAAACAGATTTTGCACAGGCCGAGCAGAGCATATAGGACTGTGTATAGCGAGTGAATCTTGATTGTGGGTACTTGAGCCCTACAACATGGATTGATCTATCCATTATGCTTAGGGGTTTGAATTTGATCCTTTTAGGCACTTGTGAGTGTAATTTATCCAGGGAGCCGATGAATAATAAGAGTGAGACAGTGCTAACTTTTCCTCAGCTGACTGGATCCAACTTAGCCATTTAATAAGCTAGTCAGGTGCATCTACAAACAGGGAATTACATAATCCAATAGAATCAAGGATCTCTGATAAATAGTAAATAATGTAGGAATGGGGAGGAACCCTAAGGTACAACTTGCTCCACCTTCCCAAACCCAGATTGGAAAAGGGGTAGATGAATGGCTTTTGCTCCACCTGCTAGTTAATATTTACACCAATCATGGACATTGCACTAGATGCCAATTTCCCCTAACCATGAGAAGAAAATATTATAGTTTACAGTGTCAAAGAAGACAAGTCTAGAAGTATTAAGGCTACAGAGTGGGCATTGTCTGCTGCCCTTCTAAGGCCATCAAGACCAATTGAGAGAGACCTACTGCCTTCTTAAAGCACAATAAGCCCCTAGTAGAAGAATCA
Organism: Calotriton arnoldi; assembly: GCA_963921515.1. NCBI lineage: Eukaryota > Metazoa > Chordata > Amphibia > Caudata > Salamandridae > Calotriton > Calotriton arnoldi. The sequence goes on along the minus strand of CAWUFW010005358.1, from coordinate 250,767 downwards.
TGTGGATTGTTAGCTCAAATGTTAAAATTGCCTAGAATGAAGAAATGAGAATGAGATATATTAAGAGAAGTAAGCTATGCTAAGGAATTCACAAAATCTGTAGATTGGCCAAGAGGGTCATAAAAAATCACAATATATTACCAGGTAAAAAGAGGGTCCAAGGGAAAATTTATAGACCTGCGCGGATAAATCCCCTAACCATATATAACAACAACAAAAAATCCGCGGGTCTCAAAGAGAAATATATAGAGACAAGCGTTTCAGCAGTACACGCAACAGGAGAATAAAACAAGAAAGAGGGGGATCTCAATTACGAGGACGGATTCCCATCACCCATCGAAGTGGCATGCTTCATCATTTGGGGATCTCCTCTCGGCTGCACACTAGTGCAACCGAGGAGTTACAACTCCTTGCTAGTGTAAAGGAGGAGCTCGCGGATGTTTTAAATGTAATCCAGGACTAGATCACCTAAGATCAATGAAGCATAAGGCAGTGTGGTGAGTATATGGTGCAGTGTGAAGGAAAAAGTGAAATAAAATTGACTACCAGGAGAGAATAAATTTATTAAGTATCCCGTGGTGTCAATGGTTAAAAAGCAGTAAGAGCGCGATCTGAATACATTTGCGAGCGCGCTAGTGAGGAGGTCTACATGTTTCAGCCACTACCGATCTTACTATGATCAAGGCTTTCTTCAGGACCTAGTTGTAACTACTGCACTATAAATGTGAGACAAAATTATACATAAACTGTAAAGAACGATACAACCATATACCTGTGTACGTAAATATGTTGGCACTATAGGCATTGGTGTAATACTCCTGTTGAAAGAAATGAAAAGTTTGAATTTATATGTACATGCTGATAGTAGGTCTGTATCAATATATAAAGAACACATTATATTACAATGTGGACATGCTAAAAGTCCTCAAAATAGTTCAATGAGAACTCTGTAACGGAACGCCTTACCCGTATCAAATCGGGAGGGAAACCCACCGCTCCTGGCAACCGCTCAGGGCGTGAGGCAACGCTCTGTGAATTGAAAAAAAGGGAGAAAAAACTAAGCCCACAGGAGATGGGGTTTTAATGTAAAAAGTGGTAGGCCAACAATGCACCACCACTGTAAATACAATTAAAATCATGCAGGTTTATCAAGAGTTGTCGGAAGCACCATCATAAGTATAATGCCAGTTACTGTTAAATGTTATGAGAGATAAGCAGTCCGATATACACTGCCCTACTCTTCAAAGAAAACAAATTCATGCAGTTTAAAGATCTATAGGTGACGTAAACTGCCATAAAAGTATCGGGACAAGCCCCGCGAATAGTTCAAGAAAAACTGTACAGACTGGAGACGAATCTGACAAAGGGAAACGCTCCGTCCAGCCTACACCCCTCGTGATAATGTAAAGCACAAGTCTGAGCGAGACAAACACTGCAGATAGTTCCCAATATACTGTCCAGACTATGAGCTCATCACCTATAGAGGTCCGCTCCCTCTAATAGCCTCCTCCACTCATGGCAGTGTGTAAAAAAGTCTGAACAAGACAAGAAGGCAGCAGTACAGCAGGAATCGCTCTTACCTGCTCCGTCGTTACCCCGGGCCGGATCCTGAGAGTCACAGGCGGTGACGTCCGGCCGGGGCGAGAGCTTAAATACAAGTGTCGGGTGTTAAAAAATGCCCGCACCTGTGAGGAGTAAAGTGGAGTGACGTAATCCGCGTCGCAGAATAGTGATGCATGACACGGTCGTTAAGAACTACACAAAAGTCAGGAAAGAACTGGGAATTGTAGTTTCAACATAGCAGCTTGTGTTTGCGAGTGTTATCATCAGCTAGAGACCTACGGTATCTAGAACGTGACAAAGCCTTTATCCCGCATCGCATGGAGCGCTGCAATGGTAAATAATTGTGACCCAGAACTGGACATCAGTGTGAGAACCATGTTATATTACTACTCAATTAAATAAACGGCAACACAACTATATTGATAGCCGCAAACATTACTGAGGCTCACTCAACCCTCATGACTCAGATGTACATCTAGGCTGCACAAGAGTCCGTAAAGTTAAAGGGGACTTTTTAGTGTGGAACCAGTAGTGGTGACACTCAATCTCCTCAACAAGTACTGTATTAAATAGCATCCCCACCCTGGAGAAAACACGTCAGAGTGTAACACAATCTACCCACTAGGGGTACTGTGAGTGTCACTGAACTTAGGGGTTGCAAAGCTAGATTAGGGTCCAAGGGATTGCGTCATTTAACCCCTCCACATCACTGCGTAACTTAAACACCCAGCGTTGCTCCTTCCTAAATAGAAAAGTAGTGATGTCAGTAATCTGTCTTGGTATATATGGCTGTTCAAGAATAGTCCAGCTCATATCCTCAAGTCTATGATTTTGTTCGAGGAAGTGGCTGGTCAGTCGAGTAGATTGTTTTTTGCACCTAATGGTGCTCTTATGCTCCATTATCCTTTGCTTAATCTTACGTGTCGTCATGCCAACATATGTCTTAGAGCAAGGGCATGTTATTAAATAAATAACTTTTTCACTGTTGCAGTTGGTATGCTTCATTTGCCTCCATGGTCTCTGAGTTCCGATGTCAACCTCAGTGGTGTGCCTCGTTTGTGGACAGGCGGTGCATGTGCCACACGGATAATGTCCCTGGACTGCTGGCATATTCCAGAGTGTAGTAGGTCCAGGTTCTAGGGCACCTCTCGGTCGTGTGTGGACAAGACAGTCACGTAGGTTCCTACTCCTTTTGAAAGAAAAGAGAGGTAGAGGTATCTTATTCTGACCAACATTGAGGATGCGCCAATGTCTGCGCACAATCTTCTGGATTTGGTTCGATTGAATACTAAAGGTGTTTACCCAAGTAAGTCTTGTTAGTGGCGGTTTAGGCACAGTAGGTTCTATGAGTGCTTCACGATTATTATTTGAAGCTCTCTTACAAGATTGTCGATTCAACCTCTTAGGGTACTTTCTGGCTCGGAGGTTTCGAGAAAGCACCGTGGCATGTTTCCTAAAATCATCCATGGTGGAACAATTCCTACGAAGGCGGAGGAACTGACCGAATGGTAGCCCTTCGCGTAAGGATTTGGGATGGAAACTATCGTATGTTAACAATGAGTTCCTGGCCATGGGCTTCGTATAAAGTTCACTTTGTAGGCCCCTAGCTGATGGGAAGATGCGCAAGTCAAGAAACGGCAAACTCGTCTTGCTCACGTCTATTGTAAAGTTCAAGTAGTTGTTCTGTGCGTTGAGCCAGACATGGAAAAAATTGAGGGTAGCCAAATCCCCTCTCCATATGACGAATATGTCGTCTATATAACGCTTCCATTCTATAATATGGCTGCAAAAGGGGTTCATCTCCACAAGTACACAGTTTTGTTCAAATAAATGGACATAAAGGTTCGCCAGGCTGGGGACAAAAACACTGCCCATCGATGTACCTGATGTCTGGAGGTATATCTGATCTTCAAATCTAAAAAAAATTCTAGTCATTGCCAGCCTGGCGCATTCCATAATAAATGGAACTGGTGTACTTGTAGTCCCTGGTCTCTGATCAAGAAGTGACCTGACTGCATCTAATGTTTCTACCTGGGGGATGCAAGTATAGAGGGATTCCACGTCAAAACTGACGAGGAAATCCGTCTCAATGTTAAAATCAATCCCTGGCAGTAGTTGTAAGACATCCTTTGTGTCTTGCAGGTAAGTAGGCATCGCTCTGACTAAAGGTCTTAGAAAATTATCCACAAAGGTGGAAAGGGGTTCAAGAAGCGAGCCTATACCCGAGATTATGGGTCTGCCAGGAGGGGGACGCTGAGGCTTGTGCACTTTAGGAAGAACATAAAAGTAAGGCATCACAGGGTGAGTGGTTACCAGATAGTTAGCCTCATGAGTTGACACCCGTCCCTCAATTCTTGCTTCCTCAACTAGTTCACTGATCTCAGTAGTGAGTCTATCTGTAGGATCTGTAGTCAACAGTCGATAGGACCTGGCATCCGTCAGTTGTCTCAGGCATTCATTCCGATACTCAGAGGTATCCAAAATAACAATAGCCCCGCCCTTATCGGCGGGCTTTATAGTGATTAAAGGATCTCTATAGAGTGAATCGAGTGCTTGTTTTTCTAACACAGGGAGATTGTGGTAATGGTTCTTAGATGTCGTACTCAGGTTAGAGACATCAACAGTAACAGCTTTCTCAAAGGTTAAAACCTGGTCTGCTACTGCATGGCTAGGGGGGTTAAAATTGGATTTAGGTCTCAAGCCACTGTCTGTGACCTCACATGGAGGCTGAGTGTCATCATCTAACCAATCTTTAAAGAAGCAATGAAGTCTTATTTTACGAAAGAACCTCGCTAATTCGCATTGAATAAGGAATGGGTCACCAGTATTAGTGGGAACAAATCCCAAACCTCTGTTGAGGACTGTTTCCTCCATTTCTGTCAACGTATGTTTACTCAGGTTGACCACTAGTCGCTGCTCGGTCCCGCCACTGGTGGACCTTTCTTCATGCTGCGTAAGCTCCGGGGGGATATGGGAAGGCTCCAATGCACTTGAGCTTGCTGTCCCCTTCTTTTTCCTCGGGAGCGGCCACGGCCCTGTCCTAAAAAAGACTGATTTTGGAAGTACTGAGGAGGTGGATTGAAAGGTATCATTTGCGGATGAAAAGGTGCACTTGGATACTGCCAAGGTGTAGGAGGCCACCATTGAGCCTGCTGTTGGCCTCTCCACTGTCTCCTATTGTTACCACCCCTTCCTCTGGTTCGTGGTGCAACCTGTTCTGAGGAATCGGAATCACTAGACCAGGCCTCTGACCCTGACGATGAATAGTTGGAGCCATATCTCCTACCTCTTTTGTTGAACTCAGGTGGTTCATAGCTTTCATGGGTGTAAGGATACACCTTTTCTAATGAAAAGCGAGCCAAATCCTTTTTAAACTTTTCGATCTTAGTAAGGAGAATGCTATCTTTAAATTCCTTATTAGATTTGTTGGTTTCCTCAAGATTTTTTTTGAATGCTACGTTAGATAATGTAGTTTTAATCTGACCCTCAAGTACCTGAATTTCAATAAGTATGGCATCGGCGATGCGTTTCGCGGTGCTGATAATAAGAATCAGCCAATCGCGAGTGCATCACCACGCTATTAATGACCAATCCTTAAGAAATTGTTTATCATTCAGAAACAGTCTCGGGGCATTTGTAACAATCAGGCCCATGGGAGCGCAATTGCCACGGAGGTACTCCGTCATAATCGCGCCGTGAACACTTGTGCGAGTGTGTGATTTCTTGAGAATCAGAAGTTTAGGCCAATCATCACCAACACTGACCCCTAAGGTTGCAATGGAGTCAATAATGCTTGGAGTAGTGGTCAAAATGGCTCTCGCCATATCATCATCATTGTTGAGGAGACTGAGTGTCACCACTAATGGTTCCACACTAAAAAGTCCCCTTTAACTTTACGGTCTCTTGTGCAGCCTAGATGTACATCTGAGTCATGAGGGTTGAGTGAGCCTCAGTAATGTTTGCGGCTATCAATATAGTTGTGTTGCCGTTTATTTAATTGAGTAGTAATATAACATGGTTCTCACACTGATGTCCAGTTCTGGGTCACAATTATTTACCATTGCAGCGCTCCATGCAATGCGGGATAAAGGCTTTATCACATTCTAGATACCGTAGGTCTCTAGCTGATGATAACACTCGCAAACGCAAGCTGCTATGTTGAAACTACAATTCCCAGTTCTTTCCTGACTTTTGTGTAGTTCTTAATGACCGTGTCATGCATCACTCTTCTGCGACGCGGATTACGTCACTCCACTTTACTCCTCACAGGTGCGGGCATTTTTTAACACCCGACACTTGTATTTAAGCTCTCGCCCCGGCCGGACGTCACCGCCTGTGACTCTCAGGATCCGGCCCGGGGTAACGACGGAGCAGGTAAGAGCGATTCCTGCTGTACTGCTGCCTTCTTGTCTTGTTCAGACTTTTTTACACACTGCCATGAGTGGAGGAGGCTATTAGAGGGAGCGGACCTCTATAGGTGATGAGCTCATAGTCTGGACAGTATATTGGGAACTATCTGCAGTGTTTGTCTCGCTCAGACTTGTGCTTTACATTATCACGAGGGGTGTAGGCTGGACGGAGCGTTTCCCTTTGTCAGAGGCGTCTCCAGTCTGTACAGTTTTTCTTGAACTATTCACGGGGCTTGTCCCGATACTTTTTATGGCAGTTTACATCACCTATAGATCTTTAAACTGCATGAATTTGTTTTCTTTGAAGAGTAGGGCAGTGTATATTGGACTGCTTATCTCTCATAACATTTAACAGTAACTGGCATTATACTTATGATGGTGCTTCCGACAACTCTTGATAAACCTGCATGATTTTAATTGTATTTACAGTGGTGGTGCATTGTTGGCCTACCACTTTTTACATTAAAACCCCATCTCCTGTGGGTTTAGTTTTTTCTCCCTTTTTTTCAATTCACAGAGCGTTGCCTCACGCCCTGAGCGGTTGCCAGGAGCGGTGGGTTTCCCTCCCGATTTGATACGGGTAAGGCGTTCCGTTACAGAGTTCTCATTGAACTATTTTGAGGACTTTTAGCATGTCCACATTGTAATATAATGTGTTCTTTATATATTGATACAGACCTACTATCAGCATGTACATATAAATTCAAACTTTTCATTTCTTTCAACAGGAGTATTACACCAATGCCTATAGTGCCAACATATTTACGTACACAGGTATAAGGTTGTATCGTTCTTTACAGTTTATGTATAATTTTGTCTCACATTTATAGTGCAGTAGTTACAACTAGGTCCTGAAGAAAGCCTTGATCATAGTAAGATCGGTAGTGGCTGAAACATGTAGACCTCCTCACTAGCGCGCTCGCAAATGTATTCAGATCGCGCTCTTACTGCTTTTTAACCATTGACACCACGGGATACTTAAAAAATTTATTCTCTCCTGGTAGTCAATTTTATTTCACTTTTTCCTTCACACTGCACCATATACTCACCACACTGCCTTATGCTTCATTGATCTTAGGTGATCTAGTCCTGGATTACATTTAAAACATCTGCGAGCTCCTCCTTTACACTAGCAAGGAGTTGTAGCTCCTCAGTTGCACTAGTGTGCAGCCGAGAGGAGATCCCCAAATGATGAAGCATGCCACTTCGGTGGGTGATGGGAATCCGTCCTCGTAATTGAGATCCCCCCTCTTTCTTGTTTTATTCTCCTGTTGCGTGTACTGCTGAAACGCTTGTCTCTATATATTTCTCTTTGAGACCCGCGGATTTTTTGTTGTTGTCATAAAAAATCACCCCAGCAATAGACGACAATGAAAATAGGTGTATAATAAAACTAAAACATTCAGCAGAGTGCAACGTGTGGATTCCACTTCTCCATATAGATTTCTGTGAATCCTCCTCCTCTACATAGAAGATGCAGGGAGATGCATAATTTTGAAACCTACAGGGCATGTACAACCCAGATCAAATGCGGAGTCAGTTGTTGTCCAGGTTTCAGTAATAAAAAATAAATCTAAATTCTTAGTGCTAGAAAATGAATCAATGCCCATTAGTGCTGGTGGAATACTGAACCAACAATTTTTGCTACACAAAATGTATCCCCAAAGTGGAGATCTTCAGTGCAACCCTGTGCAGACCCTGCTACAAAGTGTGGGTGTTTATCAACACATAGGAGGTAAAATAAGGAACCTTAAGAGAGTGTCTGCTATCCCTTCAAGAGCGGTCTTTTCCCACAATATCTCAGCCAGAAATGATTTTAATTCACTACTCGAGACTGAGAGATTTATTTGCCACCTTTTGTGGCGCAGTTGGCTATGCATCATAGACTGAGTGCCATATTTATCATTTTTTCTACCGCAGCACAGCAAGACAACTTCCCGCACTGCACAGCATGAAAGTTAGAGGACAGGAATGCACCATATCCATCAAGATATGGCGCATTCCTGTCCTGTGCTAGTGTGCAATCTGCAGCCTAGCGCCAATGCAGGCGCCCTTGCGCCATGGAGAAAGTGTGCTTGCATTACAAGCAGAATTGTTTTTGTGCAGTAAGCCACAGATTCCTGCACAAAAACAATCCTTAGAGGGATTTTCCTCTTTCCAAGTGTACTGCAGAATGAGTGCCTCTCCTCCTTAACCATCCCGACTTTCTCCCTCTCTCCCCACAGTAAGAGAGAGTCTACTCCGCTCGTCCCCCGATGGAGCCGAATAGGCCACATCATATGGTAACCCACCATAGCCTGCAATGCACCGCACACGCTATTCACCGGCACTAATGCCTACATCGCGGTTCTCAATGGGTGGATTATTTTCACTAATAAACTAAGGCTCAATATCACTAACGGCCAACTGCGAATGCCGCATCTGCACTAAATAAAACGACAAACCTCTCGACCATAGCGAGTTTTAATTTGAGGGTTAAATTGGAGGACTACTCTCACCAATGTCCTCATTTGAGCCCGTGATGCACCGCGCTTGTACCATCGGCGCATAAATTAGCGAAATTACAGCAGTTCACACAGAGCGGACCCTTCAATCACTGCGCTAGCGCCTAATTCCATAGGCGGCCTTTACCAATGTCGCGAAGGCTTTATTAACATTACAGAAAGTAGAAATCTCCTGACTAATGTGAGAACTAATTTACACATATTGAGACAGTTGTGCGCGACATTCACATATTGCTGCACGAATCGCTGAATATCTATCTAACAGTCTTGCATGGCCCATTAAGTGAATGCTTGTAGATTCAGCAACAAGGCTCCCAGCAACCTCTTTTGAAATTAACATATAATGACATGTACTTATTATCTTGTGTTCATTACAACGTTAACGAAGGCCTCAGCATGTGTTTTCTTTATCTTTATTTCCCTCACAATCTTTCAGAGTATAGCAGTATGTAGTTAAGAACAATCAACTATCAGCATCACTTCTGACAGAATTTTATCATAATAGATCTAACATTGTGTTCTGTCTTCACAGTCTTTTTTCTATTTCTAGTTATAGGTACTACTGACCCATAACCACCCAGTGAACTAATAGGCGCACTGAGAAGAAGGGTAAGTGCACTGCTTACCTACGCACATCACGGAACAGTCATGTGCCTCCTTTTGGTCCTGAAGAAAGCCCTCCGACCCGACTGGGCACTGAAGGGGCTGAAACATGTCGACCACTCACGTTTCTTAAGTAGGTGCTATAGAATAGTAGCCCTTCTATTTAAGCACCACCTTCTTTTTTAGCCTTGCCCCATCCCCAACAGAATAAAACCAAGCTTGAGGGATAGAGGTAATTTTAAACTCACTTCACTTTCACCCTCACTATCTCGGATCACTACTGTAAATACCAGTTGGTCTCCCTCCAGGTGGAGGAAAGCATAACTTAGACCCTATGATGATGCTTTTCACGTAACTATCGAAGCGGAAAACCAAGATATTCCACTCCTACGACTTTCACGTGAATGAGGGTTTTTTAGACGGTTAGAACCCTAGACCCTGGTTAAAAACAGGACAAGTGATCCATTCTCCTTTGATTACTTACTGCAGAATACACCACACTTAGGGGCTCATGACGATGCCAGACGGAAGCCCATCCGTGCTGGTGGCGGTGGCGAAAAGCGTTCATTTTCCCGCCCCAGGTGCGGTGATTGTGACCACCAAATTACAATGGTCCCACAGAGGCCATTTACCGTCCACCGCAGTCTGTCAGGCTCTGCACGTTTTTTGCGTACAAAAGGGTGGCGGACGGAGCCAATAGAGCAGGACCGGCATGCGGAAACACGTTCCGTCCGCCAAACAGATTACGATGTGGCAAACAGCCCTTCCCACCGCCGCGTAAAAACCACCACGTTGCGGATGGCGGAAACACAACAACGGAGAGGAAGAGTCAATACAGCACCCATCTAAACCACCTGAGCCGCCATGGATCCCGCTGCACCACCTGCTGCACCTCCCGCAGACAAGATGCCGCCGCGCCCAACAGCAGAGGTACGTCCCAAACATCTCCACGCATGCAACCCCAGAACAACTACAACTCCCAGCAAGCGTGGCGGCACCACAATGAATGTGGCAACCTGCCAAATGCAAAGTGCGAGGCCCACCCCATCCCCATGAGTGACCCTCGGTGCCCCTGAAGGCAATTGGGGCCAATGACGAGCCCCGCAGTAGCAGAGCACGCACACCGCAACATCAAAATGTGTACGCCGAAGGGCCACATTGGCCGATGACTCATTTGCATAGTGGTTGCCACACCGCGGCGGTCAGAAAGCTGCGACTGCAACCCTGCATCATCCAATTGGGGCCAATGCGTGTCATTGCCGCGGATGCCAGCTACCGCGCATGCAAACACATACTGCATTTGCATTGGCGCCATGCGAATTACATCACCCATCACAACTCATTTGCCTAAAGTGATTGGTGCACCCCATGTTTAATGTTGTGGGCCATGAGGCCCCCATGCATATAAAGTAACCACACAGACACCGTACATGTATAGGAGAACTGGCACAGGGCACGTGAGTCCGGCCCCGTTTGTTGGCAGGGTCACATGTCCAGTGACGCCTGTGCTGGGTGTCTTTGCGGTGGGGGGTAAGCCAGCCCTCTGGGAGTGGCTGGTACATCAGAACAACTAGAACAGTGACCAGCTGGTCACTACACTGTGAAGGTATGAGAGAGTGTGACCCTTGAGTCAAGTCTACACACACATGGCATGTCCAAGAAAAGGAGAGTGAAAGTACATATATAGTCATGCCCCATGGCCAGCATGGACCGAAATGAGGGAAGGAGTCTAAAAAGACAAAGGTCTCTCGCACTGTACCAATGTTGTGTAATGAAACATCCAACCTGTGAACATCGCTTGTACATCCCTTGACAACTGACTAATGTCCCTCGGCCAGGGGTCGACATGTGAAGGGCCAGTGACGTAGGCAGACAATCAGAGGTGTCAACTGTCTGCAAATCAGACATACTTGTAACCCCTAGCACTCCCAACACTCGTACTGGTGTGGCGTGCAGTGTGCACAGCTGCCATTGCCTGTTATTGTTCACACACACGTCATAGGTGTGCACATGTGGAACAAACAAACATTGCTCTGACCGACATCATCAGTCATTGGCAGCCATGTGGGCATGTATACACAATCCATGTGCATTTGTGCCCCAAACAGGTGAACATTGTAATGTCTGTTACGCAAATTCCACACACACTCTCGCAGGACTGACCCCATAATGTCTACATGTGTCTGTTCACCGTACTGAACAACCATGTAGCGTTATCCAGCTGAAACTCACTGCCCTCATCCCGTAATGGTGTTGCGTAGTGTGGGACTGAAGCTTGCGCTCGTGCAGTGACAGCAGCAACATGCAACTCAGCACTGATGCTGGGAAACACCAATGCCGTGCCATCTGACCACAGGGATACAAAAGGGGATGATGGACGGAACGTTTGAGCCAATCAAACACTCACCCCCAGTCAACTGATCTGGGTTTAATCCATCATCATTCTTTAGCTCACTCCACCACCCCAGTTCAGACATGGCCATATGCAAATCACTCTGACCCTGTGCCTCATGGGAACAGTCCAGCCCGAACTGCCAAGCCATGTCTTCCCTAGACCGGAAACAAGCATCCTAGGACCGGTTTCTGGCATTTCAGCCGTCATCAGCCAGGCTTGCTTGAATCCAGTGGCAAAGTGAGCAAGGGACCCACGTCTGGGCATACCCCCGCCAACTTAGGGCGACCAAAGCGATACAAAAGGGGATGATGGACGGAACGTTTGAGCCAATCAAACACTCACCCCCAGTCAACTGATCTGGGTTTAATCCATCATCATTCTTTAGCTCACTCCACCACCCCAGTTCAGACATGGCCATATGCAAATCAGTCTGACCCTGTACCTCATGGGAACAGTCCAGCCCGAACTGCCAAGCCATGTCTTCCCTAGACCGGAAACAAGCATCCTAGGACCGGTTTCTGGCATTTCAGCCGTCATCAGCCAGGCTTGCTTGAATCCAGTGGCAAAGTGAGCAAGGGACCCACGTCTGGGCATACCCCCGCCAACTTAGGGCGACCAAAGCGATACAAAAGGGGATGATGGACGGAACGTTTGAGCCAATCAAACACTCACCCCCAGTCAACTGATCTGGGTTTAATCCATCATCATTCTTTAGCTCACTCCACCACCCCAGTTCAGACATGGCCATATGCAAATCAGTCTGACCCTGTGCCTCATGGGAACAGTCCAGCCCGAACTGCCAAGCCATGTCTTCCCTAGACCGGAAACAAGCATCCTAGGACCAGTTTCTGGCATTTCAGCCGTCATCAGCCAGGCTTGCTTGAATCCAGTGGCAAAGTGAGCAAGGGACCCACGTCTGGGCACACCCCCGCCAACTTAGGGCGACCAAAGCGATACAAAAGGGATGATGGACGGAACGTTTGAGCCAATCAAACACTCACCCCCAGTCAACTGATCTGGGTTTAATCCATCATCATTCTTTAGCTCACTCCACCACCCCAGTTCAGACATGGCCATATGCAAATCAGTCTGACCCTGTGCCTCATGGGAACAGTCCAGCCCGAACTGCCAAGCCATGTCTTCCCTAGACCGGAAACAAGCATCCTAGGACCGGTTTCTGGCATTTCAGCCGTCATCAGCCAGGCTTGCTTGAATCCAGTGGCAAAGTGAGCAAGGGACCCACGTCTGGGCATACCCCCGCCAACTTAGGGCGACCAAAGCGATACAAAAGGGGATGATGGACGGAACGTTTGAGCCAATCAAACACTCACCCCCAGTCAACTGATCTGGGTTTAATCCATCATCATTCTTTAGCTCACTCCACCACCCCAGTTCAGACATGGCCATATGCAAATCAGTCTGACCCTGTGCCTCATGGGAACAGTCCAGCCCGAACTGCCAAGCCATGTCTTCCCTAGACCGGAAACAAGCATCCTAGGACCGGTTTCTGGCATTTCAGCCATCATCAGCCAGGCTTGCTTGAATCCAGTGGCAAAGTGAGCAAGGGACCCACGTCTGGGCATACCCCCGCCAACTTAGGGGCGACCAAAGCGATACAAAAGGGGATGATGGACGGAACGTTTGAGCCAATCAAACACTCACCCCCAGTCAACTGATCTGGGTTTAATCCATCATCATTCTTTAGCTCACTCCACCACCCCAGTTCAGACATGGCCATATGCAAATCAGTCTGACCCTGTGCCTCATGGGAACAGTCCAGCCCGAACTGCCAAGCCATGTCTTCCCTAGACCGGAAACAAGCATCCTAGGACCGGTTTCTGGCATTTCAGCCGTCATCAGCCAGGCTTGCTTGAATCCAGTGGCAAAGTGAGCAAGGGACCCACGTCTGGGCATACCCCCGCCAACTTAGGGCGACCAAAGCGATACAAAGGGGATGATGGACGGAACGTTTGAGCCAATCAAACACTCACCCCCAGTCAACTGATCTGGGTTTAATCCATCATCATTCTTTAGCTCACTCCACCACCCCAGTTCAGACATGGCCTTATGCAAATCAGTCTGACCCTGTGCCTCATGGGAACAGTCCAGCCCGAACTGCCAAGCCATGTCTTCCCTAGACCGGAAACAAGCATCCTAGGACCGGTTTCTGGCATTTCAGCCGTCATCAGCCAGGCTTACTTGAATCCAGTGGCAAAGTGAGCAAGGGACCCACGTCTGGGCATACCCCCGCCAACTTAGGGCGACCAAAGCGATACAAAAGGGGATGATGGACGGAACGTTTGAGCCAATCAAACACTCACCCCCAGTCAACTGATCTGGGTTTAATCCATCATCATTCTTTAGCTCACTCCACCACCCCAGTTCAGACATGGCCATATGCAAATCAGTCTGACCCTGTGCCTCATGGGAACAGTCCAGCCCGAACTGCCAAGCCATGTCTTCCCTAGACCGGAAACAAGCATCCTAGGACCGGTTTCTGGCATTTCAGCCGTCATCAGCCAGGCTTGCTTGAATCCAGTGGCAAAGTGAGCAAGGGACCCACGTCTGGGGATACCCCCGCCAACTTAGGGCGACCAAAGCGATACAAAAGGGGATGATGGACGGAACGTTTGAGCCAATCAAACACTCACCCCCAGTCAACTGATCTGGGTTTAATCCATCATCATTCTTTAGCTCACTCCACCACCCCAGTTCAGACATGGCCATATGCAAATCAGTCTGACCCTGTGCCTCATGGGAAGAGTCCAGCCCGAACTGCCAAGCCATGTCTTCCCTAGACCGGAAACAAGCATCCTAGGACCGGTTTCTGGCATTTCAGCCGTCATCAGCCAGGCTTGCTTGAATCCAGTGGCAAAGTGAGCAAGGGACCCACGTCTGGGCATACCCCCGCCAACTTAGGGCGACCAAAGCGATACAAAGGGGATGATGGACGGAACGTTTGAGCCAATCAAACACTCACCCCCAGTCAACTGATCTGGGTTTAATCCATCATCATTCTTTAGCTCACTCCAGCACCCCAGTTCAGACATGGCCATATGCAAATCAGTCTGACCCTGTGCCTCATGGGAACAGTCCAGCCCGAACTGCCAAGCCATGTCTTCCCTAGACCGGAAACAAGCATCCTAGGACCGGTTTCTGGCATTTCAGCCGTCATCAGCCAGGCTTGTTTGAATCCAGTGGCAAAGTGAGCAAGGGACCCACGTCTGGGCATACCCCCGCCAACTTAGGGCGACCAAAGCGATACAAAAGGGGATGATGGACGGAACGTTTGAGCCAATCAAGCACTCACCCCCAGTCAACTGATCTGGGTTTAATCCATCATCATTCTTTAGCTCACTCCACCACCCCAGTTCAGACATGGCCATATGCAAATCAGTGTGACCCTGTGCCTCATGGGAACAGTCCAGCCCGAACTGCCAAGCCATGTCTTCCCTAGACCGGAAACAAGCATCCTAGGACCGGTTTCTGGCATTTCAGCCGTCATCAGCCAGGCTTGCTTGAATCCAGTGGCAAAGTGAGCAAGGGACCCACGTCTGGGCATACCCCCGCCAACTTAGGGCGACCAAAGCGATACAAAAGGGGATGATGGACGGAACGTTTGAGCCAATCAAACACTCACCCCCAGTCAACTGATCTGGGTTTAATCCATCATCATTCTTTAGCTCACTCCACCACCCCAGTTCAGACATGGCCTTATGCAAATCAGTCTGACCCTGTGCCTCATGGGAACAGTCCAGCCCGAACTGCCAAGCCATGTCTTCCCTAGACCGGAAACAAGCATCCTAGGACCGGTTTCTGGCATTTCAGCCGTCATCAGCCAGGCTTACTTGAATCCAGTGGCAAAGTGAGCAAGGGACCCACGTCTGGGCATACCCCCGCCAACTTAGGGCGACCAAAGCGATACAAAGGGGATGATGGACGGAACGTTTGAGCCAATCAAACACTCACCCCCAGTCAACTGATCTGGGTTTAATCCATCATCATTCTTTAGCTCACTCCACCACCCCAGTTCAGACATGGCCATATGCAAATCAGTCTGACCCTGTGCCTCATGGGAACAGTCCAGCCCGAACTGCCAAGCCATGTCTTCCCTAGACCGGAAACAAGCATCCTAGGACCGGTTTCTGGCATTTCAGCCGTCATCAGCCAGGCTTGCTTGAATCCAGTGGCAAAGTGAGCAAGGGACCCACGTCTGGGGATACCCCCGCCAACTTAGGGCGACCAAAGCGATACAAAGGGGATGATGGACGGAACGTTTGAGCCAATCAAACACTCACCCCCAGTCAACTGATCTGGGTTTAATCCATCATCATTCTTTAGCTCACTCCACCACCCCAGTTCAGACATGGCCATATGCAAATCAGTCTGACCCTGTGCCTCATGGGAAGAGTCCAGCCCGAACTGCCAAGCCATGTCTTCCCTAGACCGGAAACAAGCATCCTAGGACCGGTTTCTGGCATTTCAGCCGTCATCAGCCAGGCTTGCTTGAATCCAGTGGCAAAGTGAGCAAGGGACCCACGTCTGGGCATACCCCGCCAACTTAGGGCGACCAAAGCGATACAAAAGGGGATGATGGACGGAACGTTTGAGCCAATCAAACACTCACCCCCAGTCAACTGATCTGGGTTTAATCCATCATCATTCTTTAGCTCACTCCAGCACCCCAGTTCAGACATGGCCATATGCAAATCAGTCTGACCCTGTGCCTCATGGGAACAGTCCAGCCCGAACTGCCAAGCCATGTCTTCCCTAGACCGGAAACAAGCATCCTAGGACCGGTTTCTGGCATTTCAGCCGTCATCAGCCAGGCTTGTTTGAATCCAGTGGCAAAGTGAGCAAGGGACCCACGTCTGGGCATACCCCCGCCAACTTAGGGCGACCAAAGCGATACAAAAGGGGCAGGGCAGCTCATCCTTGATGTAGCAGTGTACTACATGCCATACACATCGACTTCTTTGGATGTCGTAGTGTCAGTATGTCGAGTGAGTGAATAAAAACAACGTCTGAATGCAGGTCACTTGTGCATTTCACGTGACCATGAGGCCTGTCAATGTTGTTGTTGTGCGAGTCTCTGGGTAAGCTGTGCACCACATTTCATCTAGAACTCAGCCCATGCCTGTGTACCCTGTCATAAGTAGGAGGAGACCACCCATCTTTCACCCTGTCCCTGACCTGAGGACGATGGAAGACATCGAAATCATCCGGGGATTCCGTTTGGATCGCTGCACACTACGAAACCCATGTGCCCAGTTCGAGCGCCATTTGAAGGCCAAAAGAAAATATCCAGCTGCATTGTCTGCTACAGTGAAGGGTATGGCTGCACTGCATTTCTCCGGTACTGGGTCTTTCCAGTACACTGTGGCCAGCGCCGAGGGGATGTCACAGCCCATGTTCAGCATGGTGTTGGTTGACGTCCTGTCAGCATTGATGCCTTACAAGGACAGACCTGTCCACTTCCTGAGGAGGGATGAATTGGCAGCTGTGAAGGGGGAGTTCTATGACCTGGGAGGCATTCCAAATGTTGTGTGAGCCATTGATGGTACCCACATTGCCCTCGTTCCACCACAGGCCAGTGAACACATCTATAGGAACGCAAACACTACCACTCCATCAACATACAAGTGGTATGCCAAGCAGATCAGATCATCCCACACGTGTGTGCAAGGTATCCTAGGTCAGCACATGACTCCTACATCTTGCGGAACAGCACCATACACCAATTGATGGCCAATCTGCACCCCGAGCGGGCCTGGCTTGTTGGTGAGTGGGCTGTGTCAATGACTGTGATGTATGTGTGACATGCTGCTCTCCACACACATTCAGATCACACTGTTTGCCTGTCTGTCTCACAACTAGGTGACTCTGGGCATCCCAATCATCTGTGGTTGCTGTCCCGAATGCAGAATCCAACAACGCCAGGGGAAGTCCAATACAATGATGCACATGGGAGGACACGTCGTGTGTTTGTGCGCACTTCTGGACTGCTGAAGTCAAGATTTAGGTGCCTGGACCAGACTGGTGGTGCCCCTAAGTACTCACCACAGAAGGTATGCCAGATGTTAGTCGCCTGCTGCATGCAACAGAACCTGGCCATGCACAGAAGGATCCCCCTGATTCTGGCCGACGATGAACAGCAGCAGCCCCCTGCACTCAACCCACACATGCCCAGTGATGATGACAGTGGTGAGGAAGAAGGCCTTGACCAGCGACAACAGCTCATCGTCAACTAGTTCCATTGAGTGTAAGTGAACAATGAGCAACTATGACTGTGTCTGCTTGCCTTGCTGTTGTCAAACAAACTTTGAGATCTGTTACTGGCATTTTGTACACATACAGGACTATGCGCGGGATTCGAGAACTTGGGCAGGTAGGGACTGAGCACCCAGAAACACCCATTAGCACAGGACCCAATTGCTATAGTGCCTCACTAGCTCTCCCACTCACTCAGAGGTTTGTAAGCGCGTGTACACAAGTCGATAAGTTGCAGACAAGACACGCTTTGAAATGTGCTTTATTTACTACAGTTGCAAGACAGGCAACATACGTGCCACAAGAAGTTGAGAATGCATGAGTACATATACAGTTTCCATAGTGACACATCCACAACACATGAAGCAAGATGTCATATCAATAATCCCTCTGGACGAAGACCCACGAGCATATTCCCCCACCCCTGGCTGGGAGGAGTCGAATGAGATGTCCCGGGTCTATGGGCTTTGCCAGCAGACCCATTGCTCAGCCAGTACATGGAGAAATGTACATCCCATGTGCTGTGTCGCTCACATCACTGGATGGATCACTCTCAAAGTGTGGGGCAACTAGCCTGCCTCCCCATGACATCTAAAAGGCACCCGTGTCCTCTAGCAGCAGTGACACCTTGTTGAGTGGGGGTGCTAGGGCCTGACCCGAACAGAATGACAACGGACAATCCTCTCCGACCACGGACAGAATGTACAGGCACTGCTCCTGGACCGCGCCGAGAACATGCTCTGCAGACACTTCTCATGTGACAGACAAATACTATTGTACTTGCAAAACGACTATGCCATGTGAATTTCGTGCGCTACAGCTGCTTGATGGAAGCCAGGCTCATGCCAGTCGACAATGTCCATGACGGTCAGATGACAGCCTCCCCGTTGCTCAGGTCTGTGGTACCAAGCGAAACAGACCGCAGAGGTCAGCAGAGTTAAAGCAAATGCAGATAGGGCAAAAGTCAGAGAGCTGAATGACAATTCCTGTTAGTAGGCGTGAAAAAGTTAAAAGGACATTGAATTCTTCACCAACAGTTCCTGTTGCTGTTAAGTAGTTACGAATCCAAGAAGGCACAGGTAGCCTCGAAGGCGATCAGTTCCAAAAGACGATCCAAATCATCTCCAGCAAAAAGGACCGCCATCCAATCCAGCAGTATGAAGGAACAGTTGTGCTCCATGCACCACGAGGATGAATTGAGCATCCCATGGCACCCGGGGAGAGGTTCGATGTAGGCATGGCACAGGAGCCTTTGCGCAAACGCACAGGCACAGCTGTCAGCCTGTCTGACACATTGGAAGGCATCCCACAAACGTGTATCATCGGAGCAGTACTGATCATGGACCAACAAAGGACTCACCCACAGCTCATGATCCAGGACAGCAAGGGATGGGATGGAAAGGCAGACATCCAGGGACCACTGAAAGGGGCATCTTCGGCAGTAGAACACAGGCTGCATGCAGGTGAAATAGGCATAGCGGAAGGCTAGCTTATAACTGATGCGTAGCACAGCTAATGGGACACCACAAAAGAGGAGCTGCATGCGGTCACGGTACAGTTGCAACTGACCGGGGTTCGACTAGACCACAGGATGGGCAGACATGGCGTGAGAGCACTCTTAGAACCAGCACTCAGCTGTACAGCCACGAGTAGTGATATCAAACCGCTGAATGCAGTCTGGAAATTGGAGGAATGACACCCGGTAGAACTCCAGAAATCGCATGAAACGAAGGGACAAGGCCAGAGCCCACATGTTTTAAAAAAGTGTGCAACGGCCTTCAGTATCAGAGGCTTTCGATGATTCTTGTGACAGTCCCCCGGAAAAAAGTGGGAGTGCCGTGTTCAGCAGTGACTGAATCGCACGGGACGGTCAAGGCACCTGGAATCCGAAGGTCTCCTGGCTGATGTGGGAGCGACTACTTGTCTAAACAGAGGCCCATTGTGCCTGCACACTTCTTGAAGTATGCTTTCACTGTGGGAATGTGAGGCCACAAATGACTGTCCACAATCACATATGGGGGAGTTAGGAGAACGTTGCTACAGCAAGGAATACGTTGGGCAACAGTTCCTATATACGCGATGCCTGCCCTGTAACCGCAGCAGTTGTGCTCATTCAGGAGAAGATAACTTTGTTTGTAAAACAGATTTAGCGTGGGTATGTTGTCAGGGACTGGTGTACATGTGGGTAAACATGCATAGACCGTACATGTCACTTGAAAATCCCTGTGCAACAGTACTTGAGTGTGTGAATGCGATAATGTCACTATCGTCCACATGACAGGATGTGTTGTGATGCTGGCTCTTGTGCGCACACTGCTAAGGAGTTCATTGTTCTGTGCTGTGTGATCTGTGACAACTTCTGTCATGTCCATGATGATGTTATTAGGGGGATGGGAGCACACTGCTTCACCTCCCAGCACAGTTCACCCCTTGGCATTCTGGTAAATGCAGTTCAGTCATGTGCTTACTTGTCATGTGACTGAGGTGTTTCACCTGAGTTGGGCAGGTAGAGGTACAGAGACCCGAGTAGAATCTGGCTGCTTCCTCAGCAGACACCGATCACAATGTATCTTACCCCTACTGTTGTGGGAGGATAACGCGACACACATGTGTCTAGAGATTCACAGCACTGACCTGCACCAACCTAGGTGACACACGACAACGGTAACAGAAGTAAGCTTTTCAACTGGACTGCTTTCACCAGGATGCTAAGGGCGAAAGTGTGTTGGGAGGTGCAGTCGTGTGCTCCAGTCCCCCTGCTGTCCATGTTGATGGTGTTTGCCTGTGTTGTCTGTAATGCATATTGTACAGTGTTGCCTCGTGGTGTTCTTTTGCAGTTATTGCATAATATGGCAATGCACTGCTGTTTCCTTGTGTCTTTCCAGGTACCTCCACTCTCTCAATGGATTTTCGCTTTTACATATTCAAATACATTGCAATGTGAGTCAACATGCCACTTACTGTGATGAGAATGCTCTTGACACGAAGGCATACTGTTGTGAGTTGTGTTTATGTTGCGATGTGTGACAGGTGAGGGGTGGAGTAGTTGGTTAGGGTAGGACACACAATGGTAGTATTCCAAAGTCCAAGCGGACACTCCCATCCTTGTGGCAATGTGGTTTGGTATTTACAACAACAGTCAGTGCTCGGTGTTACAGTGGTGACATCAGCGGTTGCTCCGAGAACTGGTACAGCATGGTGCTGTGCCACGTGATCCTGACGGGGTCTTTTTCGGATGCCCCCTCTGCCGTTTGGCTGGGGGGGAACCTGCTGCATGCTCAGAGGTGTCTGAAGATTCGCCGTGGTGTGACTCACCCCTCCCTGTAGCCGCTGCTTGACCCCGCCCTTGAGGTCGCCCCACCGCTTCCTGAGGTCAACCGCAGTGCATAGGGTGGTCCCTGCGGCATTGACTTTGCTGTGGGTCCTTGCACACATCTGACTCTTGCACGCAAGTAGGGTGTGTTGGACCAGGTGCCCAGACAAATGTGGGTCTACCCTGATTGTCTCATCTACCGTCACTCTCAACTTTGAGTCGTGGATTTGGGCATTGTCTTGGGGGGCATGGTGCAATTGAATGAGGGGTGCAGGGTGCAAGGTAGTGGTGGAGATATGTGAAGTGTGTGAGGTGTGTTCTGTCTCTCTGTCTCGGCTTGTGGTGGGCAAAGGATGCTGGTCCAGGAAGGGGTTGGTTTCATACTGTGGTATGTGGGTGTGTCCACATGAGTGGTGACCTCCAGATGTCTATTCCATGCTGCGCATGGCTTTCCTTACCAGGAGCAAGTTGGGGTGTATCATTGTGGCTTGTGTATTTTGATTGAAGGTGGCAGGGAGTACAGGCACACTTCAAGCATTGTTGTCGAGTTGGTTCCATTCGCCATTCATTTGGCCTATGTGCGTGCGCGGCAGTCGGATGCAGTGCTCGGCCCGCCAGCTCCGCATTCTCATCGTAATTAGACGTGCGGTCATGCCGCAGCAGGAGCGGCCTTTTCAAGCCGCTGACCAGCTTTCCCCGTCTGCTGCGGTCGGATTTGCAGCTTTTCCGACCGTGGTGGACGGTCTTTTGTGACATCTGTCCGTCCGCCGCGGTGTGATTTTGCGTACATTGCATCGTAATTTGGCCGACGGAAATGCCGCGGGTCATGCGGGAGGTATTTTTACGACACCATGAAGGATGGAAGGCTTTTCCGTCTGGCATCGTAATGAGCCCCTTAGATAGGAAACAGCACAGAGAAATAACAATATTTCTCCTTGTTGTGCCTCTGGTGGAAAGCCATACAATTGTGACTCATTCCCAGGTCTACCAGTGTTGGTAAATCTGGAAATGCTTCAGAGTACATGGGTGGATGTGTGGGAACACCCACCCATGTAACGAAAGAAGCGACTTGCACTGCCTTGCGTTACTCCAGATTTATCAAGCCACGCAGGGCCACGTAAAGTGGCCTTGCGTGGCTTGGTAAAACCCATTCTAGGTTTTGTGCCACCCTGCGTCCCTTTGCATTGCCCAAAGGCGCCGCAAAACCATAATAAATCTGGTCTGGGTGGTGAAGCCAACACAGTTACCAGATTGGTATTTCTGCTGAATTGTCTAACTATAGATAAGGCAAATGTGTTGCAGACTGCAGCTGGTAACCAGTCATTTTCACAGCAGGTTGCCTGTTAACAGCAGTTTATATTCAGTTCTTTACCAAAGCTCAAATGCGTTTATTTCTTCTCCAGAAAATGTCAAATTCATCAGAGGGAACACTAAATAGACAGCACACTGAATGTCAAAGCAACTAACATTTATACGCTGCACTTTCGTTTTTTGTTTGAAGATTATTTGTGTATGTAAATAATTGTAAAATTCAGATTTCAACATGCTAGGAGCTTTGGCCCACATGCATCAAAGAAAAAACCGGTCGCAAACGGGCAGATTCTCAGAATCTGCCCCTATGCGACTGGTATTTTTGCATTTGGGATGCATCATCCCAAATGCAAAATTCGCAATTTAAGTAATCGCAAAATTGCGATTACTTTAATTGCTATTGCATTTAAGGAATCGCAATTTGCGATTCCTTAAATGCAATGCAATAAAGTTAAAAAAATGCGGTTTCGCAATTAAGAATCGCAATTTACCGTCAAATGAAAGGTGATGGTAAATTGCGATTTCTTTGAAAAATGCACCAAAGTGCATTTTTCAAAGTCCCATGTTACACACACACATGCTCTTGGGGCATGTGTGTGCGCAACATGGGTGCACATTACAATTTCAGGGGTGCAACAGGGTGTCCTTTTGGCACCCTTGCACCCTTGAAATTGCATGCGCAATTTGCGAGTACCTGAAGGGTACTTGCAAATTGCACATGCAATTCCCATTCATTCCTATGGGCCCGTAGGCCCATAGGAATGAATGAGAAGCCATTCCTTAATTGCGACTCGCAATTTGCGACTCGCAATTAAGGAATGTTTAGGAATCTCTATTTTTATAGCGATTCCTACATGCATAGGCTTTTGCGATTCCTTAATTGCGATTCCTTAATAATCGCAATTAAGGAATCGCAAAAGCCTTCCTTGATGCATGTGCCAGTTTGTCTGTAAGAAATAAGACAGAGTAGAACGTGTTATATATGATAATAGTGTTCAGAACAATGCAAAGTTTATAAGATAGTGAATCTCTCCGACATACACCTTTGATAAGGGGTGGCTTTAGCATTGGTGGTGCCTTGTGCAACAATGTTTGTTGGCACCTCCCATCGGTGGTGGACATGGTGACCACCTCCACTGTGGATTTCCTCTCCACCACCTTTTAAAAGTGCACCTCAAGTCTCCATAATCACTCTCTTTCAGATGCATTTAATTAGTCATATAGCGCCACTCATACTAGTGTAGGGTGTCAGAGCACTTTGCATCACACACACATTACACAGAGACAATCAATCATACTTGTGCAAATCAGTGTATAGGAAATTTTACATAAGCCAGAGCATTACAAGGTGTAGGAGTGACATGTCATCCAGATTGGCAGACAGTATAGTTTAATAGTGCTTGGTCTGGAGAAGCACAAACTCAGAATTGAAAACGGAAAGCCATAGTTGAGGGTTCATTTTAATAAGAAGAATCAATCTCTACCCAAATGAACCCTTTTTTGAAACATCAATATATGCTCAAATCTGTACCTTGCAGTTTGCATGAAGTTCTTTGATGACAGTTAATAATTCAATGTTCTATATTAGGATTTTAAATTATAAACTGCAAGTAACAAAAGGAGTAACCCACTGACCTACCTATTTACATTATATGCACTTTGTGATTTGCATGACACACGTTCATTGCAGCAGGCATATTAATCCAGTGTGGTACCCTACGATGAGTCAAAACCTCCACTAGACAAATCTCCAATCTCTCTCCAGGAAAATGTCAGGCGAGTGGGTGTCCCTTGACGGCAAGAAAAGTGGCATTTGGACATGAAATGTATTAATAATCCTGAATCAAAAAATCAAGGTCTGAGGAATTTTACATGATGCAAATAACTGATTAATGAAGAATGCTTTTATAAAGAAAATATATATTTAAAATATATAATTTAATTTTAAATATTTATTTTTAAACAATAATATAAAAATAAAATTACAAACTCTCACTAGTAAATGTGGGTAAACAGTATATGTTTAATTAATTTAAGTATTTTTATATTTTTAAAAAATAATTCACAAGTATATTTTTAATAATTTATGTGTACCATTAAATAAAAAAAACAATATTCTATTTTCTTTAACATGAAATATTAAATGTATACATCATTTACATTTAGAGTTCATTAGTTGTTTTAACATTAATTCCTATGTTGTGGTATATTCACTGACTCCATTGCTTTCCATGGAAGTGTTGCAGTAGTAGTGGTTGGGCAAGTGTGGTGCTTGATTTACTCCAAGTCTGGCCTGGACTACATATAAGTCAGTTTTGACACTATTTGGACTGTATTGGAGGTATACCTTGTGAATTGCAATGCTCTTACTTATAGGTGGCCTTGTGTTTTGTACTAGGATGCCCCTCCTTAATCTCTCCTTAATCTTCCTTTAATCCCATCCATTTGTGTCAACTCTTAATTTTCCCAGCACTCCCCTGGCCCCTCCCACACTTACTACAAAATCATACAAGTAAGTGTGAGGAGATGTCTGCCACCATGATGAAGATCTCTTCACAGAAAATAACAGGAAAGGAGGAGGTGGAGATCTTTACCGGTGTGTTTGTAAATTGTATTTTGTAGTAAATACATAGTGTTATATGAGTACTACTTTAAGCGCACCAAAATGCAGTTTCTGAATCAGCCAACAATTTTTAGGTTTGGCATTACCCAATACCTTTTGTTTTTGGTAATTCTGCTGACTAAATAGTAAATATTTTGCATTGTCCATCTGGCAGTTGTGGAGATAGCACAAAATCATCACTATTTGCCTGGCTAATCAGTAGAGATTCATCACTGTGCAGCTGACGGCTGTACAAAAAGCAGAAAAATTTCAGTATATACCCGGCCACTGGTTAAATAATAGACATTCTGCACTGTGCTGCTAGCAGCCATGCATATAGCAGGAAAACTTCACTATTTACCTGAATACTGGATAAACAGTAGAGCGTTTGCACTGTTTGGCTGGAAGCCATGTAAATAGCAGAAAAACTTCACTATTTACCCAGTAACAATCTAAATAATACAGATTCTGCACTGTTTGGCTGACAGGTTTTCGAAAAGTTCTCCCTGCTTAATACTGCTAACATCCTGTTCAAAGGGGACCCGTACCCCATTGCAAATTAGTTACCACTAGGGGTGGGTGGAATTTTTTTTATTCCGCCGGCAGAGTTGGAGGAATTTAGTGATTCCGCAATACTCTTGTAGCTTGGAATTACTAAGAAATTCCACTGCTCCGCTGTGGAATTAATCATTAGTCATATCCTTGTGTACTAGGTGAGGGCTGGGTAGCTGTCTATGTGTTACAACCCTCAAATGCACCACTGTTTTCTTTCAGCACAGGTCACTTACACTGCTAGGTAGGTGTCTCTTCTATATTTATTGCCCTCTAGGGTGAGCTCTGACGTAACGTGAAAGTCACATGGTGTGCGCTCAGCCTCAAAATTCAGAACTGCAGCACCTTTTCTGCATTACCCAACATGGCTTCTCTGGCTGCTCTGGCTGTGCTCCTACAGTCATTGCACAGCTGGGGCATCTATAATATGATGTTTGCCACCCGGAGGCATGCAGACTCGCCCTATTCCTCCAGCGTCCGCAGACTGCTGCTGGGCATCCAGTGCACTTGCAACCTCTTTGCTCGTCATAGAGAAATGCCAGCTGAGGAAGTGTCACTGCCCCTCTTTATGGGAGTTGTAGTCTTTTGACAATGATTGCATGCCTCTGTAAAGAGATGTTATGTTATGTTAACAAGAATTTATACAGCGCACGTACACCAGAAGGTTTCATGGCGCTACTCTAGAATGTGCCGGGACCGATGGGGATAGTTATTCATGAGCCTGCCCGAACAGCCATGTCTTAAGCATTTTTCTGAATCTCAAAAGATCAGTACATGACCGGACCTCCAGTGGAAAAGAATTCCACAGTCTAGGGGCCAAGGAAGCAAACCTACAGCCACCCTGACGTTTTAACTTGAAGGCGGGGATGGTCAGTAGCTGAAGGTGGGCTGAGCGCAAGTTACGGGAGGGAGTATGCCTTGATAAAAGACAGTTAATAAATCTAGGACTCCGACTTTGAAGAGACTTAAAGATTAAACATCCCGTCTTAAAGGCCGTACGTTGGGAAATGGGGAGCCAGTGTAATTTTTTTAAAAGGGGTCTGGCTGATTGCCATCTTGGTTGCTGATGGATCAGTCTTGCTGCTTGGTTCTGGACCATCTGAAGCCGTTTGATTAAAAAAAGTGGTATACCCAGATAGATAGAGTTGGCATAGTCTAAGTGTGATAAAACCATGGCTATTACAACCTGTACCAACGCTGCATGGGTGAGCAAGCGACTGATCTTTCTGATTTTGCGTAATTGAAAGAAAAAGGTTGAGACCACAGCACCAACTTGGGATCTCAACGACAGGTCGTTGTTTATGATAACACCTAGACTCTTGACGGAGGTAGAGGGTTCGGGCGGACATCCAAGTTCCGCCGGCCAATAGTGTGGGCCCCAAAAGATCTTACTACTCCCGGTCAGGACCAACTCAGTCTTATCTGGATTGAGTTTTAAATGATTCCGGTCCATCCAATGGCGAATATGGAGCATAGTGGCCTGGAATTCCAAGATTGAATTGGGGGAGTTATCTATAGTAAAAGTTAACTGTAGATCATCGGCATAATTGAAGGTAGTTACCTTCCGTGCCTTCAAAGACTGAATCAGGGGTGAGAGGTATAGATTAAACAGGTGGGGGGATAATGATGACCCCTGTGGGACCCCACAAGTAGTTGATAGCTTGGGAGCGGTAAATGAATTCAGGCGAACCGATTGAGTACGATCCTCTAAAAGGAGCCAATCCAGCTACAGGCTGGGCCCTGAATGCCGGCCAGCCTGACACGATCCATCAGAATTTCATGATCGACCGTGTCAAATGCGGCCGAAAGATCTAAAAGCACCAGGGCCTGAGGAGTACCTCTATCCGCTTTATCTCGCAGGTCGTCCAGTACAGCTAGAATCACTGTCTCTGTAGAGTGAGCGGGACGGAATCCCGCTTGA
Source organism: Calotriton arnoldi (assembly GCA_963921515.1). NCBI lineage: Eukaryota > Metazoa > Chordata > Amphibia > Caudata > Salamandridae > Calotriton > Calotriton arnoldi. The sequence continues at coordinate 223,324 of CAWUFW010005358.1, read as the reverse complement.
TGGGGGTCTAGATATTCAGAGTGTTCCATAAAATTAGACAAACACTTTGCTACATGGGCTTCCAGGACTTTGGCGAAGTAGGGGAGCAGAGAGATGGGACGATAATTTGATAACATCTGGGGGTCTGCTGGTCTTCACATGCTTTCTAAAAGCGAGTGTACCTGTATACAAAAAGCTTCAACTTTAAAACTTCATGGTAACAGATCAACCAGCCCTCTTTGTCACTACTCGGTTATTGTATGTGCCTGTTTGTAAATATAGTCGTGGTGTGTAAGTTTAGCGTTTGTATGTGTGTGTTTTTTCACCTCTGGGAAAGTGTGGTTCGCTGTGTATGTGTCTGTGTCTGACTGCATATGTTTAAGTATAGTGTGTGCGTATTTGTGTGTTTATATTGTGGGTGTGTCTCTGTGTACGCACTTGTGTGTGTTCCTGTGTGTGTTTGTATGTATATGTCCACATTAATGCTTTCTTCGTCATGCTGAGGGAATGGGACGAGTGTCTTTTCTCCCGTGTTTTGACTGTGAGGCTCTGCTATTTGGAAAATGGTTGCAGTCCACATACAACCTCAATAGCAGCAGCACGTAAAATATCATCCATTGTCCACAATAAAATACTGAAACATCACTACACCACAAAAATAAGGTCACTTTCGTGTTATCTGACATGATTCAAAAGGAATTTATCACACTTTGAGGTTTGTACCTGGCGTAATATATACAAAGTGGACTACATGGCCATGCCTTGCTAATTGTATCACCGTATTTTTCTAACTGTTTTTAATATTGAATAGTGGAGATAGACTGTCTTTCTAGACTGGATGGGTAAGGGACATAAAGCTCTGGCAAATATAGTCATTTGTGGTGCAAAAGTCTTCTGTGGCTAACTGGTTCTATAGATATAATGATTTAGAGGACTCTATGATATGAGATTAACTTTACGTCAGCCTTTCTTTTCAATCCAACAGCGCCAAGCATGCTGGTACTGGTAGTTTCACAATACATTTTAGCAGTACAGACCTACAAGCCTGCATGCCTCTAATGGGAGCCAGAATGTATGTTGTTCGCCCCTTGGCCTGTCCTGGGTGGCAGACTGCTGTCTAACACTGGTGATAGCCTCTGCTCTCTGACCCCGGGACCCTCACCTGCCGCCCCTGTGATCTGAAGCAACCACTATGTACTTAGTGTACAGCCGAGAGTGGTCTCATCTCTGGGTAGGTCTGGTCCGGATGTGTCAGTGGCAGGATCTGGAATGCTCTCTCTCAGCTGCACTCCTGTTCTTGGAATAACACCAGGAACACCCAGGAAGCGCTGTAAGACAGCAGCTACTGCATAGGTACAGTGAGGCTCAGCGCAGAGACGATGCACCTACCCCTGCCAGGCTCACTTGTACAGATGGAGCAGTGTCCAGCACTGGGTAGGCAAACAGCTCTCTACTACCGCACTGGTCAGTGAAGCTGGGCTCGTGTTTAGTGCCCGTGGTAAGAGTGTGTCAGTTTTAGGCTTGTAAACAGCTCCTTCTAGTGCAGCGCTCTATAGCCTAGCCTGACCCATATTACTAGCAGTTTTCAGCCCTGAGGCTCTAAACAACTCATTATAACACAGTGTTGTTAGGGGTAGGCGAGACTCTGCGGAATCTTGCAGAGTTTTTATGTAGCTCTGTGGAATTCCGCTGAAGGAATTCCGCAGAGTAAAACTTAGTGAGTTCCGCCCACCTCTAGTTGCCACCCCAACTCAGGGTTTATTAACTCATCAATGGTTTGTGACAGCAATTTCAGTCACAAACTATCCATAAATTATATTCCAAATTGGAAAGGGTAGGGAGGAATCCCCTTTCATGAACCCTCCTATTTGCAATTCCGAAACTATCACAAAAGTGCTTTTGCTTGTCTAAAGAAATTTCCAACTCATAAAAATAGCTTTGTACATAATGATAAGTACTTTTGCTGTCACAAATCTTGAGGTTTTGAAAAATGAGGCTGTTAGACCTGGTACCATTGGCGTGGGTCTCCCTTCCATTTTTTCGCTATGCCTCCTCTGTTGTTGACATGTTTTTGCTGGTTTAGATGCTTTGGGCACTTTGCCACTGCTAATCAGTGCCAAAGTGCAAGTGCTCCCTATGGTAAGTTGATGTATGGATTAGTGACTCCTTGATTGGCTTATTTGATTTACTGTCAGACCCTAGTACAGTGCACCGCGTGTGCCCAGGGCCTGTAAATCAAATGCTGCTGGTGGGCTTGCAGCACTGGTTGTGCCACCCACCGGAGCAGCTTGGAAAGCGTGTCTCAGGCCTGCCATTGCAGAGCCTGTGTGCAGTCTAGTACTGCCATGTTGACTGGGTAAGTGCACCCACTTGCCAGTCCCTAAACCTTCCCTTTGCTGCATGTTAGTCACCCCTAAAGTAGGCCTGCGAGCAGGGTGCATTGTATGTAAGAGGTAGGACATGCCCTGATGTGTGTGGCATGTCCTGATAGTGAATTACAGCCAATTTCGTTTTTTCACTATTGCAAGGCAACCTGTCCCCATAGGCCAGAATGGGCAGTTTGATTATAACATCTTATAATCCTAACTGACCCAGGGAACATGGTAGAAAAATGAATTTAGTATGCCTGAACTCAGAATGATAAAATACATCTTTTAGTGAAGTTGGTTTTAACATTCTGTGTTTGAAAATACCACTTTTAGAAAGTAGGAACTTTCTTGCCTAACCATCCAGCCTGCCTCTGCTAGCTTGTGTATTGTATGTCTGGGTTTGTGAGTGACAAGGGCTGGGGGACTCCAGGAGACAGGGTAAGTCAGTACAGGGCTGAATAGACCTATCTGCATGTAGAGTGGTGGGAGGCGTAGCACCTGGGCCTGAATAGGGCTGTGCCTGCCTTCCACAATGATGGCTCCACCCCCTGTGGTGCGTCTGATGTCCCTGGCCCACATTGACAAAGGAAGAAGGTGCGCACCGGCAGAATGCACCCAGAACTGGTTTGGACTAGGTACAGGACCCTCTGCCTAAAGAGGACAAAGGATTTGCTAGTATAAATATTGAGACCCAGACCCCAAGATTTTAGATCACTTCTGGGAAACAAGAAGAACCTTTGCTGAGGAGAGGAACCAGAGAAACTGAAGGAGGAGACTATCCCTATGCTGTGTGCTGTTTGAGGGATTGGCCTGCAGTGGTTGCCTGATTGCCAAAGAAAGAAGAAAGGAACTTGGTGCTTACTTTCATAATCTTGCAGAAAATCTCCAAGGGCTTGAAGATTGAGCTTGCCTCCTGCTGAAGTCTCAGGGATACAAGAGTTCACCAACCAGCTCCCCCGAATTCCCTTGCTGGGAATTTGAAGTGCCTACTGTTGTGTTGGGCCTTCGGAGAGACTGCGTGTCGCTGGGAGCTGGAAAAGCGACTCACGAGGAAGAAGCGTGTCGCCGCCGCAGCAGTTGTCGTTGCATCGCCGAGAAAGCGTGCCGCCACTGCCGCCATCGCATCACTGAAGCACCTTGCATCACCGGAGAAGAGGGTCGCCGTCGCATCAGACGCCGTCGCATCATCGGAGAAGCGTGTCACAGGGCCTGTCGCGGCTCAGAAGATTCACGAGTCGCCGCACGGCCATCGGGCGTGCACATATCGCCCCCTTCGTTGTCGCATCAAGAAGAAGACGCCATTTTGTTTCATTGCACCGGGTCGTCATCGCATCGAGGCGCTGCGGGTCGCATCGCCACAGAAGCGCAGTAAGAAACCGACGCATCACCTCCCCACGCGGTGAAGAACCGACGCATCACCTCCTCTCCGGTAAGGAACCGACGCATCACCGTCCCCTATGCAGCAGTAGGGAACCGACGCATCACCTCCCCCGGAGCAAGGAACCGATGCATCACCGTTCTTGCGTGTAAGGAACCGACGCATCACCTTCCCTGCAACTCTTTTGTTTGTATCGCGTTACGCATCCAAAGGTACATTGAACTTAGAGTGTCGCATTTATCATCTTTATTGAACTGAACTATTTTCTACAGTTGACAGTCATATTTTTCATAGTGTATTGTGGATTTTTGTCGTTTTGGGTCTTGTGTTAAGTCTATATAAAAATACTTATTTTTATAATACAACCTGTGTGGTCACTGTGTTACTGTATGTGTTCAAAAATGCTTTACACACTGCCTCTGAGATAAGGCAGCCTGCTCGTGCCAAGCTACCAAGGGGGTGAGCAGGGGTTATTTTAGTAGTGTATCCCCCTTACCCTGACTAGAAGCAAGGGTCCCTATTTGGACAAAGGTACCTACCTCTGCCAACTAGAGACCCACAGTTCTAACAGAGGCCCTTAGTGCTAAATTGGCTTAGATGCAGGCACTAACTTCTAGGTCTAAAGGTCCCAAATGTTTGAATGTTTCTAAGTTATTTTGACAGACATGGCACAGAATGCCACTCCATTACACCGTGGGCAAAGACATAGCAACTTGGGAGGTCCTTGATGAATCTGTCTTGTGCTCCATAATTGCTCCTACTCCTTTACATTTACCTGCAGATGTGACTAATGATGAAGATGATTAGAACCTTAGCAAGACCAGTTAAAGCTGTTTACTCTCCTAAAGTTATATACTCACTCTTACTCACAAAGCCATGGGAATGTACAAGGGCCAGATATAGGATTACCAAAAAGCTCTATGTTATAAGAACACCTCTTTTCTGCAGCAAATCAATGCATTCTGGAATTATTCATTCTGGTTCAGTTCAATTAAATATATCAGTGGTAAAACACATAAAAAACAATGATTTGTAAAAGCAAAAACCAGAAATGTAAATGTTGTTTCCCAGTAATATAGAGCCATCTAATAAGCAAGGTGATTTTATTAAAATAGAAACAATTGCATAGGGTCCCTTATGAAGTGACCAACACACTATGATTGAGAGGCATCATTCCACTCTCATGACAGAAGTAAGAAAAACTGATTTAAAGTTTTAAGTATGGAGTTAACTATGTCAGGATGGTGGAGAAACATAACTCCAACATCCTGAGGGACCTCAGACCTCCAAGTTTTTTTCGTCCCTGTCGAAAACTCTCTACATTGACAGGAGCTGCTGTCATGGCAGGTCCTGTCTCTGCATGAAACATATGAAGGACAGTACAGTCAAACAGGATGGGTGGCTAGCAAACTTTTAAAAAATGTTTGTGTTTCAAAAACAAACTCCCAAAGCAGGAGTTTGTTTTCAAAAAACTAAAAAATGAATGGTCCAATATGCTGGGAGTTTTCACCCAGGGTGACGGGGTCACTATTTCTTCCTTGTCCCCTACAGCCAGGTCTTACTCTAACTACGATAGATGGTATAAAATCCTTACTTCCACGGCCTGTACATTTTAAAGCCATCAGAGGAATTTTGTTGAGAAGCCACAAGCAGAGGAATGGGACAATAATTGATTGAAATGAATGCCATTGGAATATGAATGAATGTTCCCATTCAGAGAAAGACATATAGGCTTCAAAGACACAGAAAAAGAAACTCCCAACTATTTTTATTCATTGACTTTTTACAAACATTGTAAGAAATAAGACACTAAATAAACAGAGACATTTTGTAACCTTCAATCTTGTGACCTACTGATCAATCATTTCACAGTCTCACTTTAATACTAATTTTTCACACAGGGTATGTGGATCCACTGTTGATGTTTCAGAACTGATATGTGGTGGTTCTCTTTCAAATGTCATTTTGTGACTGTCGCTCAGACACAGCCTTTCTGCTGGGTGATGGCTCTCAAAGCAACAGCAATAGTGCTGGCTCCAAGAAGAAGTATCCAAAACAAGGATACTATGAAGCATGAGATCTCAGCACTTGTTGTCATCAGCATTCTGCGTAGTCATCCAGCACAGCCAAAAGGGCAGCCCTGCTTACAAACTACGACATCTTTAGCAAGAGAAACCTTTGACCTACCCCCTACTTCAACCATCTACCCTATGTCATCACCCAGGAAGAATTAATCAGCTGCTATTTGCTAATAAGGACCCTGCTTAAAAGGGATACAGTGAATGCACTCCCACTGTGTACGGAAGCTGTATCTACTCTCCATCACTTTATGCAAAAGTCATTCCACTGTTCCATGAACTAATACTTTCATCATGCAAGAAGTCTTATTACTATGCACTTAGGGGCAGATTTACTAAGGGCTTGCATTACCCTTGCATCAAGCAAGGCAACTCACAGCAGCACATGCCCTTAAATGGGGATTTACTAAGCCACACAAAGCCACTTTGCATGGCTCTGCATGACTTAGTAAATCCAGAGTAATGCAAGGCAGTGAAAATCGATGCCTCTCGTTACTCTGTGTTGAGAAGGCATTCCATGGGTGAAGCAAGGGTGTTCTCATGCATTCACCCATGTACTTTGATGAAATCACAGATTAACTAAGGTGAGTAAACCTAGGATTGCGTCAAAATGGTACACCTTCCCAAGTGAAGTGTGGTGAGGAAAAATGTCTGAATTGCTCCCTATTACTACTTTTTATGTGTGCTGCATTCTGTAGCACACATAGAAAGAGAAAAATGCCTCAAAGGATTGTAGTTGTGTAGGATGGTGCACAATCCTGCACAAAAACAATCTTACTCATAATGCAGGTACCCTTGCACCATGGCACAGGGGTGGCTGTGTTGGAGCTAGGCAAAACACACAAGATGATGGACGGAATGCTGCACATTGACAAACATTCACCCCCAGTCACAGATCTGGGTTTAATCCATCGTTATTTTGCTTAACCACGCCACCCCAGTTCAGACATAGCCATATGCAAATCAGTCTTGACCCTGTGCCTCATGGGAACAGTCCAGACCGAACTGCCAAGCCATGTTTTCCCTGGACCGGAATCAAGCATCCTAGGACCGGTTTCAGACTATCAGCCTTCATCAGCCAGGATAGCTTGACTCCAGTGGCGTAGTGAGCACGGGACCCACGTCTGGGCATACCCTTCCCACTTAGGGCGAAATGCAAATCACACAAGATGATGGACGGAATGCTGCACATTGGCAAACATTCACCCCCAGTCACAGATCTGGGTTTAATCCATCGTTATTTTGCTTCACCACGCCACCCCAGTTCAGACATAGCCATATGCAAATCAGTCTTGACCCTGTGCCTCATGGGAACAGTCCAGACCGAACTGCCAAGCCATGTCTTCCCTGGATCGGAATCAAGCATCCTAGGACCGGTTTCAAGCTATCAGCCTTCATCAGCCAGGATAGCTTGACTCCAGTGGCGTAGTGAGCACGGGACCCACGTCTGGGCATACCCTTCCCACTTAGGGCGAAATGCAAAACACACAAGATGATGGATGGAATACTGCACATTGGCAAACATTCACCCCCAGTCACAGATCTGGGTTTAATCCATCGTTATTTTGCTTCACCACGCCACCCCAGTTCAGACATAGCCATATGCAAATCAGTCTTGACCCTGTGCCTCATGGGAACAGTCCAGACCGAACTGCCAAGCCATGTCTTCCCTGGACCGGAATCAAGCATCCTAGGACCGGTTTCAGGCTATCAGCCTTCATCAGCCAGGATAGCTTGACTCCAGTGGCGTAGTGAGCACGGGACCCACGTCTGGGCATATCCTTCCCACTTAGGGCGAAATGCAAAACACACAAGATGATGGACAGAATGCTGCACATTGGCAAACATTCACCCCCAGTCACAGATCTGGGTTTAATCCATCGTTATTTTGCTTCACCACGCCACCCCAGTTCAGACATAGCCATATGCAAATCAGTCTTGACCCTGTGCCTCATGGGAACAGTCCAGACCGAACTGCCAAGCCATGTCTTCCCTGGACCGGAATCAAGCATCCTAGGACCGGTTTCAGGCTATCAGCCTTCATCAGTTAGGATAGCTTGACTCCAGTGGCGTAGTGAGCACGGGACCCACGTCTGGGCATACCCTTCCCACTTAGGGCGAAATGCAAAACACACAAGATGATGGACGAAATGCTGCACATTGGCAAACATTCACCCCCAGTCACAGATCTGGGTTTAATCCATCGTTATTTTGCTTCACCACGCCACCCCAGTTCAGACATAGCCATATGCAAATCAGTCTTGACCCTGTGCCTCATGGGAACAGTCCAGACCGAACTGCCAAGCCATGTCTTCCCTGGACCGGAATCAAGCATCCTAGGACCGGTTTCAGGCTATCAGCCTTCATCAGCCAGGATAGCTTGACTCCAGTGGCGTAGTGAGCACGGGACCCACGTCTGGGCATACCCTTCCCACTTAGGGCGAAATGCAAAACACACAAGATGATGGACGGAATGCTGCACATTGGCAAACATTCACCCCCAGTCACAGATCTGGGTTTAATCCATCGTTATTTTGCTTCACCACGCCACCCCAGTTCAGACATAGCCATATGCAAATCAGTCTTGACCCTGTGCCTCATGGGAACAGTCCAGACCGAACTGCCAAGCCATGTCTTCCCTGGACCGGAATCAAGCATCCTAGGACCAGTTTCAGGCTATCAGCCTTCATCAGCCACGATAGCTTGACTCCAGTGGCGTAGTGAGCACGGGACCCACGTCTGGGCATACCCTTCCCACTTAGGGCGAAATGCAAAACACACAAGATGATGGACGGAATGCTGCACATTGGCAAACATTCACTCCCAGTCACAGATCTGGGTTTAATCCATCGTTATTTTGCTTCACCACGCCACCCCAGTTCAGACATAGCCATATGCAAATCAGTCTTGACCCTGTGCCTCATGGGAACAGTCCAGACCGAACTGCCAAGCCATGTCTTCCCTGGACCGGAATCAAGCATCCTAGGACCGGTTTCAGGCTATCAGCCTTCATCAGCCAGGATAGCTTGACTCCAGTGACGTAGTGAGCACGGGACCCATGTTTGGGCATACCCTTCCCACTTAGGGCGAAATGCAAAACACACAAGATGATGGACGGAATGCTGCACATTGGCAAACATTCACCCCCAGTCACAGATCTGGGTTTAATCCATCGTTATTTTGCTTCACCACGCCACCCCAGTTCAGACATAGCCATATGCAAATCAGTCTTGACCCTGTGCCTCATGGGAACAGTCCAGACCGAACTGCCAAGCCATGTCTTCCCTGGACCGGAATCAAGCATCCTAGGACCGGTTTCAGGCTACCAGCCTTCATCAGCCAGGATAGCTTGACTCCAGTGGCGTAGTGAGCACGGGACCCACGTCTGGGCATACCCTTCCCACTTAGGGCGAAATGCAAAACACACAAGATGATGGACGGAATGCTGCACATTGGCAAACATTCACCCCCAGTCACAGATCTGGGTTTAATCCATCGTTATTTTGCTTCACCACGCCACCCCAGTTCAGACATAGCCATATGCAAATCAGTCTTGACCCTGTGCCTCATGGGAACAGTCCAGACCGAACTGCCAAGCCATGTCTTCCCTGGACCGGAATCAAGCATCCTAGGACCGGTTTCAGGCTATCAGCCTTCATCAGCCAGGATAGCTTGACTCCAGTGGCGTAGTCAGCACAGGACCCACGTCTGGGCATACCCTTCCCACTTAGGGCGAAATGCAAAACACACAAGATGATGGACGGAATGCTGCACATTGGCAAACATTCACCCCCAGTCACAGATCTGGGTTTAATCCATCGTTATTTTGCTTCACCACGCCACCCCAGTTCATACATAGCCATATGCAAATCAGTCTTGACCTTGTGCCTCATGGGAACAGTCCAGACCGAACTGCCAAGCCATGTCTTCCCTGGACCGGAATCAAGCATCCTAGGACAAGTTTCAGGCTATCAGCCTTCATCAACCAGGATAGCTTGACTCCAGTGGCGTAGTGAGCACGGGGCCCACTTCTGGGCATACCCTTCCCACTTAGGGCGAAATGCAAAACACACAAGATGATGGACGGAATGCTGCACATTGGCAAACATTCACCCCCAGTCACAGATCTGGGTTTAATCCATCGTTATTTTGCTTAACCACGCCACCCCAGTTCAGACATAGCCATATGCAAATCAGTCTTGACCCTGTGCCTCATGGGAACAGTCCAGACCGAACTGCCAAGCCATGTCTTCCCTGGACCGGAATCAAGCATCCCTGGACCGGAATCAAGCATCCTAGGACCGGTTTCAGGCTATCAGCCTTCATCAGCCAGGATAGCTTGACTCCAGTGGCGTAGTGAGCACGGGCCCACGTCTGGGCATACCCTTCCCACTTAGGGCGAAATGCAAAACACACAAGATGATGGACGGAATGCTGCACATTGGCAAACATTCACCCCCAGTCACAGATCTGGGTTTAATCCATCGTTATTTTGCTTCACCACGCCACCCCAGTTCAGACATAGCCATATGCAAATCAGTCTTGACCCTGTGCCTCATGGGAACAGTCCAGACCGAACTGCCAAGCCATGTCTTCCCTGGACCGGAATCAAGCATCCTAGGACTGGTTTCAGGCTATCAGCCAGGATAGCTTGACTCCAGTTGCGTAGTGAGCACGGGACCCACGTCTGGGCATACCCTTCCCACTTAGGGCGAAATGCAAAACACACAAGATGATGGACGGAATGCTGCACATTGGCAAACATTCACCCCCAGTCACAGATCTGGGTTTAATCCATCGTTATTTTGCTTCACCACGCCACCCCAGTTCAGACATAGCCATATGCAAATCAGTCTTGACCCTGTGCCTCATGGGAACAGTCCAGACCGAACTGCCAAGCCATGACTTCCCTGGACCGGAATCAAGCATCCTAGGACCGGTTTCAGGCTATCAGCCTTCATCAGCCAGGATAGCTTGACTCCAGTGGCGTAGTGAGCACGGGACCCACGTCTGGGCATACCCTTCCCACTTAGGGCGAAATGCAAAAACACACAAGATGATTTACGGAATGCTGCACATTGGCAAACATTCACCCCCAGTCACAGATCTGGGTTTAATCCATCGTTATTTTGCTTCACCACGCCACCCCAGTTCAGACATAGCCATATGCAAATCAGTCTTGACCCTGTGCCTCATGGGAACAGTCCAGACCGAACTGCCAAGCCATGTCTTCCCTGGACCGGAATCAAGCATCCTAGGACCGGTTTCAGGCTATCAGCCTTCCTCAGCCAGGATAGCTTGACTCCAGTGGCGTAGTGAGCACGGGACCCACGTCTGGGCATACCCTTCCCACTTAGGGCGAAATGCAAAACACACAAGATGATGGACGGAATGCTGCACATTGGCAAACATTCACTCCCAGTCACAGATCTGGGTTTAATCCATCGTTATTTTGCTTCACCACACCACCCCAGTTCAGACATAGCCATATGCAAATCAGTCTTGACCCTGTGCCTCATGGGAACAGTCCAGACCGAACTGCCAAGCCATGTCTTCCCTGGACCGGAATCAAGCATCCTAGGACCGGTTTCAGGCTATCAGCCTTCATCAGCCAGGATAGCTTGACTCCAGTGGCGTAGTGAGCACGGGACCCACGTCTGGGCATACCCTTCCCACTTAGGGCGAAATGCAAAACACACAAGATGATGGACGGAATGCTGCACATTGGCAAACATTCACCCCCAGTCACAGATCTGGGTTTAATCCATCATTATTTTGCTTCACCACGCCACCCCAGTTCAGACATAGCCATATGCAAATCAGTCTTGACCCTGTGCCTCATGGGAACAGTCCAGACCGAACTGCCAAGCCATGTCTTCCCTGGACCGGAATCAAGCCTTCATCAGCCAGGATAGCTTGACTCCAGTGGCGTAGTGAGCACGGGACCCACGTCTGGGCATACCCTTCCCACTTAGGGCGAAATGCAAAACACACAAGATGATGGACGGAATGCTGCACATTGGCAAACATTCACCCCCAGTCACAGATCTGGGTTTAATCCATCATTATTTTGCTTCACCACGCCACCCCAGCAGCGCACAATGTGCCAGTGTAAGGATAGAGCAGAAATAAGTCATATCATGGTAGATATTGTACATTTCTGCTCTCTCCCTGTCATGCAATACAGTGCAGCAAGTTGTCTTGCTGCCTTGCATGACTTCTTGGTAAATCTGCCCCTACCTCACATACACACACCCCTACCTCACATACACACATACCTACCTCGCATAAACACACATAGAATGTCAGCACAAAGATCTGGGTGTCACACAGAATTCCTCTTTGGACCATCTGAGACAATCTATCTGGAGCCTCTATCACCCACTATTCTGCTCATCAGAGCCTTTTTACGATCTTGAGCTTCCCTTTGCTGATTGCCATATCCCTTTCACCCCTTTGTTAGCCATTAACCATTTTTTCTGACTTCAGCCATCTGAGTTTCTCAATCTCTTTCTGCCATCCTTCACAGACCAAACTCATTTTCACCTATCCACCTTTAAACTCTGTGCAACGTTTCAGTCCTTCTGCCCTCAGATTCACCCTCAGACTACTGTTCCAGCATCAGACCACACCTTCCACAATCAGAGGTCAGTGTTTAACAGTCCTGACTCTTTATTCGTTGTTTTGATTTTTCAGAAAATACTTACCAGTTCTTTATGTGGGCTTCAGAGGTGGGGGGTTCTAAGGGTTGGCAGTATAATACACATGAATAAGAACCATTTACAAAAGGTATCCCCTAATACATGTGGCCTAGACTCACATAGGAGCTCTCCTGCGCCTGGTCTTCTTCCTTCACTTCCAGGTCCTTCTGTGCCTTTAGGTGTTGGTACTCCTCCTAGTCCAGTTCCAAGTCCTACTTTTCTGTGTTTGTTTTGGTTCTCCTGATCCTGTCCCTGGTCTAACTAGCTCTGGTCACCCTGGTACTGGTTTCCTGAACCTGGGGGTTCTGTTTGTTGTCCTTCCTGAACCTGGTCCTCCTGGACATGCTCCTGGCTTATCCTTGTATTTGCACTTTGAGATTTCCATTGGCGCCGCACCGAGTGTATTTCACATCGTTTAGTACGATCAAGGATAAATTCTGTCGTGATCGTTTTTCATTTTAAGCAGGCACAGTATCTGCGAGTGCTGCAGTATGGCTACAGCTACTGATTTCTGTTTGGTTGTAGTCCAAAATACTTTCCGTCATTACTCCTTGACAGGCACTAGCGAAGGCATAACCAGGATCGCTCAGTTTGAGGGCAGATAACCAGACGTAATCATTTGTGTATTGTCACGTCTTATGTCTGTGTTTTTCCATGTCTCCTTTCCCTTTTCTCTCCTAACAGGTTTGCAAAAGGCGTTCATTAATTTGGATGGTATTAATTGAGGAACCGTGAGTAACTCGGTCCCCTTGTTTAGACCATAGGTTAGGGTGCGCCTTAGCGTGCGCATACCGCCATGGTCTCCGGTCCTGACGAAAGCCTGGCAACTAGCATTTAGAGGCTGAAACATGTAGACCAGATTTTCTTAAACCTTTGGATATGTCTGACCAGTTCTCCGGGTCCTTCTCCAACATGTCATGGTACTCTTGGCTCTGGTCCATCTCTTCTTTGTCATCTTTGACTAACTTTTCCAATTTATACTGGTCCTCCTTGTTAAGGTCATCCTGTTCTTAGATGTTCTTAGCCACCCATTTTGGTCATCATGACTCCTGTAATCCTGGCCTTCCATGTCCTGGTCCTTCTTTTTGCCTCATCCTGGCCCTGCTTCTCCTGGCATGCCAGGTCCTAATACTCTGGGCCTCTGTGGATTGAACTTCCTTTTCCCTTTGGTTGTGGTGCCACTGGTCCTCATTGCCCTGTCCTATTAGCTCTTGTCCTGTTGGCTTTGGTTGCCTGCCTTCTCCTCTTTATTCTTCACGTCCTGTTCTCCTAGTCTTGCTCATTCTCAGTCTGGTTTGCATAACAATGGTCTTCGTATTCATGGTCCTCACAGTCCATGTTCTCTTCCTAGTTTTGTGCCCACTAGACTTGGTCCTTTTGTTTCTGGTCCTCCTTGTTTGGGTCTTTGTATGCCTAATCCTCTTGGCTCTGGTTCTACTTGCCATCCTGGTCCTTTCAAGTCCCTTTTCCCAAGCACTTTCTTTTCTTTCCGGTTCCTCCTGACCCTCATCCATTTAACCTGAACCTTCTGATCCTTCTCACCTTGCTCATCTGATTCCCAGTACATCAGTACCTGGTCCGCTAGTCTCCTCGGTCTACCTGGCTTCTTATGTCCTGGCTCTCGAAGTCCTTGCCCTTTTAGCTCTTGTCTTCCTGTTTTGGATCATCTTTGCCCTCCTGGCCCTGTACCTTTTCCTCGTGGTCCTTCTGGCTCTGCACTCAATGGTCTGGGCCCTCTTGGTCCTGGTTCTCCTTGTCTGGGTCCTTCTGAGCCTTGTCATTTTGGTCCTAGTCCTCTTGGACATCCAGGTCCAATTCCCCTAGTCTTCCTTGCTCTGACTGTTCTGGTTGTCCTGATCTTCCTCACACTAGTCCTTCTACCCCCAGGTCCTGATATTTCTGCTTCACATGGTACTCTGGGCCCTTGTTCTATGGTTATAGCGCCCCTGGCACTCCTAGGCCTGTTCTTGGTCCTCCTGATGCTGCTAATTCTAATCATCCTTGCTCTGGTCCTGATCCTCCTGGCTCTGGTCCTCCTGGTATTCTTGATACTGACCTACTCATCATCCTTGCTTACTCTGAACCCCAGTCCCATTGGCCTGGATGTTGTCTTCCTGGATCTGGTCCTGATCCTCTTGGCTCTGGTCTTCCTGCTGCTTGTCTAAGTACTGCTACACAAACTCATCATGGTCCTTCCTTATCTGGTCCTGCTGCTCATCTTCCTTGCCATCCTGCTCCCAGCCATGTGGCCTCGACCTCCAGGTTGTGATTATCCTGATCCTGATATCCCTGGTTCTGATCCTCCTTTTGCTCCTTACCCTTGTTCTGGTACTCAAGGAGCTGATCCTCTTTGCCCTGATCTTCCTGGTCCCCCTTGATCCTCATGTCCCTGGTCCTCTTAGAACTTTTACTTTGGACTCTGGCTCCCTGTGTCCCTGTTCTCAGTGACCTGGCACTCATGGCCAAGGGTATGCTTCCGAGGTGCAGCAAGGCTGCGATGGTAAGTCCTGCGTCATCATTGAGGATCCCGTCAACAAGGGCTTATGATGTGAAGTCCGGAGTTGAGGATGGGTTGTGCAGCCGGGCCAATGAATCTGTCCCAAGGAGTTGTGAGGCTGTGGTGCAAAGTCGGGCATTGTCCTTGAGGCTGCAGTCGATGAGGGATGCAAGGGCCTGTGCCACGGATGCGTTGCGTAGTGGTGGTTCCAAAGACGCTGCGGAGGTGATGTGGATTTTTGTAAAGGGTCCAACCCACACAGCAGTGGTGATTCATCAGTTCTGCTGGAGGTTGTGTCACACAGCAGAGGAGATGCATTGGTTCCGCAGGATCCGCAGAGGCTGGGCTAAAACATTGTATTCTCCTGCGTGAATAAACTTTTATGTTAGTATGCTTTAAAACCATACTCAATATATATGCTTCATATCCTCAAGCTTGTGTTTTATTTCTAGATGTCTTATTTGAAAATTAAAATAACATAAATGTTTTTATTCAAAATTGGTTTTATGTTTTTTTCATCAGTAAACAGCTTAGCTTAACTCATGCACTTTCCTCTTTACAAACTATTGTACATTAGTATATGCACTCACTTTCAAAAACTTCACACATGTTGCATCCCCATTACAAGATGGTAACCACACTACTATTTCCAGGTGTCCCTTTGTTGTTTATGGCCAACTAAATAAAGGCCTCATTCACACTATTTACCTAGCTGCTGGTCAAATTGTACATAATCTCTACTATTTAGTCAATGGCCGACTGAACAGAAGAGATTATGTACTATTATGCTGGCTGCAAAGTTGTAATGCTATTTGGCCCGGTTAATTGGCAATTCCATATTTCAGACATAAGATTAAATACTGGGTACAGAAGATATTAACAAAAATATCGTCCTGAAATTCCTAAAATACAGTTTTATTAAGAAGAGTGGCGTAAAAACTATCAAGAGAATTACATTATAGTCGTCTTTTTTCTATGCCTCGTGCAACAAATATAGAAACACCAAAACCAAGCTGGAAGGGAAAAATATACATCAAAAAAAGGAAGGTAAGTAAGAACCAGAATGAGGGGAAGGAATGGTCAGTGAACATCAGCGAAGGGTTAAGGGAGCATAAGAACAAGTCAGTGGAGGTAAAAAAAAAGTTGCAGTTTGAAAAACAAGGAAAAAAACCACAGCATCAAAAAGCAGGAAGCAGGATTAATGTTGAAAGGAAGACAGGGCCTCTGGGAAATCGTCCAAAAATATTCAAAAAAAATGTAACAAATTGCAATGCAAAGAAGAGAAATATGAGGGTATGTTAGCTCCCAACACAATAAAAACACAATGGAAAAGAAAGAAATCTATTGAAAACAGTCCTGCTCAGTGATGTTTTTCACTAGGTAAGAATTTCACTGATTATAGTTTTTAACCTGGAGAATGCCATACTTTATGAACAATTCCATGAAACAGAATTGACAATGATTTCAGTAGGTTTGTTTTTCTCTAGATACAACTGAAAGTTACAGTTGGAATCCATTATGGATTCTCTGAGCACTGAGAAGTTCACCAAGAAGTGAAAAATACAAAACACCTAACACCTTAAGGTAGACAACATGGGGTATATTCACAAAAACGTGTGATAACTACCGCAAGAGTAGCGTAACGCAACTTCCAACATCGCAGCCTATCTCGGGAAAATAACCCCGTGTCAACGTGGAATTCACAACAAGGCAGTAGCATGCGATAGTCACCAGATAACGCGTCAAATGTCAGCGTGAAAATCAATGCCACGCCGTAAAAATGCGAAACGCGAGAAATCATGCGATGAGGCCAATCGCGGTACAGAAATCAGCAATCAGCAAACACCAGCCACAGGCCTGCAAATCCCACGCGTCCGGCGGGAAAAAGCACCATAAAAGAAAGAAAAAAAAAAGCCCAAAATCAATTCAAACTGCGTAGCAACATGGATGCACCCGGACCGAGTGCAGAGGACAAGTCGAACACCACAAGCCCCACGGAGGACCAGCCAGGAAACCCGCGTTCGGGGAAGTGCAAGGACAAGAGGAAGAGGAAGACCGGGTTCAGTCCGCAGGAAGACCGGATCATTGTCACGGAGGTGACCGAACACCATCAACAACTGTTCTGCACCTCCACTGAGGCACTGGCAACCCAAACCGAAATATGGCAGGCCATCATCACCAACATCAATGCAGTCGGAGTATCGAGGAGGTCACTGGAGGAGGTCAAGAGGCGCTGGCATGAACTGAAAGGGCAGACCAAACATAAGCTTGCCGCCAACAGGGAGGCAGCAACGGCGACTGGAGGTGGAAGTCCTGCGACACAGGAGGAGCTGGATGAGCTGGAGCAAATGGTGGCCACAGTCAGCAGTGAGGAGACGGTGGCAGCATTGGGGGGCCTGCACACAGCACGATACAACCTGACCCAACAGCAACAGGGTGAGTAACCACTAGGGACGGGGAAACGGGGGGAGATGGGCACAATAGCACACATGCACAATTATGTGTAGCACACAGCACACAGCACACCCACAATTTCCTTGGCACACTGCAGCACACATAGAAACGCCAAGTAGGCTCCCATCCACAATGTGCACAGAGGGGCCCTCCCCTATCACCAATATCACAACCTACCCGTGCACATGTGCTGAATCCAGCAAAGCAGCGGCTCTGTGACCCACACTGACAATGCAAGTAACACTGCATGTCCGATAGCATGGCAGCAGCCAAAAAAAAATGACATGGCCCACGAATCGACATGGAGGTAGCCCAGTGCGGATCACATCCGTAAAGGAGCAGGTCACACTCCAACATGTCCATGTGCACCCACAACCCATGCCGTACAATACACGCTATATGTATATGTTTAAGAAACAAGGGTACCCCAGTGGTAGGACCAGGGGTCGTTAAGGCGGTGTGTAGAACAAGGGTCTAGTAGAGGCCAAAAGGGTCCTCAGGTAGCCTGGGCTATTAATGATTTAAAATTAGTGTTAGTCAAATGAAATAATACAAAAAAGTCCCATAGGGACTTGTATACTTAATATATGTTAGGACGCAAGGTTTGAAATGACGACTCATTTATTATCTTCATAAATAGAGTATCATATACTTCAGTAATAGTTCCAGTGCTCACATATAACGTGGACGTGCGTGAAGTGGGGGAAGTGGTAGTGACATTAAAAATACATCGCATTGAAATACAACAACAGTAATAATCTGAAAAACTCCTAAATCAATTGAATGCAGTAATGGAGTTTTTGTTGGCGAGGTCGACGGCGTTTCGATCTCATAAAATTGAGATCATCATCAGGACAAGAGAATGTGAGCAGAAAACAAATGCGAGAGTAGATGGAGTAATAGCTCAGCAGGTCCCGTCAATGGGTATATGTAGAATCCGTTTGGGACGTCTGTGGTTGGCTAATTAGTGCAGACTAGTTGAGGAAGCAGTAGCGGTTAAGGCAGCGTAAAGTGCAAGAGGGCATCTTGAATAAGACAGATGCCATGCAGCAGAAATTTAAGGAGCCGCGTGTGGACGTTTGATTCAGTTCAGTAGTCCTAAGTTATTAAGGCAGAGCCGTTACAGGCTGGCGTATGCGGTCGTTTACTTGAGTTCCGTGGATGAAGTTGGCGGGGTGCACCGGCGAGACCCGGTGTCAGCGGACGAACAATGCACCAGGCCACAAAAACAGTCCGAGAGCACATATGACCCAAGTCAAAAGCAAATCAGGCCCCGAAAAGCACACAATTCAAAGGCACCTCGCCTCAAAGGGGAAAGGCCACACGAAATCAGAGCTGCAGGGGCAACTCCCCCACAATGCAGCACACACACATAGCAATCACAGAATATCAGCAATGACGGCAATGTGGTACAAAGTGCAACACCAGCACCACAGGACAGAGCTCACAACAGGTTCCACTCGTGCGTAGTAACTGTCCACTCACATCTGGCATTGCCTGACACTGTGTGATGATAATGTACGGGTACTACCACACATCCTTCATGTAGTCGAAAAACACACTGACTGCCATCAAATAGCCAGCTCCCCCAAAACAGTCACAATGTACATTGGCATGCAGTCTGAATGTAAACATCTGCAAATCATCACCATACATGTGAAACTCTGTTAACCTGCATCTCCCCTTCACATTGCAGAGGGACATACAACACCTCCAGCAGAGCACACCACACTTCCCATCATTGATGATGAAGAGGACAACCTGCACATATGTCAAGACACCCTCCAACGGATAATGGACAACCTCTGCACCCCACCCCCAGGGGCAGGCCAGGCCAGCTGCCTCGAGGAGACACCACCACCTGCACAGACCACACAGCAGGAAACACACACCACCACGGCTGTCTCCCAGGACCCCCCCGACCAATACATGGAATTCCAACGGCGTGTGTTGGGTTGCCAGGTGGAGTTGGCTCATCAGCTGCGGGTGGGTTTCGAGCTCGTGGCAGCCAAACTCGATGCCATACATGGATGTCTGAGTCCCATCAGGGACCACGTACAGTCCCTATCGGACACCCCCTGTACGCACCATGCTCCACCTCAGACCTTGGCTGACCTCACTGGTGCCATGAATCTAATACAAGAACTGTCTGGTCAGACAGGCACCAGCTATGACAGCACAGAGTTAGCACAGGTGCGGAGGTCAATGGAGACCATGGAGCAGATGCAGGCTGGAAGTATGTCTGCCATGGCTGGACACCAGCGAGTAGTGGCTGGGAACTTCAATGCCCTGCAGTACTTCATCTTGCCATTGCTGTCACTGAGCCGTTCCCAGATGACTGCAGCGGGAACATTGACACACACAGCTCCGACCCCTGATGTGTCTGTGGCACACTGTGATGCTGCCCCATCACCTACGCAGTCTGATGTGTCAGGGGCACACAGCGATGCAGCCATCTCCCTGCCACACACACCGGACACAGAACCTGTATCAGGGGAGTGAGAAGGGGATGGGAACTACTGTGTGAGGAAGGAGGCAGTAGTATCCATCACCGCCATATGGCCTGTCCCTGCCTGGTTATGACCTATGCATCATGCCCTGGGAAATACCTCCTACTGACCTCCGGAACACTCTGCGATATTCACCCGGACCCCGACACGGACTGCCATTTCTTCACTGCTGGCCAATTACACAGCAATCCTGCTGCGGACTGCACTCTCCCTCTTCCTAATCACTGTGCAATCCCCAAAGGACTCTGGTTGGCCCACCACTGGGCTTCCATGTGATGTGGGCTTGGATGGCCATGTACAGCTCCAGCTCCGTCAATCACCTGAATGTGAATAAAACATTCTAAATC
Source organism: Calotriton arnoldi (assembly GCA_963921515.1). Lineage (NCBI taxonomy): Eukaryota > Metazoa > Chordata > Amphibia > Caudata > Salamandridae > Calotriton > Calotriton arnoldi. The sequence goes on along the minus strand of CAWUFW010005358.1, from coordinate 203,011 downwards.
ACACAGATGTGTCATCACTATGTTCACTCATGTATGGAAGTATGGCCGGGTGTAGGGACAATGATTGCACATGAAGGTACACCCTGGTAACTGACATCTATGCGCATGTCTATCCCTGAGACACATGGCCAATTGGATGACTGTGAAGATGAGTACTAGCTGTGTCCCCATTGCACATCAGCAACAATCTCACAACCCCCTAACGTAGACACACGTCCATGTGTTGCATAGGGCTGTGCGTAGGAGTGACCAAAACGGTGGCAGGCAAGGAGTGGTGTCCTACACCACGTGTGACAACAGACCTTCACATCGCATACCTACTTACACACATCTGTGTGGACACATTCTGTTGTGATGTATGACATTGCTCCACATGGTCAGAGGTTGGACACCATACACACATAGCTGAAGTCATGTAAGTGCACATGTCGTCCAGCACCTATCCAAAAACAATGTCTGGCTCACAGAGGTGGAGCTTGCCAAAGGGACACACCCCATTGCACATGCATCAGTCAGTTCCTCCCTGTGTTGGGACGATGCTCATTGTGGCACACGAGTGGACAATCTAAACAACACACCTCACAGTTAGACACCAGTGGAGTGGCATAGACTTTATTGGCATGTGCGTGTCAGTACGGACGAGGCAACGGCCACAACAGGCAGGGACATGCTTAGGACACTTACACGCAGCATGGGTACATGTCGAGGTTCAGGAAATGTGGAGGCTGAAATGCACAACATTCATCACGGATGGCAACGCTCACAGCCCACCTTGCCGGATGAGTCATGTGTTGTTTGGCATCTGCCCATTGCCCCCTGTGAGGGGGCACGACTCACTGCACGTGGGATCTGCATGGTGCTCTGCCTCCGGAGTGTGCCGATTGTTTGCTCTGCTGACAGTGATCAGGTGTGAGTGTCCGACAGGTTCACATGTCGTGCTACATTGCCATGTGTGTGCTCTCCCCCAGCAGTGTGTCCGAATTGGCAACGTTGCCAAACGACGCTGTGTTGCTCCGACCATGGACCTGCGTCACCTTGCACAGGTGTGTGTACACACTCGTTATTCCACGCACATGCATCCAGAGCCCGACCGAAGGCAGACGTGTCCTCTGTTGTGGTGGGATATGTGAGCAATCCCAACGATGCGACAAGTTGTTGGGCCATGTGCTGTGGGTGGCATTCGGATGTGGCTGCAGGAACGAAGTTACTCGTCCATGAATGCCCGTGTAGCTTCATGTGCAATGTGTTCCAATAGTACGTCGTTGTCGTGTTCAAGGAACACCCTGGTGAGCCAATCCATTAGGTGGTCTGTGCAGGTGTGCTCAGCCCACGCTGTCTCACCGATCCGCAACACAGCCCAATAGGGGTGCGCCTCGATGTGGTCACTGCACACGAGAAATTGTGCAATCTCCCATGCACAACTACCAGTACATACGAAGTGTTTCAAGGCATCCCATGCACGGATGTCTGGGTTACACTCCTGTTCGTGATCCAACAGGGGGCGCAGACACAAGTCATAGTCCAATTCATCAACAGTTGTGTTGGATAGGCAGACATCCATGGGACACTCGAATGTGCATGTTCGGCAGTGGAACCAGGGCTGGACGCAGGTGACGTGGGCAATGTGGAAGCTGAGCCTGTAACTGATCTGCTGCACTGCCAGTGGCAGTGCGCCCAGTAAATGCAGCATACGTGCACGGTACTGTTCCACGTGACGGGGGTTGTGCATGTGCCCGGTATGGCCTGCCATTGCGTTGGTGCTTCTCGTGAACCGGCACTCTTCTGAACTGCGGCAGTTGTGTGGAGGATATGCCACAGATCTGAGCAATGATTCGTATGTGTGTGCAACGTTGTGGGTAATGGGTTGCTGTTTCCGTGAGTGTCAAGGGCATCCCATGCGGGGGTACCACAGGCAGGGGCTTCTGTGTGTGGGCTGTGGATAAGTCGGATGGTTCTTTAGTGGAATGCATGGTGTGGGAGTCGTCCCCGTCTGCCATTGCATCTCTATCAGGGTGTTCCAGGCGCGTTCTGGACCAAGGTCAGAGGTGCCGGTGTCCTCCCACCTTCTGCATTGGGACAATGGTGCTTTCATCCCTGATGTTTGTCTGACTACTACTTGCATTTTCGGAATGTGATGTGGCTTTGGCACTGAGATTGGGACACGGCCTTGGGGTCATGGTGTATGGATGGCGATGCACACACACATGTTGGCATGTGGAGCCAGGTGCGCGGGCGACCTCGCGCTGCTTGTGCTATCTCACTCCATCTCCCTCCCTCGCTCTCTCCCTCTCTTTCCTTTGTTGGGCGCATGGCACACCTTCTTCTCTTGGATTTGGTCTTCCAGGCTGTGTGCTACAGATTGTCCAGTGAGGAGCCGCTAGGACTCATCCTAAGGGTTGTTTCTGCTTTTGTTTGTATGGTGTTTGTGTTTGTGATTGCATTGCTGTATGACTGATTCTCCATTTTCTGGCCACGCATATATGTTTATTTTCTTGCTTGTGCGACATCAGGCAAAATGTTTGTTTTGGGATTCGTGGTGTTGGTGTGCAATTTCTTAGTCTGGGGTTGGGGGTGGTCCCGGGGGGGGTGTTGCGGGCCCGGGTGTGGTGTTGGTGGGTGTTGTGGCCCTCTTGGGTGTCCGTGCTGCACGTTCAGTTGCTCGTGGGCATCTGTTGTCCTTCATGTGTGGCTCTGGGCTGTGCTCCCTTTTGTGGTGCTGGCTGCCCTCCGACTTTACACCAGGTCAGAGCAGGTGTAAACTTCCTGGTGCTAACGCGCCTTATCACCTGTTTTGTGTTCTTATCGCCGATGTGGCTGGTCGTTGTGAATGTTGAGGTGTGATGTTGTCTCGGCTTTTGGCACGGGAACGCCTATTCTGCATCTCATTAGCGATATTTGCGGGGGTCCTCTGTGGCGATGTTTTTTGAGGCTGCTATCGCGGGTAAACTGGTGCTGTGGGCTGTTGACACCGGCTTGTGAATGGGGTGGTAAAATTTTCACGACTTTGGCTGCGATAAAGTGCCGTTAATTCGGCGATAGCTCCTTGTGAATATGCCCCCATGTGTATTAGAACACATGGTTAGCAACTATCAACATAGCAACACAATAAGTAAAGATCTTCAGGAAACATTTAAGTAGTATTGGATCTAACGTTGTGCCAACTTTGAGATCACGCAAAAGGACATTTTTAACTACCTCCAAATTCGAGATTTCCTATCCAGGAAGAGGAGGAGCCACCGGGCTTTGTAAACATAGAATTGATGGACCTATTGGTGGAGGTCTTTCAGTGCACTATTAGCCGGCTCTACAAAGCGTTGAATTCCCTCTCAACAAGATGACCTTGAGAAACAAGCTGAGAAGTGGCGAAACAAGTTGGGGACCTCAGACTGTTCCTTTTTAGAATGTTTGGAGTTCGAATGAACGTTATTACTCTTGACTAACTTGCAAGCTCAACATTATCAAACTATATCTGATCTTATTATATGCCTGGGAACATCGCCAAGTGAGGTGAGTCAGTGAGCATCTCTTGCCCACTTTGTCAACACCCAGGTGCCGACCTGATACATATGTTTTGTAACTGTCCCACACTAGAACCACTTAGAAGTGAGATCACCAGGTTCTTCAACACCAGGTGAAGAATAAAAATCACCTTAACCCCCCCCCCAACTTATTCTACTGGGTGTCATGGCGATATGGTACCTGGGCCCTCTCATCCGTTTACTTTTATCGCAATGGTCCGTCTTTGTATTGCATCGGCCTGGGTTGATCGTACCCTGATCTTCCACGAATGATTAGCGCGCTTGCTAGCAATGTATAATCTGGAAATGTCTCTATCCCTACGAAGAGGCAAAAAGGATAGCATGAAGGGGAAACAGGTTTGAGTACCTCTCCTAGAATGACGCCATGGGCAACACCAGTTCGTTAAGTGCTACCCTCTGGTTTCTGTTTTAGTGTGGGTATAACAGAGCCTGAATAATATTGGCTAATTACGTGGGACACATCTATGCACTCTATAGTCAATTGGCCTACGGCGGGGCTAGATATTCAGAAGACTAATCCTAGGCATTTGTCCTCGCACGGCATGTACTCTATAATATGTTAACTTGGATAGGGCTCTGAAGTTTTTGTTTTTACGATGAATATATAGATGCATTTCTTAAGAATATCAATCAATTAAGAGAGTAACACAAACGGACTGTATTGTATGGGTGGTCTAAGGCTTACTGGCTTATGAAGAGGGAGTGTAACTATAGATGAGAATAGGTACGGGTAATGCTTTCTTGGTACTTATGCGCTGTATGCCCTTTTGGACTTGGCTGTGTAGAATATTTTATATGAAATGAATTGAGGCTCCTTTGTATGATGAATTTAAAGAAGGACTCCCCTTTGTTATTAACATCACTGTCTTCCTCAACATAATCTCCGGTATCTCTTGGTGGAACTATCCTCTTGTGTTGTTTTTCATATCAAAAACTGCAATAAAAAAATTTTTTTTTAAAGGATCTAACGGGAATACCTGATCATGGACAGGTGGATAATAAACATCAAAATATTGAAGGAAATATAAATCAATAGCATGGAAAGAAAACAACAAAACTATAAAGTTAATTCTTGATGCTTAAAGAGCAATAAGGAGCACCATTTTGCACTGCATTAATCAAGCTTATAGTTTTGAAGACACCCCTGACAATGTTTTCATTGACTGAGCATGAAGTCAAATACCAGGGCTGCCACAATTCAGTGTTTTGTCACCTGCATGAAGGACAATCCCAGAAAAGTGACTTTGGTGGGAAACCACATTCACTACTGTTAGAAATGGGGGTCTCTAGTTGGCAGAGGTAGGTACCTTTGTCGAAATAGGGACCCTTGCTTCAAGTCAGGGTAAGGGGGATACACTCCTAAAATAACCCCTGCTCACCCCCTTGGTAGCTTGGCACGAGCAGACAGGCTTATCTCAGAGTCAGTGTGTAAAGCATTTGTGAACACATACAGTAACACAGTGAAAACACTACAAATGGACACCACACCAGTTTAGAAAAATAAGTCATCTTTATCTAAACCAAAACAAGACCAAACGACAAAAATGCACAATACAGTAATAAAAATATGACTTTTAGATGATAGAAATAGCTCAGTTCAAAGCAAATTGTAGATGCAACACTTTTCACACAAAGTACTTGGGATGCGCCATGCAAACAAACAAAACGGCCCGCAGGGAAGGTGATGTGTTGGTTCCTTACACTCAGGGAAGGTGATGCGTCAGTTCCTTGCTCCGGGGGAGGTGATGCGTCGATTCCTTACTGCTGTGCAGGAGAGTTGATGCATCGGTTCCTTACCGGAGAGGGGGTGATGCGTCGGTTTCTTACTGGGTCCCCCAACAATGCGACAAACTTGGCACCGCGATGCGACGATCTGGGACGATGCGTGGATTCTTCCAGCTCCCAGTGGAAAACAGTCTCTAGAGGTCCAAACCAAAAGCAGGTACCTCTTTGCAGGTCAGAACTTCCAGCAAGAAAGTTCAGGGAGCTGGTGGCGAAGTCTTTGAGTCCCTAAGACTTCAGAACAGGAGGCAAGCTCAGTTTCAAGCCATTGGAGATCTTCCTCAAGCAGGGGACATACCAAACAGCAAAGTCCTTTTCTCCTTTCCTTGGCAGCAAGTAGCCACTGCAGGCCAACCCCAGACAGCAAACAGCATAGGGGCAGTATTCCTCCTCAGCTTCTCTGGCTCTTCTCCTTCGCAAAGGTTCCTCTTGACTTCCCAAAAGTGATCTAAAAGTCTGGGGTCTGGGACCCCCTTTTTATACAGTAAATCTCTTTTTTCTCTCCTGGCCCAGGGCTCTGAGTCCAGTCCAAACCAGTTCTGGGGGGCACTTTACGAATGCACAACTACCTCAATTGTCAGTGTGAGCCCTGCCTCCAGACACTCCACAGGGGGGCGGAGCCATCATTGTGGAAGGCAGGCACAGCCCTATTCGGGTGCAGGAGCTACTCCTCACACCACTCCAAATGCAAATCAGGCCTATTCAGCCTAGCGCTGACTCATCCAGACTCTCTGGAGCCACTGCACATCCCCAGCCCCTGCCACTCCAAAGCCAGACAGTCAATACACATCCTAGCAGAGGCACACTGGATGGCTAAGCAAGAAAATACCTACTTTCTAAAAGTGGTATTTTCAAACACAGAATGTAAAAATCACCATCACTAAAAGATGCATTTTAATATTCTGAGTTCAGGCATACTAAACTTTATTTTCCTATCTGGTTCCCAGGGGCAGTTATGCTTATAAGATGTTATAAGCAAACTCCCCATTCTGACCTATGGGAACAGATAGCCTTACAATAGTGAAAAACGAAATTGGCTGTATTTCACTATCAGGACATGCCACACACATCAGGTTATGTCCTACCTTTCACATACACTGCACCCTGCCCACAGGGGTACCTTGGGCCTACCTTAGGGCTGACTAACATGTAAGAAAAGGGAAGGTTAGGGACTGGTAAGTGGGTGCACTTGCCCGGTCGACATGGCAGTACTAGACTGCACTCAGGCTCTGCAATGGCAGGCCTGAGCTGCATTTACAGGCTGCTTATGTGGTTGGCACAATCAGTGCTGCAGGCCCACTAGCAGCATTTTATTTACAGGCACTGGGCACACACAGTGCACTCTACTAGGGACTGACTAGTAAATCAAATATGCCAATCATGGAATCACCAATCCATAACAACAATTTACAAAGGGAGAGCATATGCACTTTAGCACTGATCAGCAGTGGTAAAGTGCCCCGAGTCATAAAACCACCACCTACAGGTCAGAAAAAATATAGGAGGAAGGCAAAAAATTCTGGGATGACTGTGCAAAAAGGGCCAAGTCCAACAGCCTAAAGCCAGGGTAGACTAATCAATATCTTGATGGGCTTCCCTGCTTGGGGTGATAGAACATGGACCCTGGCCCACAACTGCAGGGGCATACTCCAGTTCTACACCAATCTGAACCCATTTGGATCCCTCTGTCCATACTCTCAGGGCCGACTAAGCTAACCCAGGGGGAACCCTTCTCCTCACCTGTGGACACCATCTCTGCAGCTCCTAACATTAGCTTGCTCACAGGTGTGTCCCCACAGACAGGCAGTACCCACATAGCCAACACAGTGGTGTGGCCCAGTCCACCCCGGGGTGTGACTCCTGTCCCCCCAGGGGCCACTCTGTCCACCAGGACAGCAAGCCACAGTGGCCACTGACAGTTGTCAGTGATGAGACTCAGGCCTTATACATCTCAGGGCTCTCAAACCTCTGTGGCATCAGAGAGCGGGGGCAGTAACCCCAGGTGCCTGGCACCCTTTGTCCACTCTCCCTCCTGTCAGGTCAGGTATGACATCCTGACACTGACCTACCAGCCCTGGGCCTGTACTCGGTGGCTGGACAGGAGACTGTGGTAGGCTTTTCCACACCCGGTCCTCCTCCTCGGGGCTCTGCACCCTCCCACCTAGAGCGGTACCCCCTTCCAGAATTGTCAGGGGACCTGTGGCAGGTGTCCTGCACAATTCGCCCACCAGTTCAGGGGTTCTATCCTGCAACTGGGATCCAAGCCTAGGGTCTGTACCCTTAGACTGAGCAGAGGTCAGGGGTGAGGCTGCCCTCTCCCCCCTTACTGGGGCCCTGCACCCCCCCTGGAGTGGTGCCCCCAGAAGACAACCCGGTAGGGCTACTGTTAGCAGTCGCCCCTGCCTCCAGGTCAGGGGGGACACCCTGAACCTGGCCCTCCAACCCAGGGTCTGTACCCTTAGGCTGGACCTGTGCCTGGCAACCCAGGACTTCTGGGGGAGTACACCAACCCCCCCAAGGGAAACACACTCCTCTGAAGTTGTGTAAGAGTCTGCCTGGCGCAGGTCTCCTGCCGCCTGTCCACCTGACAGAGCATGAAGACCCCCCAGGCCAGAAGTGGCCTCACCAGGGTCAGTCCTGGGGTGCTTTGACCTCAGAGCTGGCAACCCCTGATCCAATGGTCCTTCCACTGGGGACTGCGTCCCCCTCTCAGCCCTCCCTCTTGACTCATGCCCTCTCCCTAATGGAGAGGTGCTGCCAGACACCAGAGATGGTGGAATGCTAGTTACAGCAGTCTCCCCCAGCTCTACTGACACCTTGGGATCCCCCTCAGGGGATGGCCTCCCGGTACAGCCTAGGCTCCCCACCTGGTGTTCCCTTAGGGAACCCTCCAAGCCCTGGGACTGGGTTTTGGGCACCTTGGGAAGCATCCCATTCTCACTCCTTCTCCACAGAGACAGGACGTGAGCCCCTACACCTCTTGAACTATACCGGGACCTATCTGGGCTACTAAGAACCTTTCCCACCACCCTTGGTTGGGAAATACCTGAGCCACCTCCATCAGGATCACCCCCAGATGCTTCTTCAGACCCTCTGGAATTCACCAAAAGGTCTGCCTCCAGTGTGAGCTCCCTGGAGTCAGAGCACTCACACTCCACTAGGTGTGTCATAGCTCTGGAAAACAGGGACTTAAAATATGCTCTCCACAAATTGAATCATACAGCCCCACACAGGTGTTAACCAAGCTATCCTTTGCCTTACCATTCAGTGCCGTGCACACCTACCTCACACCACTCTCCTGAGATTGGCAAGACAGTGTCTGACTGTCTCTGTCACTCAACTCACACTCTTCTGGGCGGTCTCCACACTCACACACCACAACTTCTACCATGGGGGAATCCCTCTCCCTGCACCTCTCATCTAGAGTCAGTAGAGTGTCCCTCCCACCACTAGGACTATGAACCTCTGTGCCAGTTCCCCAATCCACCCCAGGGACACTGCACACCAATGGAGCTACCTCATATCCTTGAACCCCCTGATGTATGTTAACCCCCTCCTTCAAGTCAGGCGCCACATCTCTGGGTGTGTGTACTGCTCCCTCAGCACTAGATAACACAATTATGCTGCCACCATCTGAGCTGGACTCCACCTCCAACCCAGCCAAGCTCACTTCCTGAGCTACACACATTTCTTCTTCTTGGGTTAAGGCACTCTTTAGCTCCTCATCAAGCTCTCTCAGCCTCTGCTCAAAAGCTAGAAGCCAGCCATCTTTTTCTGTTTCTCTCTCACTTTCAGGGAAGTCCTCCTCCTCAGACTCCACTAGTAGTGTTGGCCCCCAGCGGGGTAACTCATAATGAAACAGGGATGCCTCTAGATCCTCCCTGGACCTTCTCTTCACAGGCAGCCCTCTTTCCTTGCAGAACACACGTAGCTCCTTCATTGTGTAGATGAACATGTGCCAGAAGCCAAGTTCCATTTTGCAAAAACTAACCAGAGTCCTAGTATCAAAAATACTTCCAGGAGGACACCAGAAAACAGAAAAAGATGCTGGGCCTGATTCACAGAACTGACTTACGTGAAATACGTAAAGTTAGTGATTTTCGGTATTCACAGAATACACTTACCAATACTAACTTTATGTCCGCTCCCGGGCCGGAGATTCCGGCCCTGTGGCGAATTTCTGCCTCTGGGCCGGAATCTCCGCCTCCGGGCCGGAATACCCTCATTTAGGCCGTTTATGCTCAAACGGCCTAAATGAGGGTATTCCGGCCCGGAGGCGGAGATTCTGACCCAGAGGCGGAAATTCCGCCACAGGGCCGGAATCTCCGGCCCGGGAGCGGACATAAAGTTAGTATTGGTAAGTGTATTCTGTGAATACCGAAAATCACTAACTTTACGTATTTCACGTAAGTCAGTTCTGTGAATCAGGCCCAGTATGTGGTTGCGTAATGGTCTGCCCTATACTAGTAGTGTACACCAATCACTGTATGTAAGACACAAATGCAAGTCCAGATCCTCACCGCTGACCACCATTGTTAGAAATGGGGGACTCTGGTTGGCAAAGGTAGGTACCTTTGTCCAAATAGGGACCCTTGCTTCTAGTCAGGGTAAGGGGAATACACTTCTAAAATAACCCCTGCTCACCCCCTTGGTAGCTTGGCACGAGCAGACAGGCTTATCTCAGTGGCAGTGTGTAAAGCATTTGTGAACTAAAGGTCATGTGGGAGGTACCCTTCTTTGGAAAAGGGATGGGTATATGGACTCAAAAAAACAAAAAAACAAAAGTTCCCTTCTCCTGTTGATGTGATTAGGCAGAGATTATCTCCTCTTGGGCCTCTCTTTTCTCAACGTGAGAAAAAGGGATTAAGTGTGCGATAGAGTCTTATGCAGGTTGCCAAATTTACAGTAAAATAATTCAATGCTTTGTGATTACACAGTCAAACGAAACAACTACACAGATGCAAAGGAATAAGATGTTTACCTATTTTATTAACCAGTACATTCTTCATTATTCATCCATATCAGTTAAAAACACTTTTCCATGTTATTTATTAAAAAACATATACAATACATAATAATAAAACAAAGATATTTTGAAAAAAGACTGTCATTTGTGAACACATACAGTACAGTGAAAACACTACAAATGGACACGATGCCAGTTTAGAAAAATAAGTAATCTTTATCTAAACCAAAACAAGACCAAATGACAAAAATCCACAATACAGTAATACAAATATGACTTTCAGATGGTAGAAATTGCAAATTGTTAATGCAACACTTCTCACTCAAAGTACCTGAGATGCGTCATGAAAACAAACAGAACAGGCCGCAGGGAAGGTGATGTGTCGGTTCGTTACACTCAGGGAAGGTAATGCGTCGGTTCCTTGCTCCGGGGCAGGTGATGCGTCAGTTCCTTACCGGAGAGGGGGTGATGTGTTGGTTTCTTACTGCGTGAGGAGGTGATGCGTCGGTTTCTTACTGCGTCCCCCAACGATGTGACAAACTTGGCACCTCGATGAGATGTGACAATCCGGGATGATGCATTGATTCTTCCAGCTCCCAGTGGTCCAAAACAACAGCAGACACCTCTTTGCAGGTCAGAACTCCCAGCAAGAAAGTTTAGGGGAGCTGGTGGTGAAGTCTTTGTGTCCCTGAGACTTCAGAACAGGAGGCAAGCTCAGTTTCAAGCCCTTGGAGATCTTCCTCAAGCAGGGGACACAGCAAACAGCAAAGTCCTTTTCTCCTTTCCTTGGCAGCAAGTAGCCACTGCAGGCCAACCCCAGACAGCAAACAGCAAAGGGGCAGTATTCCTCCTCAGCTTCTCCGGCTCTCCTCCTTGGCAAAGGTTGCTCTTGATTTCCCAGAAGTGATCTAAAAGTCTGGGGTCTGGCCCCCTCTTTTTATACAGTAAATCTCTTTGTTCTCTGGAACCACTGCACATCTGCAGCCCCTGTCACTCCAAAGCCAGACAGTCAATACACATCCTAGCAGAGGCACACTGGATGGCTAAGCAAGAAAATACCTACTTTCTAAAAGTGGTATTTTAAAACACAGAATGTAAAAATCACCATCACTAAAAGATGCATTTTAATATTCTGAGTTCAGGCATACTAAACTGTATTTTCCCATCTGGTTCCCAGGGGCAGTTATGTTTATAAGATGTTATAAATAAACTCCCCATTCTGTCCTATAGGAACAGCCTTACAATAGTGACAAATGAAATTGGCAGTATTTCACTATCAGGACATGCCACACACATCAGGGCATGTCCTACCTTTCACATACATTTGATTTAAAGGCCCTGGGCACACACAGTGCACTGTACTAGGGACTGACTAGTAAATCAAATATGCCAATCATGGAATCACCAATCCATAACAACAATTTACAAAGGGAGAGCATATGCACTTTAGCACTGATCAGCAGTGGTAAAGTGCCCAGAATCATCATCATCATCATCAATAAACTTTATTCGGTTTTAACAATAAAACCATAAAAGTTACACAAAAACATTAAAAATATATAAGTCAAATCTCCTTAAACTGGTAAAAAAGTCAGATTAAAATCATACTCCCCAAGTGCAATTCAAAATGTAAAGTGCAATGTGCAATAAATACATATGTACAGTCCACAAGAATATTAAAAACTGCAACCCCCAGGAGCATTTGTATAAATTATGCACGTTATATAAGTACAAACATAGGAATATACATTCGAACAATAAAAATGCATTGATAAAATAACAAGTTAAACATCCATAAAGGATCGCGATTTAACACAAGCTTTTAAATAGCCAAGTGTGAAAAACAGTGACTCAGTTGACAACATCTGTAGGTGCAAAAGTGCGGGGCGAACCTGTCTAAAATTCAATCGTTTTAAATAAGGGACCAAAAAATCCTACGAGGAACTTCATAAAATCCACAAACAAACATAAAGTGCAACAAATCCTGCGGAGACTCACCGTCGCAGCCGCAGGATAGTGACGCACTTGCCCTCTTATGGTCTTTTGGTCTAACCAACAGGAGATGGTATAGATTCATCCTGAACCTTGTTAAAAGATATTTCTCATGAGAAGACAAACACCCCATAAGGTAGGGTTCAGTTGACAGGGTGGTTTTCGTTAATATAAAATTGCGTACACTGGGTTTCAGCAACTCCTTCGCTTCTCTTTCCATCCTCCACAAACTCATAAAAGCTATTCTGCTTGATACGACATCCTGCTTAACTATGCATTCTGGTTTGCTATACAGGTCGCCGCGCCCTATCCCTTTAAAACTCTTTTGAATATAATTTAGCCAAGGGATACATGAGGCTTGTTCTAACAGCATACACTCTCTTAATAATAAATGGTTAAAAGACAGATCTGGATTCAACCAGCATTTCAACCGAAAAATCAATGGACGTAATGCAAGGATGTCACTAATATAGGGGACCCCCAGTTCTTCATGCACAGCTAAATTAGAGGTCCCCTGAGGGACGCGCAGAAGGCGTTTAAAAAAATTATTTTCCACCACGTGCAGAGAATCTGCAACTGTGTATCCCCATATCTCACTTCCATAAGTGGCAATGGAAAGACTTTTAGCCTTATAAACTTGTAACATGGCCCCAGTTGGTTTTTTCCCTATTCTTGATGAAAATTTAAAAATGGCCGCGTTGGCCCGAACCACTTCCCCCTTCTTCTTCTCAATTTGGGGTCCCCATTTTAATTTGTTATCAATAAGAACCCCCAAATATGAGAAAACATTCGTAAGAGGGACCACTGTTGAGTCAATTGCAAATTTAAAGGGCTTCACAGGTTGCTTACCTATTCTCAGCACATAGGACTTGGAATTGTTAATTGACAGGTCCCGTTTACCCATGTACCCCGCAAAAGCCTTTAAAAGAGATTGTAAACCAACCTCTGTTCTGGATAGAAGGACGGCGTCATCTGCATAAAGCAATATCGGGATGCCGCGACGTCCAACATACGGGTAATCAACCCCGGTTTCCAATAATTCCTGTTCCAAGTCGTTAAGATAATAATTAAACAAAAAAGGGGCTAAAATGCAACCTTGACGGACGCCCCTTTTAATATCAAAATTCTCAGTGACACGCAAATCCTGAGCGAACCTAACATTTGCCTGGGTAGAATTATGAAGATCCACCAGGAAGTTCACTAGGCTAGGATCCACACCTGTTAGCCTCAGGATCTGCCACAGTTTAGTTCTGTTAACACGATCGAAAGCTGATGACAGATCCATAAAGGCACAAAATATGGACCCCGAGCGTGCAATAGTATATTTACTGAAAATCATGAGAATATTTAAACACTGGGCAATTGTGGAACGACCGGGGCGAAAACCATATTGGACATCTGACAATATTTCGGTTTCCTCTGCCCAAGTTTGCAGCCGCTGTAATAATATCCGTCCCACCACCTTAACTGTTGAATCTAAAAGGGAGATGGGTCTATAGCAATGGGGGCTACCCCGGTCGCCCTTTTTAAAAACAGGAACTATAGTAGAAATAGCCCAGGAAGAGGGGCATCCAATTTTTGCTGCAGCATTAAAAACATTAACCAAGATGGGGGCCCAAAAGAAGGGTCAGATTTAAATAAATCTGGGGGAATCCCATCTGGTCCAGGGGCCTTTTTAGCAGAGAGCCCTTCAATCCCTGCAATAACCTCATCAATACTAAAAGATAAAGCTGGAGCATTTAAATCTATTATCTCTGGGCCACAACAATCGGGGGACAGTCAAAAATGGTTTTAAAATGGGACACCCAGTCCTCTTCAGTAATAAAAGCTCCTAAAACGGGGTCCCTATCCATACCAATGGCTGGGCGATTCACCACTTGCCAAAATTTGGAACTATTTTTCAATACACTTGCCTCGATAAGGTCCCGCCAGGCTTCATCTTTTAGCTTTGTTTTGCGCCCCGCTAAAGCGGCCTTATATTCTCTGCGATAGTTACAGACCACTGATTGTATTCTAGGTATAGATGCAAGAGCTGCCTTCAGCTTACCAGCTGCTCGAGTACAATCAGAGTCAAACCATTTAGGCCCAAGATTTCTAGCCCTTACGGCCGGAGCACTTAAGAGGTCTCCCATCTTCCCTGCTAAGGTCCCAAAAGCTGCCAACAAATAATCTGGGGACGAACAGGGATTTTGACATGTTAAGAGTTCAGGGGCACATAACGTATTAACCTTGTCATAAAACAGCTTGGGGTCAATCTGTGTCCATTTCAATCTGCGTTTATTGTCAGTCAGAGTCATAACGCCCCTCGTGGCTACTCCTTCGATGTGACTAATGAGTGGTCCGGCTATATGGGCACAGAGCGGGTTATGATCACTAAAAATACTCTCATCAATAGAGAAACCTGTGATCCACAACTGCAAGGGGAGGAAATTAATATGTAGTCAATAAAAGATCCTGTCCTAACCCCTTTGTAGGTTGGAGTTAAAAATTTGATGTTTGGGGCCACGAGAGCCATCAAACACACCATATTGAACTCCTGGATCATGTTGTTAATCAATTCCCCTTGTGTATGGTGATCAAAATGGAAACCACTCCTTCGCGGGCATCCCAGTTCAGATAAACAGGACACCGCAGGGTTACCACATGGGTGAGCATTAAAATCCCCAGAGACCAAAAAATCAGAAACTGGGAATCTGTTAGGACATCTAAAAAAGGAACATAAGGCAGCTATATTACAATCACAAACGGGACTGGATACTGCGTTATAAAAATTAACCAGTCCCCATCTGATGCCTGTAGTGTTAAAAAATAGCACCAATATCCCTCCACACCGAATAGGAACAACCTGGATCTGGCTGTCTAAGGCCACAGACACATATGTGACTAAGCCCCCTTTAGCTCTCCCACTGGAAGACGGGGTAGCAGGGACAAAATAAGCCTTATATCCTTCTAAAAACAGATTACTTTCAACCAGCCAGGTTTCTTGAAGACTTATTATCTTAAACTCTTTTAAGAAATTGACTAAAGAGGGATCTCGAAATTTGGTTGCCAGCCCAGCAATATTCCAAGAAATAAAATTGCGAGAGGTCACTACGCTTGGCCTCCCCACGGCATCAACTAAGGGCACTACACTGTGACCACCCCCTGGCTCCTGCGTTACTATTGGCAATAGTCAGTCGCAGTCTTCTAGTCCACTTAATGCAGAAAATCTGTTTTGTACTTCCAAAAATGGAGTAGTGGCCGGCTGGACCTGCGAGAAGAGAGGTTGATGCATTCTAACTACTGACTGTGCGGCTGGTACGGAACTATACGACCTTCCTAGTCCAGTATTTGTCCTTACATTATAGTCAATAGGGCATGTGGAAACCCTGGGCTTATAAAAAAAACCAAGGGGAAAGTTCTGATAGCACCTAAGGAGGGATTGCGGTTAGCGCCCTTATGGAGGATTCTAGTCACTAGATTAGGGTTATTGAAATTCACAATAATACAATCTTTAATACCCACTTTAGCAGATGGCCCTACCCAACTCACCCTACGTGCCATGATGATGTTATTAGCAATACTCACACCAGTAGCTGTATTTTGGGCAAACCAATGTGTTAATTTGTTTTTTAGTTGATTAAAATCCTCTGTGGACCCTGTTTCAAGAGGTGGAACATCCCCTAAAACAACAACATAGGGGGTAGATTCAGGTGGGAGGTTAATTACAGGGAGACAAATTGGTTGAGAATCCCTGAGTGCTAACCCTGTCGTGTCCTTCAATCCAGGCATCACTACCCTGGATGGATGACGAGAAATCACTCCACCACGACTACTAGTGGTAACTTTATCATTATTTAATTCCTTTGGGTCTATGACCGCCTCAACATCCCCCTGCAGTGCATTTCCCACTACTACATCCCTAGCAGTCTGTGTAACACATGTCCTGTTAGTATTTGCAACTTTCGAGGTTAAACAATTGCAACTGGTCTGTCCCTCAAGTTTAGATAAAGCTTCCTCAATAGCCCCAATTTTCTGCCTTATTGGATCAAGAGAAGAAGACAACAACATTTCCATTTTCCCCCAAAAATGGTCCTCATGATCTTTAATAGAACAAGACCCAGGCAACATACATGTATTAGGGATGAGTAAAGGTAAGTCATTCGAACTGTTTGTTACTAGGGGAGAAGAAGACGCCTCATTACCGCTATCTATTTTGTGGGCTAATCTACTACTTTTCGAAGACCCACCATTCTTCCCTTTTCTTTTCCTTGCCTGTGGGTCACTACTATTAAGCTGTCCTAATTTGGCCTTTTGACCTCTTGTTTTAGCTTTTACTGGGCTAGAAGTAGTTATCAACTCTATGCCGGGGCTAGGTAAAATTTGCGTCGGGACAGGAGTTAGTTCCGGAGAGAAGGGAAGACTATGCCGAGAGGGATCGGCATTCCTGATCCCTTCTACTACGGAAGCTACCAGTTTAATAGGAGTTCTATCTTCTAAAGACAGAGGCTCTAATGATAATCTCCTTTCCGTGAGCTGAATTTCATGTATAAGAACTGATTCAGCTCTTGAGAAAAATGCGTCCAAAGTCCCAATCACACTCTTACCAGGGGTCATTTTCCGTTTGCTCATTTTCCAAATAATAAGACTAATGCAAGATGTATGGCAAGAGAAAGGGAAAGGGCGAAGCAGCAAAGGATTGGCGCTTAATAAAACTCGGCAACACTACGGGATCATAAAATGCCAAGAAGTAAAAACCTGGTTAAAACACTATTAAGAACAAATTCGAACACCTAATATAAAATAAGCTAATTTACAATAGGCATAATAATACAATTCCGGGGGAAAAGTAGAATTTAGCAGAAATTAGGACTTGTACCAGTAAGATTTCAATGTGCAAAATAAGCAGTGTGTACAATATGTATAATAGACATATAGTCCTTATGGAGAAACAGAGCTAGCAGCAGTTCGAGCAACCAACGATTTGTGCCAACACTATTAAGTCCTAATGGTCCAAAAAAGCAGCACCACTTGGGGAGAGAGTTAAAATGCAATAGTTCCAGTTAAGAAAAAATTAACTTCGTCTGTACCTGGAGAGGGGTAAACTCAATCGACGTCCTTTACGCTTTAAAGGGAGCTTTCACGAGCTACTCTAGGGGAAAGAGAAGTGGCCCAGCCCAGCCTCTTCCAGACTATGACGGGCAAGGACGGGCCCGCCCTTGGCCCGGGCTTCGCCCGCGCGCGTCCCGCGCTGCGGAAGAGTGAGCAGCGCTTTATGTGCTCAGGTGGATGGTGCCTCTCCCTGACAGGCTGCACCTGGGAAGGCAGCAAAGTACGCTGGGACTTGTAGTCCCCTGGTAGCAAGCTGGATGGCGCAGGGGTGGTTGATTGCCCAGTTCGTGGGTGGCCTGGGACTCTGAAGTACTGGGTTTTATTGGACCCAGCGGTGCCAGGGAACACACCCAATGACCTCGAGTTCTTCCTGTCTCAGACTACAGAAACACAGAGTCTTCTTGGTGGCTTCAAAGATCAATTTATTGGCTGCAGCCAGCAACAGGTATCCTAGAAGTACAACAATGTGTATGTTCTCAGGAGACTGCTCTCTTTCATGGAAACCAGCTATCTCTTTTATACAGAATATTATGCTTTAGGCAAACATTCCTTATTTTTACAGTGGGTCATTCACATATTTCTTACAACAAAACAAAACAGATTCATGATGACAAGCCCATTTTCAGTTTGTCCAGCCCACAACCAAATACCCAGTGAGGCCCAACACCTGCAACAGATATAATCTGGACCCCTAATAAAACCGGGCACCTCCTCCTCGTAAAGCAGGTCATAAAGAAAGAGCAGTGACAGGTGTGAATAAGATTTAGATATAGATGTGTGCAATGAAGGGTTTATGGCATGCTGCACCTGGGCCCCTAATCTCGATCGGCCACTGGGAACTAAAACTGGCCGAACAGGTTCTGGCTCTGGACAGTGGAGTCAGCTTGCCCAGGTCACTGAAAGTGTACGTGTCCCCTAAGGCGCGTTTTGGCTTTAGTCATTGCCTTATGTGAGGGCAACCACAAAATGGCTGCCGTACACAAAATGGAACCCGAGGGTTCACAAGGGAATCGTTAATATTAGAGTGATCCCGTCACTCGAATATGGCGCAAATACTCAGATATAGCATACCTGTCATTACCGGTCTGCTGATACCAAAATCGTCATGTTACAATGATGTTAATGACACAGGTCCAGAATTTTCAGTACCACAGACCCTCCTTTTGCCCTTACATAGGCAATTTACTTACACTCATGCTAATCTGAGTCTAGGTCTATGTTCATGAATTCAGTGAGATGTTGCTGTAGCATCATCCTATTACTTAGCTCGTCCCTTGATACAGGTTTCCTTACACATGATGTAACACATAGGCCGCATATGGCAGGAACACACTGTATGCACAGACAAAACAGGAAAAGGATGGCTAGAAGTATCCCAATGACCATCAGAACTTTCCATCCCCAGGTGGATAACAGTTCCCAGAACCATCCCATCAACGACCAGTCTCCTTCATCTATATGGATGGATTCAGAGATCCTATGTAGTTTGGAGATGGCCTGGTACACTGTTGGAGCGTTATCTGGAATGAAAATGCAACAACTGGATTGGATCACTCTACATACCCCACCACGGTCTGCAAGTATGATGTCTAACGCGACCCTGTTCTGCAGGGTCATAAGGCGGTCCGACTGGAGCTCAGCAGTCAAATTATTAAGGGCACCGACAGTTTCGACTATGGTGGATTCAACCACTCGCGTCAATTGCCTCACATTCCTGTTGTTAGCCATAGGTCCCCAGAACGGCAGAAAACCCCTAAAGAAGTCTCCCGCTTCTTGTCCTGCAGTGTCTTCCTTGCTGAAGACACCCCTAATTCTTCTTATCTTATGGTAATCTGCCGCAGCTGTGTAGGTGGGAGGCAACAGGAATGAAACGAAGCATGTGCCCGAGAAGTCAGGGGGCAACCACGTGTAGGCCCTATCATGGCAGATAAAGTAGGTACCCCTAGCTGCTAAGAACAAAGGGGAAGTCTGAGACGCAAAAATATACGTTTCAGTGCAGATACTCTTCTGTAACTGAGCTCTTGGATTCTTGCCATTTCCTTGCAGACATAGATGACCCTGATGGGGTACAATCCAAATTGGAGCGGATCTTTTTGCTTGCTGGTTCTCGCTCAGACTCGCTCCATATCCAGTCACGTTCCATCCAATATACGCTAGTGTCTCATCTTCCGGGATAGTTTCGTAGGAACTAGTTCCCCTTATCATGTCGACTATCCCCTTAACTAGAGCACTATTCTTTGGGTTGTCTTTGACGGAACGTAGGGGGTGGATTTCGCGAGCATAGATGAACATCGTTCGGTATGCCCACACAGAACCATTGTAGCTGAATGGCAGCACTAGGTAGGGAATACCTTTCTCAGTAGTATGAGGCATAAGGCCACACACCCAACAGTTGGTTCTGTTCACTACTAGCTGGTGTTGGTGTAAGAGCTGAACAAAGGAGTTGTTCATAAACTCTAATCTTCTAACGGACTCGTGTTCAGGTAGAGGGTGAAAAGAATGTGAGGAGATAGTAGAGGAAGGCATGGGCTGTACAGTGGGTGCAGATGTCACTTGAAAAGAGAATATGATATACCCCACTAAAGACATCATTAAACTAAGTAAAATACAAAGACACATAATTAAAAAACATTTTCTGCTCATGGTTGCACATATTTTCCTCTTGAAACTTATTCTTTCAACAGGTCTCTCCATCTGAAAAGGCTCCATCCTCTAACGTGCTGCTTGCGGCGGTTGGTTTTCTTCACTTGAGAGTGTTTCTGAATGTCCCAGGGAACGCCCTAGAGCAAACCAGACCCGTAGACCTTGTGTCCGCAGGCTACACACTCAAGTCTTTTCACCACGACCCTACAGCTGAACCCGGATGGTGGTTCAAAAACAGGTTTTCGGATGGGAGGACCAAAATTTCATTTTATTTGTCCATGACTCTCGGTCGCAAGTTATAACGGCTTTTTCCAGGCAATGTCTGGTCGCAAAACAAAAGTTCAGGCTCAGTAGTGTCCAATCGAAGTGGTGATGGTATTGCTCTTTGGAGAAGATCGTCACTTTCTCGCTCAGAATTTGTCCCTGTGACGCGTGTGTCACTAAAAGGCAGAAAACGAGGCACTGTTTCAGTTTCCGAGTCAGCAATTCCCTCCTGGACCCACCGGTCATATGGTAGAGGCAAAGGGACCCTCTTACAGTGTACGCCGTGGATCCAGTTTTTCTTCCCTTGTACTCGCACTGCAGATCTTGTGGACAAAATCACCAAATAGGGGCCAATCCAGCGGGGCTGATCGTTCTTTGTCCTCTGAAAGTTCTTGATTAACACCCACGATCCGGGATTGATTGCATGCCCTGGATCTTTAGAAGCCTGAGGCAGTGTATTATGAACCTGTTGGTGTAAAACACGCAATTTAGCCGTCAAATCATGCAAGTAATCAAGCAGTACAGGGTGTTCAATCTCGCTGAATTTCGTTGGCCTTGGCACTCCCCATATGTTAGCCGGGCGACCAAACACTATCTCATGAGGACTAAGTCCTACTCGGGAATGTACGGTCATCCTAGTTGACAATAGTGCTAATGGCAACGCATCAGGCCATTTAAGGCCAGAGCTTGCTTGTATCTTGGCCAGTTTTAGTTTAAGAGTGCCATTATAGCACTCAACTAATCCAGCTGATTGGGGATGATTTGCAGCGTGAAATTTCTGCCGGATTCCTAAACCTTCACACACTCGTTTCATCACTTGACCCACAAATTCACCCCCATTATCACTCCACACCATTCTCGGCAAACCAAACCTAGGGAAGAACTCTTTGAGAAGGGCTTTCGCTGTGGACAAGGCAGTATTATCTTTCAGAGGATATGCCTCTACCCATCTTGAAAAGGCACAAACAACAACGAGTACGTATTTCAAATTGTTGCACCTCTCCATGTGGATGAAATCTAGCTGCAAAACCTCGAACGGATACGTTGGAGGCGCAAAATGACCAGCTGGAGTTGGGGTTCCCTTACCAGGATTGTATTTCAAACAAACCATACAATTTTTGACCACATTCTCTGCACATTTGGGAATTCCAGCATTTTGCCACACTGGAGCCAATATCTTACAGATTCCTTTCACACTGATGTGGGCCATCCCATGTGCCATTGTAACCACTGCAAGCACATATGTATCGGGTAACAACCATCGCTGATGCTCTGACAATTCAACCCAACAACCATTTGCATCCAATTTACCCGTACTCTCTCTCCACGTACTTAATTCCTTCTCCGTAGCTTCAGCTTGGATGGACTTCACACTCTCTATCGTATCTTCACACATTCCAACGTCACCAATCCATCTTGCAGGGCCCGCAACATACATTCGACTCATCACATCTCTTGCTGTTTCTTTCGCAACTTCATCAGCAAACATATTACCGCGACCAACGTCGTTAGTGACCTTCTTATGTGCACTGCATTTCACAATCGCGACTTGCAATGGCAAAGTAAGTGACTCCAGGAGCTCATTCACCAATTGACCATGCTGTATTTTCGTACCGTGAGACGTGAGGAACCCACGTTCCTTCCACAAGCGTCCAAAACTATGGGCCACACCAAACGCATACTGGCTATCGGTATATATGGTCACTTTCATTCCTTTTGATAATACACACGCTCTCATAAGTGCAGTCAACTCTGCTGCTTGAGCTGAATTATGTGGGATACGTGCAGTTTCAACAATCGTATGTAAAGTCGTGACAGCATATGCCGCAGTCGTATCACCATTCGGAAGCTTGAAGCATGACCCATCCACCCATAAGGTACCATCACACTTTACAAGAGGAGTGTCCCTAAGATCTACTCTCCCTTTCGTTTCTTCTTCTGTCCTAAGAAAGCAATCATGCTGTTCCGGAACATCTGTCTTTGTTATAATTGGCAACAATGTAGCTGGGTTCAGCGTGTTGCATTTTCTTATGTGCACATGGCTCGCTAAAAGTTTCAACTCGTAACCTGACAATCGAGCACTAGTTAAGTGCTGTGTCTTGGTCCTGTTTAACAAAATATCCACTGCATGTGGGACCATCACGACCAGCGTATTATTCATCACCAAACCAGCAGACTGTCGAATAGAAACAGCTGCTGCCGCTGTGGCTCTCAAACAACTCGGCAACGCTCTAGCTACCGGGTCCAAAATCGACGAGAAATATGCACATGGACGTTGCTTGTCCCCAAAAGACTGTGTTAACACTGATAATGCACATCCTTCTCTCTCATGGACATACAGCGTAAAGGGCTTGCTGTAGTCGGGGTACCCAACACAGGAGCCGAACACAATGCATCACGCAATTCGGAAAAACTTTTCTGACAATCTTCGGACCAAGGAAGGGGATTCGGCGTGTCTTTATAGGTCAATGCTACCAAAGGTTTAGCCATCAATGAAAAATTCGGTATCCATTGTCTGCAATAGGATGTAATACCTAAGAAAGCACGCACTTCTCTCTGTGTCATTGGCACACTTAATTTTGCAATTGCCTGAATTCTTTCTGGGGTCAATCTTCTTCCCTCTTTCGATAAGAGGTGACCTAAATAGGTCACTTCTTGTCGACAATACTGTAACTTGGAAAGAGACACTTTTGTGGTGTAAATCAGACAAATGACGCAACAATGACAAAGTGGCTTCTTTACAAATCTCCTTAGTATCTGCAGCAACTAACAAATCATCGACGTACTGTAGAAGGGTAGCGCCATCAGGTAACACAAGAGTGTCAAGCTGAGACTTCAGAGCCTGACTATAGATAGAAGGACTTTCACAAAAACCTTGAGGAGCTCTCTGAAATCGGAAGCTTCGGCCTCCTAAACAGAATCCAAAAATATCCCTGCTCTCTACGGCAATAGGGATGCTGAAGAAAGCATTCTTCAAGTCAATCACCGAGAACCAAGTGGCTGAGGCTGGAATCATTGTCAGTAAAGCAGTGATATCGGGAACGACTGGAAACTGTGGCACAACTATCTTGTTTACCTCTCTAAGATCAATCACAAACCTGTAAACAGGTGGCTGAGAAGAGTCAGTACGCTTCAAGACAGGTAAAACAGGACTATTGCAAACATTACCTCTTGTCTCTTCAATTACATTTTTCTCAATCAAATCATAAATGATCGCTAGCAACGCTTTTTCACCTTCATTAGAGATCTTGTATTGGGGAATGCGCGGCATTTTAACATTGGCTTTCAACGTTACAACATATGGCGGTATTTCCAAAAGACCTACATCATTGGGACCAGTAGCCCAAAGAATATCAGGGAGAAACGACAATTCTGTTGGAAGTTTGTCCTTTGACAAATATATTGGTGAAACCACTGTCTTACCCAATGTGAGTTGTACTCCCGAAGGAGAACAATACAATGTCGCATACAATCTTTTCAGCAGATCCAATCCTAACAAGTTCTCACCACAACCTGTCGTTAGAATAAGTGGTGCTTCGATTTCACAAGGTCCAACAGAAAGAGACATAGGGCTAGAAATCGGGTTCCTAACCGGGCGCCAGAAAAACCTACTGAAACATTAGTTTCGCCAGACAAAGGTGCGCCAGGGAATTTAGAGTGCATAATAGAACTCTTTGTAGCACCAGTATCCAACAGAAAAGGCTGACACACCTGATGTAATCACCTCAATATAAGGTCCACTCTGATCTACTGGAACTGAAACAACTCCCTCTCTTTGTCTATGGCTGTCCTAGCAATCATCACCTTCCATACTCTCACCTTCTGCATAGTAGTCATCAGCATAGTACTGAGTCGTCCTACCAGACGCGTTATTCTGCTGATCAAAACTATTCATTGAATTTTGAGGAGGAAATGGGCGCGCGTTCTGGGTGAAATTTCCGCGTCCTCTAGCTCTAGGTGCTTGTGGAACACCTCGACCTCTTGCGCCAGAAATACCATTCATACGCTGCAACAAAATAGGGCAATTATATTTAAAATGACCTTCTTCCTTACAATATGAACATTGGTTAGGGCCTATCAGAGCACGTTGTTGAGGATACTCAAACCTTTGCGAATTCCTCTGATACTGTTGAGGTTGCTGATAGTCACGCTGATTACTACTAGGCGGATACGCTTGTTGTAAAAGAACCTTTGTTTTTAACTCTTTAGTTTTCTTGTCTGCTCTATCTTTCTCATCTTTATCTCTATTTTCGTAGTATTGTGCAGTAGCCAATATCTGTGCTGAAGAGGAAACGGCCCAAGAACTCTCTGAATTTTTCAATTTTTTACACAATTCGGGAAGCAAATTATGCACAAACTTGTCAACAAACAACCTTTGACCACCTTCTGTACTCATATCCTGACCACTGTGGTCGATAAATGTCTCTTCAAACCTAGTGAAGAAGTCAGATACACTTTCCTCCTTCTTCTGCTTGCATGCAGACAATTTATTCCAATTTACACGCATTGCAGGCATCAAAGTCTTCATGTAAGTAACGATCCTACCAGGGAGGTCTGCTACTAAAGGCTCTGGTTTAGCACCGCCTACTTGTCTGTCATTTGCCGCATTGATATTAATCCATGTGTCCCCTAACTCCGGCGCATGATCCGTGTGACGGATCACTCTCCATAAAGGCTGTGGGACCACATTTCCAAACAACATGTCTATATCAGCTAAATTCATAACACAGGAGTCTGCAGTCTGTGATAATTCCTTATAATAACCTGCAGGGTTTTTACGGGAGTCGGGTAGAGTCTGCTTAAGAGCCAGGACTTCAGTTCGCTTCCATGGAACATGTACCCACACACGTTGAAAATGAGGCTGAATAGGTGGAACAGCATTTAGGTCTCCTTCTTTCCAAACTGGGGAACTTCTCTCATGGGATACTGTCTGACCTTCCTTTTAACAGAGGGTTCTGGCTCAAACAACAGTCGAGAAATACCCTCACTCCTAAATGATAATAATGTCGCAACTGCTTTCTCAATATCGGAACCCACAATCGTGCCTTTGGAAAACTCAAACCGTACACGACACAACTCAGGCGGATTGGCCTCCATATCACAATCTTTTAATCTTTCAAGAAGAACTTCGCACATTTTGTCAAAAACATATCTCTGTTTCGGTGCTTGCCATTGGTGGAAGACATTCATAACAGACTCTAACTCATATCTTGTAGGGTCAGTGACCCATTTATGCGCCAAATGATCCAATACTCCCTTCTCTCTAGAATCGGGCAATTGGCTACGCAATTGTTTACGCTCTAAAACGGGGGTCGCAGTCGGTGACCCAAAGAAAGGAGACAAAATACTAGTAACAGTGTTTGTCATTCTCTGTCGGACAGAAGGAGAAGTTGACAAATGAACAGGAGGAAAAACAGGAGGAGACAAAGCAAATGCAGAGGCAGTGTCAGAAGGGATAGTGTGGAGGAAAATAGATGCAGGGGGCAAAGTCATAGGAAGTAAAGATGGAACAGGTAGTAAAGGTGGCAGCCCTTGAGGGGGCTGCGCCATAGTAGTAGGAGCCAACTGAAAAACAGCTGGTGGTTGTGGAAGAACCGGAGGTACAACAACTGGGGGTTGTACAACTAAAGGTTGCGGAGGTGCTGTAGCACTCTGCGCATAAGGAGGTGGTGAATTCAACAAATGAGACATTAAAGGATCCTTCTCAAGTTCCTTCACTGTATCTTGCTGAAGAGGTGGCAAAACTGGATAACATTTATCAATTGCCAATTTACGTTGCCTGTGCAGCTGTTCACTCGCTTGTTCCTCTTCATCATCCTTATACTGCATAGCAGCTTGCATTATTGAAATACCCTTTTCTCTTTTATTCTTCTTTACTAATTTAATTTCTTTCTGTTTGGCTTCTTTTCGCCATAGGCGGAAAGAGTCAAACATCGCCGGCTCGGGCTTTCTTCTTAAAAAGTCTAACCTCTAAATTATCCAGAATTTCGGTGTCAAAACTACCATATTGGGGCCACTTTAGGACACCATCTTTCCTTGTGTACCTAACCCATACGTTATTATACGTGATAGGGCCCACTCCATGCTTCACGTAGAGCTCATAGGTTGGAGTTCCAATTGGAGGAACCGGACACGAGTCCTCCAATCGGGAATCCCTATTACAACCAAGACAAAACAAATTTCCAAGTCTGCTAAGACCAGGCATCTTCGCTCACTAGTCTAGCTTCAAACTTCAAAGGATTATCGAATACGACAGTCTCGTGAATACACGAGTCCTTCGGCTTTGGTACTTGCAAGTTCCAAATCAAAAGAAAAAAATCCTAACAAATCAAAGATCCCATGGGATACCCAAAACTAAGAACCAAGACTAAGGACTGGGAGACGCTCCACTTATACTTAACTGAGGTATCGATGACGTCACCAGAAGACTCATCTATTGTCTCGCTCTACAAATCATAAAAGGGTCCAAGACAGGGCGATAGTCAGGGCAGCAGTCCTTCGTAGCCGTCGGGACGCGGGGAACCTCGCAGCAAAGACTTTCGGACCACGAACGACATACAGGGGTCGATGAAGTGGTTGGCCTTCCTCCAGAATTTTACACGAAGCTCCTCACGACCTCTGGCTTGGACCGGTACCGCTGAAATCGCCCCACGTTGGGCGCCAATTGAAGTACTGGGTTTTATTGGACCCAGCGGTGCCAGGGAACACACCCAATGACCTCGAGTTCTTCCTGTCTCAGACTACAGAAACACAGAGTCTTCTTGGTGGCTTCAAAGATCAATTTATTGGCTGCAGCCAGCAACAGGTATCCTAGAAGTACAACAATGTGTATGTTCTCAGGAGACTGCTCTCTTTCATGGAAACCAGCTATCTCTTTTATACAGAATATTATGCTTCAGGCAAACATTCCTTATTTTTACAGTGGGTCATTCACATATTTCTTACAACAAAACAAAACAGATTCATGATGACAAGCCCATTTTCAGTTTGTCCAGCCCACAACCAAATACCCAGTGAGGCCCAACACCTGCAACAGATATAATCTGGACCCCTAATAAAACCGGGCACCTCCTCCTCGTAAAGCAGGTCATAAAGAAAGAGCAGTGACAGGTGTGAATAAGATTTAGATATAGATGTGTGCAATGAAGGGTTTATGGCATGCTGCACCTGGGCCCCTAATCTCGATCGGCCACTGGGAACTAAAACTGGCCGAACAGGTTCTGGCTCTGGACAGTGGAGTCAGCTTGCCCAGGTCACTGAAAGTGTACGTGTCCCCTAAGGCGCGTTTTGGCTTTAGTCATTGCCTTATGTGAGGGCAACCACAAAATGGCTGCCGTACACAAAATGGAACCCGAGGGTTCACAAGGGAATCGTTAATATTAGAGTGATCCCGTCACTCGAATATGACGCAAATACTCAGATATAGCATACCTGTCATTACCGGTCTGCTGATACCAAAATCGTCATGTTACAATGATGTTAATGACACAGGTCCAGAATTTTCAGTACCACAACTCCGGTCCCACCAGGTCACAGATACGGCTTCCGGTGTCCCAAGCAAGTGGCAAAGAGTGTTCAGAGCGTCCCCAGAGTCATAAAACCACCACCAACAGGTCAGAAAAAATATTGGATGAAGGCAAAAGATTCTGGCATGACCCTGCAAAAAGGGCCAGGTCCAACAACAACCATGTTGCTAATTTACACAACAACTCCAGGTTGCAAACGAATATTGCAGGTTTTTGGTGCAAGACAGGAAGTCAAATGAATGGGAGAGCTATACTTTAGTCAGCGCTTCAAAAAAAATATATTTTTTCATTGTTTAGGTGTAGCCAGTATCCACTCCGTCAATTACTAACATAGCAAGAGTTTCTTGAATTTCTTCATTTTTAGTAATACCAACATTATAGTGAGTAGACAGTGTGATACTGTGCTAGCCTATTTTGCATTGACAAAGACCCAGTCCATTTTTTTAACCACAGGGTGTGGCTTTATATAAATCACCTTTAAAATTCAAATGCTGCTGCCTTAGCTTCACTGGAACCATCCTAACTTGAAAGGGATTTTGTTGTTGAATATTGCATCAAAGATCACCCTTGAAGCGGGTCTGAATATGCACCACCACACGCAATCTTAACATTAAATACCAGGACAGTTAAAACCAACTGCAACATGTGCATGTGACACTACATATACAACTACATATGTACATCCCTCACAAAATAAATATATAAATGCTAAAGACAATATCATTTAAATTAGTCACCTGATACATACCCAACTCCTCCATGTAAAAATGCATACAAATACTCACTAGTGCACAATATTACCATGCCCACATAAGTAAGTAAGTAAGTACGTAAGTAAAATCTTTATTTGCATGATTACTTAAAACCATTGCAACAATGAAAACATCAGTATCGAATTATCTCCAAATTTGTAAAAACATGATTTAAATTTAGATAAAACCATTCCATAAATAAAGCAGAATTATACAGATTGTCCATTTTAAAACCCCTAGTTGTTGTGCCAGCATTTGCAGTTCATTTTTTACCAGAGCGGGGTCTGAAATTGTTAAAAAGGAATTATTAAATTAAGGGGTCTGATACTGCTGGACAACTGAGAAATGGGCTTGTTAGCAATGTGTGGAACCCTCAATTTCCACGTTATTTCCTGTGTACCGCGTTCTGGGGCAGCAGAGTCTTGAGTGGGGTCCCAGCAGCTTGGGTGTGCAGAGTGCAGGGTCCACAGCGAGTGGGGTGATTCTCTTGGGTGCTGGCACGGCGGTGTCTGAATTTTAGGTGCCTGGAATAGTGTCCAATAAGTCGGCTAAGTGCTGTTGTTTAACATTATTCCTCCTCAGCCCATAAATTGGACCAGGCGGCAAGCTGGCTGGATATCCTCTCCCTCAAAGCATGCTTTCACTGCCTGCCTGCATGTTCTTATCCCCTTTGTCTTCAGGGCCGGTTTTAGAATGAGTCTTCATTCCTTGTTTAGTCTCCCGCATATGTACAGTAAGTGCAACATGTCCTCTTTAATTTATATTTAATAAATGCTAAAGACAATCTCATTTAAATTAGTCACCTGATACATACCCACCTCCTCCATATAAAAATGCATACAAATACTCACTAATGCACAATATTAGCATGCCCACATGTAATATGACAGGGATGCATAATGAAGGGACTAAAATACACATAACAAACATTCTTTGCCTTCATGAGCATATACAAATTCAGCTGAGAGGCAGACAAATGTGCATGCCATGGGGTTTGATAATCTTTTTTCCTTCTGCATGGTTCCCACTTGTGAAAAAAGTCCACAAACTCAACTTGTGTTTTGTGTATGCTAGATGATGAAGGACGTCAAAGCATACACATACTTAGCAGAAGTGTCCTCCATCAAATGAACAAAAATGATAATTACAATGCATATACTTTGCCTCACAATTTTGGTTCAAGCATGTCAGTACTGATGTCAGGATGAATAACTGAGAAAATAATGGTTCACAAAATGCAAATATGATTAAACGTACAGCGGTGCTACACTTAAACTGCTGATGACTAGGCTGTGTAAAGCAGCAGCAGATCCAAACAAAAGGCCCTATTTTATACTACTAAGCTACTGCAACTGACAGACTCAAACACAAAGGGACCTATTTGTAAACTGTATTTTATAGTACACAAACTAGTAGTACAGTAGCACTATTGATCTACTACAAAATGTTCATCACAAACCTACCGTTGTAGACCTCTGTCTCTGCCATCGCTTGTCTATTGTATGGGGCGATATCTGCCAAGGTCAGAGATGTCCACACCCATAAGTATGCATTTGAATATGGGAGGAACCAGAGGAGTGGCAGGTAAATAAGTAATAATTACTCAAAAAGTGGAAACGTAAATGTAGGGTTGGGTTTTGCTTGGAACATGTTAATTCAAACACACTCCCACAAAAGAGAAAGAGCATTGCTAATCATAAACAACAATTCCAAAGTTACTACAACCTTAAAGATCACAGAAAAGTCCAGCCCAGCCTTGTAGTAAGATTAATACCACACCATGGGCATTAAATACAAGGCGATGTATGGAATGCTTGAATTCATCATAGCCACTAATACCCTGCTTAGCCACTCACAAATACTGAAACACACTCCCTTTGAAACTAATGGAGGCAGGGACATAAAAACACAACCCATAGAAAATTATGGTAAAATAACTAGAATATTTCATTTAAAATGTTATTGAGATGTTTTACCTCCGACTTGGCAACCAAGCTTCATTAAAAACGTAGGGATATAATTCTCAAATTATTTCATTACCACTTTTAAACGTGATGAAGAGTCCACACCCAAGAAGATCAGCAAACCTCTTGATGAATGGTGTTAGAAATTGTTTCCCTAGCTGTCAGAGGTATGCACCCTGTCCAAGTAGGGACCACAATCCTAGTCATGGTAAGCTAGATACACAGCAAAATATAGCCTGTACTCACTCTCTGGTAGTTTGGCACAGAGCAGCCAGGCTTATCTAAAGAGGCAATGTGTAATGTGTTTGTGCAACATGCACACACAGTAACACAATGAAAACACCACAAAAATAAGCCACACAAGTTTAGAAAAATGTATATCATTTATATGAGTAAAGCAAGACCAAAATGACAAAAATCCAATAAGTATAACCGGAGATAGGAATTTTTAAATAATAAACCGAAAATAGAGCTTAGAAGTCAATAGCGCTAAGAGGTTACTTGAGTCCATGCTAGACTTGGGTAAATCCAAAGTTCAGGCCAACTTCGATGGAAGGCAGGCTGGCTACAGGACTGAGGTAGGTCTGGCTGACCGCGTACCTTGGATGGAGCAAGCGTTGACGTTGAAGACGTGATGTGAGGAGTCGAGGAGTCACCGCATCGTCGCCGATCCCGTGGATGGAGGCGAAGGGACGGTGCAGATCTGCGCAGTCGATGATGGTGTGAGTGTTGAACACCTTTATGATACAGGCGCTGAGTCGTCATCGAGCCGTGCTGTCTGTCGTCATCAAGCCGCGCAGTCAGTCAGAGCAATGTCATTGATCGGCTCCTGCATCAGCGTCAAAGGGCAATGTGTCAGTTCTGATCGGCGCAAGGTCATCACTGTGTCGATTGTTATGCTTCTGGACAGTAGAAATCACCTTTCAAGGGCCCAGGACTGGATTGGTACCACTTGGCCGTGCAGGACTCACAGAAGGCAGGGTCTAGGTGCTGTTGTAGGGTTGAAAGAAGTCTTTGATGGCCCTGAGACCTCAGAACAGGGAGCATGCCAGCAAGCCCTTGAAGTCAATCTGGGTTCAAGTGGGATGAGTCCAGTTCTTGTCCTCTGCAGGACGGAGATCAGCAGGCAACAGGGCAGCTCAGCAAAGCAGAAAGGAATTCCTTCAGAGCACCAGTCAGACAGAGTGTAAATCCTTGTAGCACAGCAGTTCTTACT
Organism: Calotriton arnoldi; assembly: GCA_963921515.1. NCBI lineage: Eukaryota > Metazoa > Chordata > Amphibia > Caudata > Salamandridae > Calotriton > Calotriton arnoldi. Next base: position 171,276 of record CAWUFW010005358.1, on the reverse strand, counting down.
CTTGGAAGAGTTCTTAACAGATCCAGTAGTGTACTGTCTTGGTAGGGTCAGAGCCCCAGTTCTTATACCCAAATGTGTCTTTGAAGTGGGGGTGACATCAAAGCAGCCTCTTGAAGTGCACATGCCCCCTTTCATCCCAGCCCTGTCTGCCTGGCTATATGGGGGGTAATAACCCCATTCTGTGGGTCACAGACACTGCCTTTTCAGGTATAAGTGTCAGATTCCCTTCCCTGTTCCTGCCGAGGAAGAGCTATCATAATGTAGATGGATGCAGATGAGTTCTCTGTCACACCCACACTTTCTGTGTTTAGGGCAGTCTAGAGGGAATACACAAAGTGTAGCTATCACCCATCCCAGACGTCTATTGGAGGCAGGCTAAAAGGCACACAGAGCAGTAAGAGCACAGAAAGGTCCACTTTCTAAAAGTGGCATTTTTAAAACAGTAATGTTAAATCCAACTTTACTGGTAAAGAGGATTGATCATAGGCATTCCAAAGATATAAAACATGAATTAGCTACTGCTTTCTAATCAAGAACTGTGCTCTTGATTAGAAAAGTGCTTTAAGGACTTCCCAATGCCATCCTATGAGAGGAGTAGGCCTGATACTAATGAAAAATGAAGGTAGCTGTTTGTCACTACCAGGACATGTACAACTTAAAACTACATGTTCTACCTTTTAGTTACACCGCACTCTGCCCTTAGGGATACCCAGGGCCTACCTTAAGGGTGACTCATGTGTAATAAAAGGGGAATTTAAGACTTGGCAAATGGTTTTAAATGCCAAGTTGAAGTGGCAGTAAACTGCACACACAGGCCTTGCAATGGCTGGCCTGAGACCGGTTTGAAAGGCTACTTGTGTGGGTGGCACAACCAGTGCTGCAGGCCCACTGTTAGCATTTAAATTACAGGCCCTGGGTATATGGTATACCACTTTGCAAGGGACTTTGAAGTAAACTAAATATGCCAGTCATGTGTACACCAATGTCATCATGTTTAGGGGAGAAGCGCATGCACTTTAGCACTGGTTATTAGTGGTAAAGTACTCAGAGTCTAAGGCCATCAAAAAGGTACAGCAAAAATAGGAGGTAAGCTGGCAAAACATTTGGGGATGACCACCCTAAGGGTGACAGGTCTAACAAATGGCCACCCAGATTTCTTTCGTGGTGGGCAAGGTCTAAATCCCTCAAAATGATGATCACCCCTCTATTTAATTATCTAATCAGCATGCTTCCTATGACAACCTCTGATGAATTGGTAGCCAAAATTGGCAATACCTTCAAAACATTTTTATAGCTGGACAAAAAACTAAGAATCTCACTAAAATAAAAAATTCAGGCTCTCTAAAGATAAAGGTGGTATAGACCTCCCTAAATATAAAAACTACCTAACAGCATATCTTTTCATATAGGGGACTAAATGGTTCCTTAATGAGTCAGACTACCTACCAGTCTGGTGAATTTAGAAAAATCACTACTAAATGGCAAACCTATCTGCACATATCCAACAATGGACAACTACTACCTCTCCCATTCTAAATACATCAAGGATAACACTAAAAAGAATGGAATACCACTCTAAAATAATAGTCTGAAACTCCAACCTGTCATCCATCTGGCTCAACCCCAAAATTAAAATTGATGGAGATTCTATAATGTAGCCCGAATGGTCTGAGAAAGGAATGAACCTGATCAAACACCTATTTGATGGTACTTTCCCACTCCCCTTCTCAAATCTGCAATCACGGTTGAGGTTGGATAGCCTTGACTTCTACAAATTCCTAAGGCTCAAGATTCAGCTATCTAAAAATCCAGTGCTAAAGAATGACCCTTTGCTACCTAGCTTTATTAATAACTTGTGCAAAGCTGATCACATGGTATTCAAAGTATACAAACTACTCCTAACAAAATCTTCCAAAGCTCATTAATGGAATGAGTAAAATTGGGAGGCAGAGCCATCCAAAAGTAATATACAATTTGATTGGAAACGTATCTACAAATCCCCTTTCACTATTAAGATATCACCAATGATATCCCCACCCTAATACATGCTCTTTCACAGATTCTAGTAGACTCCTGAAAAATTACATAAACTTAATCTCAGACAAGTACCTACCTGTTGGAACTGTGGGGATCACACAGGTAACCTGGAGCACATGCTCTTTTATTGCCCGATACTGCAAAATTACAGAGTTAGGTATCAATGGGGGGGGAGGGTTGTGAAAAGTGCGTGATGTGAGGAAAGGAAAGGTAGTGTGCATGTGAGCATCAAATTCAATATTTACAACCTATCCAGCCAATAACTGGCTTGCACATATATGAAAAATCAAAACATCAAAAGAATGCAGATAAACAATCTCTGTCATCCATGTTTGAAAGAAAGAAATGGTCAACGTTTTGACCCCTATATGTGGGCAGGGAGCTTTATCCCTTGCAGAAGGGGTCTTCATCAGGACTAGGGCACGTGGACGCGGAAGCACCTATAAGGGATAAGGTTAAATCAGTATGGTGGCGTAAAACAAGGGTACTGTTTAATGAAAAAATACTCTAAGGTCTAAGGCAAGAAATGGAGAGAACCCTGAATGAGAGGCCAGTTGTTATGCCCATTCGTAGAATTGGCCTCTCATTCAGTGTTCTCTCTATTTCTTGCAGCCACCGGTTACTCATCAACCCTGGCTCATGTTTACCTGGAATACACGCTAGCTAGTCACATGAGTAAGTTTTTATTAAGCATTGTCCTTATACTCCTCCCTGGTAACTGTCCATGACACTGATGGCAGTGGCCCCTTTCTGTTTCTGTTTTTTGGGAGCCTGCGAGGCCCTTTCTTTTCTACTTCAGCCTGAATTCTCCTTGCTGATTTGGTAAATAACGACCTTAGAGTATTTTTTCATTAAACATTACCCTTGTTTTATGCCACCATACTGATTTAACCTTATCCCTTATAGGTGCTTCCGCGTCCACGTGCCCTAGTCCTGATGAAGACCTCGTCCGCAAGGGATAAAGCTCCCTGCCACATATAGGGGTCGAAACGTTGACCATTTCTTTCTTTCAAACATGGATGACAGAGATTGTTTATCTGCATTCTTTTGATGTTTTGATTTTTCATATATGTGCAAGCCAGTTATTGGCTGGATAGGTTGTAAATATTGAATTTGATGCTCACATGCACACTACCTTTCCTTTCCTCACATCACGCACTTTTCACAACCCTCCCTCCCCTCCTTTAGGTTGCACCTTTTTTTAAAACTTTAAGATTTACATGTATTGTACTATATATATGAATTGATTATTCCAATTGGTGATGAGATTAAATCACAACCATTTGATTGTATAACTCGAAGGTGGTGTTGTCAATTTTTTTAGCAACATAGACCATTTGTGTATATTATTGTATTTTGTGTTTGATTATCGTCAACTGAGACAATCCTTTTTGTACCACTGCAAAATTACAGACATAGCATTTTTAAGATCCTGGGTATTAATTCTACTCATGAATTCTCCTATATTCTGCTAGGACAACTTGATCCACAAATAAAAAATGAAGAAGATGAATTTCTTCTAGACTTAATGCTGACTCTAGCCTACAAATTGGTTAACTCCAGTATTGTTCATTTCATATGTGGCATGAATGACTCATGTTTCTTAAAGGAGCGGATTGAACCTTGCTGCAACTTACCCCTTGAGGTCCGATCAACAGACCTATGTGGGCTCACTTGACATTGCAACCTTATAATTCAAACCACCATAGGCTTATGAGCCTCCTGCTAGGGCCTGAAGGCCACGATTCATCTATATTCAATCCTGGTTTCTTTTTTAATCATAACTTCCAGTAATGTAACCTTTAAAGATTTTAAAATCAGCTCACTCATACTCATTTGTCCATTGTGTGAATTCAAGTGTTGCCTGTACTTTCTACTGTGCTTTCAAAGACGGTATTAACAAATGTATTTACAGCACAGTCTTAGCCAACTTCCCTTTTCTTATGTTCCTACTCCTGATCCGCTTGTGCTTGATAGGTTCGGGGAAACAACTGTAATATGGATTGTACTGAAGGGCACATTTTGCCTCTTATTTATTTGCTTTTCCAAACTGTCCTTATGTTTGTTTATCCAGCTGCAAAATCAATAAAGATTATTTGAACAAAAAAAATAACAACAATCTTTTGACTTCTAAATAATAAATAAAAATGTTATTCATTTGAAATGTAATTAATTTCTAATGCAAAAGTTTGCTTATTTAAAAAATATTTACATTTTTAAACTTTCATTAAAAATATAAAATATTAAAAATAAAAACGCTAGTGATTGAGATTTTACTTTATTTTAAAATTAATATTAATAAAATAACAACATATTTCAAATATTAAACTATTTAATAAACATTTATTTTAGTGCTGAAACATTTTTTTATTAGCTCTGGGCTGAAAATAAATATTTTAAATTTCTTTCCAAATATATTTTACATTACAATATTTTTTCTTAAACTTTACTAACACTTTTAAATTTTTCCTTTTCTTTGCGATAGGAAGATATCCATTTTGGTAGCAGAGATCTCCAGCTATGTATGAAAAGTAAATAGTAGTAACTGTACACTCATAAGTTCCATTTTGGACATCTCCACCCCTTCGTTTTCGATGAAGAAATGTAAGTCTACACTTAGTAGTTGATTACGATGCCGTCCGGAAAGGCTCAGAACAGGATTCGGATTCCGCGAATCCGATTCGGAACCTATGTTTCCGACCTAATCGGACACCTTTCCGGACTACAGATTACAATGCAAGGAAACCATTCAGGCTGTCCGAATCGGTTCAGAATATTTGGACAGCACGAGTCTTTCGGAGCTGATTCGTACAGCTCTATGGACAGGGTTTCCGAGCAAGCGATTACGATGACCGATTCAGACAGCCGTTCTGATTCAGTCTGCTCGACATGAAATGGCTGTCGGAATCTGACTTTGGGGGCCCATAGCAGGCCCACCTTCACCCTGAAGTCTCAGGTTGGGACCCATTGGGGTACCCAATAGACCCCCCTGTTAAACCATGCACAGGTGGCAGGCACCATGGGGTGCCCACCACAGGGTGCCAGGTTTTCCCCAACCACCCCTTTTTTCAATGGGAACCTGTGTTCTCGTTCGCAACACTAGCTCCCATTGAAGTCAATGCGAGTCCAACCGAATGATGTTGGGAAGCATTGTAATCGGTCGGTCAAATTCGCAGAACCCGAGTCGGTCAGAAACGATTCCGATACTGATTCGGTCGGAAGAGTTTCTGAACAACATCATAATCGGCCCCTAGTTGCAAATCTAGAGTTGAAGTGGAACATCCACAAAGGTAAATTTCTCAGTTTAAATTTGATTAGGTGTAAATCTACTCATGCACCGAGATGTGAGTCTACCCTTTATACTATTCACCATTTCCGAGTGTAGAGCACTATGAGATACTAATCATCAGCCTATACTCAAAATCTGCACCTCAAATGGCTCTGATGACGCCAAAATATCATCAAATCACATGATAGAGCCTTCATAGAGGGACAAAAACAAATAACTACATGGTAGGAGATGAAACACTAATCACCAGTAAATGATCAGAGACAACCTTAAGCACTGCCTATAAGGAGTCCCTGACCATTTGCAGATGATCTAAATATGTCCAATGGCCATGCTCGTTTTTGATGCATTCTTTTGTGACCAGTGTATGTCTCCTTATCATGATCATTCACTAAATCACCAGCAATGAAAGTACTCTTTTGGCTGACTATTGCAACTTGAGATACCAATCACAGATGCCACATTTCCAACTTGTGACAACAATAACCTCATGTATACGGAGGCTATATTTCCATTGCCATTTCGCTTTTCTCTGCCATGCTAAAGACAGAAGTAAATAAGCCAACAGAGGGTTATGCAGTAGATGCATTCATTATGGCATTCTCGGAGGAGAGAAACTAGTCCTCAGCCTGTGCTCAAAATGTGCACACAGGCATCTCCGAATAGGCCAAAATAGCAGCAGCAGATAAATTCAAAGACTGATTAGTAGAAGAAACTTGTTTCTATATGAGCTGAAGAAAAAAAGCAATCATCAAGCACATTCTCAGAAAAGAGCTTACAAGCCTACACAATAAACATAAACGGGCGCTAAGCATTTCAATCAAAATTTAACGTCTTGTTTGCATTCTCTTATTAGGCATTCTTTTGTGATCAGTGTCTGCATACTGTTCATATTCAGTAACTCCAGGCATGAATCACTAGCAATTAAAGCCCCCCACCAGCCTGTTGGGACAACTTGAGACACAATTCACTGTATTACCAATGATGCTGAACATCACTTGCTGTGCTAAAGACTCCAATGACATATATGCTGTAGAAAGTTCTTCAATACAAACATCGCATCATGAGATGATCAGAGAATATTTACTAAAGGTCAGCTTGTGCACAAATTATGTGACAAAGGAAACATTGACCAACATAACACCAGACCACACAATAAGAGCATGTATACCAGAAGAAATCTGTTACATCATGTTCATAAGAGAAATACAAATCACCAGCATATGCACAGAGAAAATATAAGCCACTGAACATAGGAAGACTCATACAACATGAGACAATAATAACTACCTGTTCACTATGATCAATGCACATTTACTCTTTGCATGAATCAGTGACAAAAAGCACTCCATAGGGAACCTCATACAACTTATGTGTCAATAAAATGCCTAGAGGTTGGGGAAGACAGAATACATGCCCATAGGGCTAAAACAATAATCACTGCATGCTCAAAGAAAAGCTTAACCAATACGCAGCCCTTGGGCATTTCCAGATACTTTTATTATCCCTTAGTATCAAAAGTTTCATTAATTATCTGACTGTCACAAGTCTCTGCCCCTTGTTTATGCTCATTCAATCCTAGTATGAATAAGTGTTTGAAGGCAGACTCCTACCAGTTGAGACATTAATTACCACATGTTCGTTGTGATCAATATCTGTCTCCTATTCATTCTCTTTTTACTCCTGACATGAATCAATAACAATGAAAGCACTCCACAGGTTTAATAAAATAGCATGTGCTCTAATGAAATGCCTGGATTTGTGTGTACTTAAAATACATGCTCGGAGGAAAAACACAGATCACCTCTGTATGCACAGAGAAGACCCTAAAACATGGGCAGTCCTTGGCTTTTCAATGGACTGGGATGGCCAAATATTCACAGCAGGATCCAGGGCAACAAGGAAGATCCTCAGTTATGAGGTGGGCATGCCAAGTATCTACCACCAGCAAGAAGGAGTAAGGCCACAGAAGCAGAGTGAGTATGCCGGCCTGGAGACAAACAATAAATATCATGAAAAGACTCCAGGCGAAGGATGTAGAGCTAACTGTGTGGGTGGGGAATGTGGACATCCCCAGCCCAGAGGAGATAGATATTGGGGCTATTATTTGCATTGATGAAGAACAGCCAGTGGTGTTTGAAGAGCAGTCACCACCACAATATGGACCTGTATCCTCCCCCTCTCTAACTCCATAGGCCACATACCATCAGAGTCTAGAACTGTACCCCCTACACAAGCTTAGTCTCTATCTCTTAGTGCCTACCCACAACACACTAGCAGTTGAGGGGCACTTAAGCCCCCAACACCCCAGAGCCCTCTTGTGTACTCAATCCCTTTCCCCAGATTATGTGTCCTTGTCTGCTCTCAAGGAGGTCCTGAGGCCAATTGAAGAGGTCCAAGCATTGGTCTCTCAGGATATACAGATGCATTTGGAGAAGGCTGAATACACCGAGAGACAGTCACTGAGCAGTTCCAAACTTTATGTAGCTTCATTTCCTCCCAGATAGCAGGTCTAATGTCATGCCTTTCTCCCCAACCCACCCCACCTCTTGTTGTCCAGTCTCTCAATTCATCTGTTGTCCTTGTTTCCCTGCTACCCTTGTGTTTCCTTCTTCCTGTGTGGTATCTGCTCATGACACAGCCAGTCATTCAATTCCACTTTGGAGAACTTTACCATCATTGTGATGAAGAATGAGACCATGGAAGGCCAGGGACCTTTGCTCCCAAGCCAAGAACATGACTTAGATTCTCACCATGGTTTCGGGGAAGAACAGCAGACTTTATTTATCAACTTTAAGGTTTTTTGTACAAAATTAATAATTCTTTGAATTGACTGATTTTGTTTTTTGCTCTTAGTTAAGGGTGGGCGTAGTTCGCGAAGTAATGCTTTGCGAAGCTACGCAAAGTGCAGTTCGCGCTACGCAAGCTTCGCGTAGCACTACGCGAACTGCGTAGCGCACTGTTCGCAATGATTGCACAGTGCCGGATGCTTGTCCGCACTGTGCAATCATTGAAAACGGCAACTTGCACAGTGCGAGCTGTCTTTTACTGCTGCTCGAGTAGATTTTTACTCGAGCGGCAGCTTTCAACGCGGACTGGTAGTTTCTCATCGCGAGCGGTCGCGAGCATACGCGACCACTCGCAATGAGAAACCTGACCTCCCGCGTTGAGAATCTCGCCGGGAGGTTTATTTTCCACGCTCGTGATCGGCAACTTGATGTTGCTGATCGCGAACGAGGAAAAAGTCTCGCCGGGATGTCATTTTGCTTGCTCGCGGTCGCCAACTTGACGTTGAGGACCGCGAGCAAGCAAAATGACCGCGGCACTACGCTACGCTACGCTACGCGTGTTCGCACTGTGCTACGTGCAATTCGCGTTGTGCGAAGTAGCGCAAGCTTCGCAAACTACGCGAGCGTAGCGTAGCACTTCGCCCAGGGTTACTCTTAGTGCACATTCCTTTTGAATTGGTCACCTTTTTCTAAATACTTCTTACCTTAACATTACCTGATGTGTTTTGTTATTTGCCCACCTCCCCTCTAAGCTTGCATTTACCCTCCGAAGTAAGTGCCCATTTAATTTAATTTGGCCTATTCCTAAGGCCCGTTTGGGCCAAATAAAAAGTTTGATGGTTCAACAGCCAGCGAACCGCATCCACCTCCTCCTTGACCCAGTTACGCCGGCAGTCGGCCTTCCACCATATTGGAAAATCATAATGCTGGCCCGGCGGTGCACCCAGCGGTCCCTTGAAGGTAAAAATAGCTGGCTTATCCATGGCAGTCACAGCCAAGTACGCCAGTCAGCCGCCGAATGTATTACGAATACAAACTGTGATTGGCAGCCCCACAGTGGTCCACAATGGATGGAGGTTAGCCAAAGGCGGTCAACCGCTGTGATATGTGCCAATAAAAACTACAAAAAACTGACCATTGGCCCGTTTGATAAAGGGAACATCTAATGTGTATTGGCTAGTGGACATTTCTGTATTTAAAGTTATAAAACCCACCCCATTCTTGACCATAATTCCTTGCTAGTCCCCTGAAAACCAGCAGTAGCCTAGCAACTACATCACCAGATAGCTCGATACTTATAATACCACATCATTGACCTCCACTCTTTCACGTAACAATTGATTTGCCAATTTAGCCCCATTCACAGTCTTCAAACTTAACGTAAAAAATACATAATTTTTTATCTTTTCATTTCCCAAATCCACATGGCACCCAAAAAAAACAGCATTTAGTGAGAATGAGTAGACAGCCATGGTGGAGGAGATTATTAGAGAACAGACCCAAATTTTGGGAGCTGAAGTCCAGCACACTCCTCACACTAGAAAAGTAGAAATGCGGGAAAGGATAGTCAACAGGGTTTATGCTGTTGGGCACACCCCACGCTCACAGAACAACATTAGGAAGAGTCGGAACGAACTCCAGAAGAAGGCATACTAAATACAACGACCTCCAACAGGAGGACCGGAGGACTGAAGGTGGCCCTCCCAGCGCACCGTTAAAACTTATGCTCTGGGAGGAGAAAGTCTTGTCCATACTGCACACTGAGGGCTTGGAAGGAATAGAGGATGGATTAGACTCACGTAAGTACATATCAGGAACTGGCATAGTATCACAATGGCATGTATGTTGGCACCTCTGCACTTGCTATCGTCTTGCACATCAATTTACTTAGCATGCTTCAATTAAGCCAACAGAGATGTCAGTTTGTTTGTCGATATCAGTACTGGTGCATATGACACCACACAACAAGCAAATACTACTCTGTTCAAGTTTTGCTATGATGTCTGTAAGTGCAGCATCATCCAAAAGAATACTACAGCACCCATGACAGGTGCAAACATGAAAATGCATGGTCTGTCCCAGTGTCATATTGTCAACAGCTAGGGTATACCTAGCGTTCGGCAAATGTTGATACATTATCAGCCTAGCGAGCACAGCTACAATGAGTGCTAGTCACACCTACTACAAATACCATGCAACACCCTTTAACTGACCACTAACCTGTCTGCCATCCCAACAGTGAGTCAGATGATTCAAGCAGCGTAATAAGTCCCAGGTGTCGAGAATGTCATGATGAAAGACTTCACTTCCCATAAGGACAAGTCACTACTACTACAAGTAACATGCCACACTCCGTACCCCTTCCCGGACCAGTCTGCAATCCGAACACTGAGCCAGATGATTCTAGCAGCGTAACAAATTCCAGGCCTCGAGAATTTCACAATGAAATCAACACAACTCCCATGAGACCCAGTCACTACCACTACTATCAACATGCCACACCCCTTACCCCACCACTAACCAGTCTGCAATCTCAACACTGAGTCAGGCGTTTCTAGCAGTGTAACAAATCCCAGGTCTTGAAAATGTCATAATGAAATCACCACAACCCCCATGAGGCCCAGTCAATACTACTACTATCAACATGCCACTCCCCTTACCCCACCACTAACCAGTCTGCAATCCCAACAGTGAGCCAGACGATTCTAGCAGCATAACAAATTCCAGGTCTTGAGAATGTCAAGATGAAATCGCCACAACTCCCATGAGGCCCAGTCAGTACTACTACTATCAACATGCCACACCCCTTACCCCACCACTAACCAGTGTGCAATCCCAACACTGAGCCAGGCGATTCTAGCAGTGTAACAAATCCCAGGTCTCGAGAATGTCATGATGAAATCGTTACAAGTCCCATGAAGCCCAGTCACTACTAGTATTACCAACATGCCACACTCCTTACAACCAAGACAACATGTCTGCAACCCTACTACTAAAGCACTCTAATTATGAAATTTGTCAGGTATAACTAAAGTTTCTCGCTAACTAAACATCAGATCGGTTTGATTGAAGGTCTCCAGACCACATCCATCCTAAAGTCATGATGTTGTCAGTCACTAGCAAACTGCCCATTACCTTCAAAATCTGTCTCCCACGAAAGACGCACCGGAAAAGAAACAATGCAATACAACACCTTGATCATAGCCCTATTACAGAAGTAAACAACCAATAAATGTAGCCAAGTTGCAAGTTGCTCTGATTTCAGCAACAATGCCATATCAAATTGTTCAATACACATCACATGACTAGACTGTGTGTGTAGCTCAGTGTCAAATCTCATACCTCTAGGCCTTACCAAAAGAAACTGTAAACCACACATCCCATGAGTTTGGCAAATCTAATACATAGACCTGTTGCATCAAAATTAGTGCATATATGTAATGAACTAAACACCAAAGTTTTCTTTCAAATACAGGGCAACCCATATTCTGACACAAAACACATAGATGTACCTTTCAGAAATCTAACATTTACTGTGTTTCATGTCTCAACAGGTGAACCCAGCACTGTGGCAGTGCAGAGGCTGACAACACAACCAAGTCACTCCACAGCCCATGAAGATGAGCAAGAACCAGTCCTCAGTAAAGACCATGCCCCTGAAGTGGTAGACGTGGATGACCTGCCTGGAACAGCTCAGCAGGCTGGTGAGATGTCAACAGTTGGGCTCCACCACATCTGAGACAACACCAAATACAGCTGTCCCCACAACCAGTGCACCTGGCACAGGTAGTAATATCCCCTGATCCCCAGTCCAGGCTTCACCTATGGCCCACACCACCCCAGTCATCCTGGACACAGTGGGAGGGTGCAGCCTGTGTCTAGGACATGGGGCATTGGACTCGGCATCATGATGGGAAGAATGTGGCCACCCACAGGGAGCCCACTGAGGTGGCAGCAACCAGCCAGGCTGCCCTCACACAAGTTCTGGGTCTTTACCAGGACTCCCAAAGTGTCTTGGGACAGGTAGTATTGAAAGTCAGGGAAATGAAAGAGTTGAAAGAAACATCTTTCCAGGAGGTTGCTGGGATCCGGGAAGAGGTGGCCAGCATCCACACATCGGTCGCGGCCCTAAGCACTGAGATGGCTGCTGTCTGTCAGGAGGTATCTGTGGTCCTCACCGAGGTGGCTGGCCTCCGTACCAAGGTGACCTCCTTGGTGGGTGTTTTGCAGGAGATTAACACAAGAATCTGCTGGGATAACCCATCTAGCACAACCCCTTCCTGTGGGCCCAGTGCCTCTAAGCCATTGACCTCCGCAGCAGCCACAGGGAGGGAGGACCTGGCAGAGGTGTCCACACCTGTAAGCACCCTTGACTCTGCAGCTCTAGATCCCCCCTCTTCCAGAAAGAGGGGCTGTCCATCTCTGTCTTCAGGAGGGAAGGTTGGCAAGACAAAGACCATTTTCAGAAAGCCACCTTGCCCTTGATGTTGTTCTGTGTGTGTCACACATCCATTTTATCGACTGTCCCTGCCCACTTTTCCCTATCTAGTTTGAGCAGTATCTCGATATTGGACTCCCGAGAAAATGGACTCTATTATAAATAATGCCACTTGTCCACCATGACTGGATTGTTCATCACTCAAGTTTTGATTTGAGCACTTTTTCACATCATACGTTGTCCCTCAATTTTGTTGTTACTTGTAAATAAACACTGATGTCACCAAATATTTGGCTCAAGTTGTCAATACCACTACTGACATTGTTGTTTAAGGAACTTGTTCAATTTTGTGAGGTTGTTAATGTGGTGTACCTGAAGAACGCATCTGTTGCCTGTATAACTAAGTTGTAATACTTGCTTACTGCCATGACATACAGACAAGTGTCTTAGACCAGAACATATTTATTCCATCTTAATCAACATAGGCTGACATGATGTAGTCTTCCAAATATTGTAATACCATTCTTGGTAATACCGGGTCAATGTCAACATCAGCACTTTCTGATTCACACATCATGTTGGGAGTGGAAACATAAGTCACTATTCCACACTATGGCCAATTCTAAAATTGGCATGCTAAAACAGATATGCCCACTACAGTTACCACACAAATTAAGAAATACAATGAGTTTATCTATACACACACATATGCCACAGTTTTCTGACAACAGGGTATTCTCAGCTCATGGTTGCATGTATCAGGTGAACTTACCACAGATATGTGTCAGTCATGTGTACCAAACCTCTAGATACCACACTGAGGAAACACAGCAACAGCAACATCCAGGTCATGTTCAATGAGCAAATTGACAACGTGAAGGCAGGAAGGCATTACTTGGGCACAACACAATGATTTTTAGGGTCACATGAAAGCAAACACATAGGCTAAGTACTAATGCACCACATCCAAAAAGCTCTAAGGAAGTGTGGTACCTGCCATCCAATTATTGTGCAATCTCTCTGTTGGCTTTGTATACTCACACTCCATGACAAACATTTCCAGGATGTTTCCATGTTCACTCAGTACAGATGAACAACAACACATATCTACTGAAGTCACAACTCCAACATTTCCAAATGAAGATGACATGGTGAAGATATTTAAATCAGATCAACACAGTGAGATTAGATGTGTAAAGATGCACATGACTCATACAACATTGTGTACAAGCAAATGTTCCAGACAAACTGAATGTATACCTATACATTAATGTATATGTTGTTAACATACAACATTCCTAAGTTGGTCCAAGTACAACTCTCTCAGACTGACAACATTATCTGCCTAGAAAGAACTTGTCTACATTGGACAGATTGTATGTCCATCACTTCTCACAACATCATTACCATCTGGAAAAGTAGGTCTGGATTTGATCCTGATGCAATTCAACTCCTTCATCACCACTACTAACATCATCTTCATTTGGAGTTTCACAGTCCCCACCCAATGTGTCTGCTGGGCCTGCATTCTCTGCGATGTAAGGGATGTTCCGTCACAGTGCAATCTTGTGGAGGATGCAGCAGGCCACAGTGGTCTGACACACCTACCCGGGTGAGTAGAGGAGTGCTCCCCCAGTCTTGTCCAGGCATCGGAATCCGGCTTTTAGGAGCCAGAAAGCCCACTCCACAGGTCGTTGTGTCCTGCCATGGGTCTCATTTTAGTGGACTTCCCCTGCCGTGGTAGGAATTCTCAGTGGGGCCAACAACCATGGCCGGTTGGGATATGCTGAGTCTCCTAGATGGAAGATAGTTAGAAGGCCAGCATGTAAGTGCACACAATCAGACTATACTGCCTCACTTCTAACATACCAATGCTCACATATGCCACACTTACCTACAAGCCAGGCCCTCACCGGCAGGAGTTATGACATCTTCTGTGGTATGCTGCTGTTCCGCAGTACAAAGGCATCATGTGCTGATCCTGGAAAACTGACACAAATGTGGGAGATGTTAAAATACCCAAGACAGACAACGTGTACGTTGATGGAATGGTAGGGTTTATGGTCCCTGTATACCTGCTCTCTTGCGCTTGATGGTACTAAGACTATATGGGTGCCATAAATTGATCCAATGACATTTGAGATATAACCCAACCCAAAGAAATCTGCCTTCACTCTGGCCAAATCCTCATGTTTGGGGGAACTTGATGTAGCTGCCTACATGTTTCAACAATGCTGCAAGCACCTTCTGTGAGGACACGACTGAACATCGCTTGTGACATTCCACCTGAGGTGGCAACCGTGAATTGAAACAAGCCTGTGGCCACAAAATGCAACACAGACAACACCTTTACAAGTGGCGTTAGAATGTGTGGATTGTGAAGATGGGGTTTGAGGTCGGGGCCCAAGTGACGACTAAGATGCAGGATTGTTAGACAATCCAATCAGAATTTTTGTATAATGTGCCTGTTCTGCATGTTCTGTAGGTCTGGGAATGTGCACGGAACAGTGGTGGCTGACATATCCTTCCTCTTCCAGCATACCTACATGTGAAGTAAAATTGACATCAGATTCTCACTCAATCTAATAACTTACATATATGTCATCTGTGTGTGCAAAGTCATGGATCGTATCAGTCTACCATCAGTTGTAAATACACCTGTACCACCATGATCGTACAATCTCACTAGTCCAAAATACATCCACAAGCTGACATGGACAGGGCTGTGACATTATTGGGCACAAAATAATGACTTATATTGGGAATGGCACCACTCTGGCTCATTACTATGATGCCGGAGAGATGAGACGGGAGTAGAACGCCGTTTTGAAACTGTTGTCCTGACTTAGGAGCTGAGCCCTAACCACATAATAAAACAAATCGTCTCTCCCACGCCGTCTCTACATTTCAAAACGATGAATTCACCCAGGAGCCGATTGAGGCAACACCCTCTATAAACGATTTGACGTTTGTTTCACCATCAATCAGCCACAAGTCTGTAAAATCGAGAACTCACCGCATCCTTTTATTGAGATACTTTTAACCGCCGAAAGGCGTGTTTGGCAATATACACAAGAAAATCTTGGGAATTCCGCAACCGCAACGCGGTCTTAGCTGCTAACCACTGATTACACGCACTTTCTCTTCATGACCGGGAATATAAGCAACACAAGAAACTCTCCACCAGCAACACCAGAAAATTCAAAGTGGAGGTTGTAATATGAAAACAGAGAATGCAACAACTTCATTTGGACTGGAATGACTACGGCAGATGTCTGTGCATGCAAAAATCTACAAAGTGAGGTTGATCATCCAAGATTCTTTTAAGCGGAAGAGTAGCAATAAATGCCCCTTATTTGCGCATTGGCTTTTTAAACCACATTGTAAGATAATACCGTGGCTCTCCTGATGAAGGCACTCCCAGTGCCGAAACGCACGTTGAGAAGATCCAGTCTGTAGCCACATATACATATATATATACTATCTCCTTTTTTTTCATTTTCATCACATTTTGATATATCATTGATAGTTGTTTTTTCCTTATATAGATTGGTTTCGTTTGAATGATATGAATCATGTCTTTGAAAAATTGTTAAATTATGTCTATGTATCAATTATGCATTATTTCTGATTAAAATGTATCTATATCTTGTCTTTTAAAATGTGTTAAATAAAAATCCATTATTGTTTTAAATATAGCCCCACTTTATTCACACTGAGTCTTATATCTTACAGTTGCAAAATCATGATGAATTGTTAAATCACTTGAATATTCGACTGCCTAGGAACGTTATTTTCATTAGTATTATTGCCCTGTCCTAGGAGTACTAGTTTAAGTACAGGGGGTCCTTGTTATTTGCATTTACCACTCTGGCTCATCACACACATGTATGTGCAGCAAACGTGTCACCTCAAACGCGGACCACAATCTTCACATGTGTACATAAATCCAATACACTGACAATTTGATGTGCATGACATGCCATGAAATTTCAGCAAAATCATATTCTGTTACTGATCAGTCACCTGTGGTGTTGGTGGTGCAGTTTTAGGTTGCCAACTACAGTCTCAATCGATGTGAACATGTCATTTGGAAAAACATTGTTCACAACCACTAACATGGCACATGCCTGATCTCGCAAAAAGGACTAATACAGCTTTTACCGCTGGCAGTAGTTGACTGCGTCTTTAGCTGTGATTTCCACAGCACTCTCTGCCATTGGCCAATGTTGGGGAACGGGACTGTGCCGGTCCAATGGCTGTGTGCGTACACGATCATGACTGCGTAAGTGCTGTACTAGTATGCTGCAGTTCACTTGCCAACTGTCACTGGTACCATCAACACCTCCTTGTTGAAAGCTGCTGTGTGACAACTCTGGGAACTAACATGCCTGTCATGCAGGTGTGAAGGCCCCTGCCTTCACCATTGAAGAGCTGGAGACCATAGTGGGAAAGATTCCAACACTGCATATCCAGCTCTATGGCTCATCCAGAGCAGCAGGTAAGACATGACATATGTATGTTGGATGTTGATGTCTCCAGCTGCACAGGTCCATGCTCAACTGTCTGATTATCAGCTCCACTGTGTATGCACACCTATTCTTTGTTCGCACAGTATGACACACTTAGGGGGATGATAATTGGATGATGTTGTGATGTACAGTCAAATGATGAACTGTCAAACAGCATGTTGGAATGGCTATGTGTCCTACATCTGTGGCATGCGCAATCAACTGCATGCATACTGTTTAGTCCAATAATGTGGACATCATATGGGAACAAGGGAATAACTGCTAGGGAATGGCTATGTTGCTACCTAGACCCAAATGAGCAGAATGTAAGGTGTAGGAGTTGCTTGAATGCAGGTAACTGTATGCCACTCCTAATATCCCTGCACATCTTAGTTGGCACCAATATCTTGTCTGACATTAAAGGAATGACAATAACCTGTACAGTGAGCAACATCACCATGTAGTCATATTTAGCACCATAATGAAATGTACAATTACTCATTCACTACTTGGACAGATTCAGCTGATGTAGGATCAATACACTAACTTTGCAAACAGAAAGTCATATTTCTGATTCTGAGCTATTCTTGTCCAATATGTACCTCAGGTATATGTGACAACGTACTGCCAAACAGTGTACTCACACACGACATCTGCAGCTCCAAATATATCTCAGCATATACACAAATCTGTTGATATCTAAGAGGAGCCACAGTGTACAGTGTACTGCCCACTTATACACATTTCAATTGTGTGACACTGCCAGGGACAGGAGCTGCAATACTACAAGTATTACATTTCTGTATCATGAAACATCCATCAGTGGGCAAAGTATGACCACTAATCACTCATGTACTGTGAAGATGTTTCGTGGTTCCAGTAGTCAAGTCCATCACAGCATCACCAGGAGTGCCACATTGTGATGCAACCTGTCTGCCAATTGGTTTCTTGATGTCAGCATTTTGCCAGTACCATAATAAGCTCAATGTGTAGCCTTTGCGACTCAGACACCGTCCACATGCACATTTACTTCAACAACCGTGTCACATCGAGTGACACTCATGGACGCCATATTGCTGATTGTGAGTACAACAGTCACAATACCCATGTCTACAATTTTACTAAGGTCTGTGATGTGAGAATGGCAATGCCAACATCCATGTTGTAGACACCATGAACAGAGTCTGCCATCTGACCTGTAATACTGTCTGCACAGACATGCAGACAATCAGAAGCTGGAATGTGTTCTCAATGGTGTATGGATCTTCATCTGGTCTCAATCAACAGACCATATGTATCGGCCATGTCCTCAGTGTTGTTGAAAGGTTGGTATGTACTTGGACAGGCCAATTAGAGTTGTATACAGTCAGAATGTCAAGTGTGATATTACCACATGTCTGTGTGCATGCCCATCAATGTCTTGCACACATTATTGGCATGGCCAAATGTTACTTCCACAAGTTAATGCACCCCCTTGTACTGTTACACAGATGACAAACTTTCTACCATGTCTCAGTCTCTACATCTATCGCATCCATACAGGTCAACGCCCATTGCAAGAAACAACATTAGAAAGCCATCGCCCGGAAAGTGCGGTCCCTGGGAGTTTACTGTCAGCTCAGCGTCCACTGCAGGAAACAGTGGGAGGACCACAGATGCTGGGCCAGAAACACTGCAGAAGTCCATCTGGGGATGTTATCCCTATGTCGTAGGGGCATGTGTCGGACCATGACTTCCCTAATGGACCATATCCTGGTAGCGGCCTACCCTGAACTAAAAGGGCAGTTGAGGGCCCAACAGCAGCTAGGAGGGGGTGAGTATTTGTTCTGTTTACCACATTTTATTGACTAACCATCCTTTCTCAGTTACAGGCATCTGCAACAGCAACAAACTTCAACCACACCACTGTAAATTACAAAAGCATGTCAATTGTATGATTTGGCCAGTCGGTATTGCTTACAAATCTGTGTCATAGTCCCACTCATACAATCGTGTATGCACTGATTAATTTGGCTCAGCATAGCATGATATTGGTCTCCAACACACCAGAAGTTCTCAGCCAATGTGTCATGAACTGATGGGAATAGTGATGTGCACACATGTCATGTCATGTCTCTACACAGACAGGTGTACTTGGACAACGGTCAGTGTATCACATATAGACATACATGTGCATCTGTTTCATATTCTGTTTCTGGCAAGGTTTGGGACTGTCATCACTGTTTTCCATGTCATTTTACATGCAGGTGATGTGTCAGTTGACATGCCTGACACCAGCACATGATATATCGTGTAGGCTCAATGACTGCCTGCAGACAGGTATCAGATAGTTTAATTGTAAAAGATCACCTCCATATGTGATTGTGTACTCTTTTTTAACTTCTTGGGATTAATGTATGAGCCATGTGGGTAGAGATTAGATGTATTGTCATACTGTCATTGCATACTGTCGACAACTTAACAGCATGTTCAAAGGACGGGATAGGAAACATTTCTCAATAATACACACTGTTTAGATAGCTATGAATGTTCACATTTGGAAATGTTTGTTGTGGAAAACCTAACGTGCAGTGGTGACGTGCCTAGGCTATGTAATATACTCAGGATGCATGTGATGACATGTCTACGAACAGTGAGACACTATACTGCCCTGCAACTCTGCTGCATAACATTTGCAACATGACATAATTGGCCCAAGACATCATCCCACACATATGTTGTAAAAGTGTACAGAAGATGATGTGTGACAGCAAGCATGCCAACAAGGCACACTGGGCATTCTCCATGACACATACTTCATGTTGACAGTGATCTGACTGGGAATGATCTGTGGCTGTCTCACATGAGTCCATATCAAATGTGTTTAGTGTACGCCATTTCGCTTCTTTGTAGGTCCCTGTGTTGACTTGGTAGTACATCTGTAAGCATGTACATGCTAGTTGATGTCAAATCATCACTGTAGGTATTGAGCGCGGACAAACTTTACATGGTCCATTCAGGCCCTACTACAGACTTGTAGAGTTAATGTTGTCATATAGACTTATTTTATTGTGGCAGTCTGTGCTGTATACCCCACTGTGTGCAACTGTCACAACCCGATGTTGCATACATGTGTGTGCACCTGCTAAGAGTGCATTCAAAAGGTGAATACTAGTAGGTGGTGTGAGATCTGCAACATTAATTGATGTGTGTATAGACCATTCCAGCATGTGTGTGTATACTGTTCACTCTAACCTGCTGCAAATGTCTTTTCAGCATCCACCCTGGCTAGGCGAGGAGACAGGGCCCAGGATGCTGTAGGAGCAGTTGGTGCAAGTCTGTCCATTTGGTACACCCACTCATATGCACCCAGTGGCCAGAAGCATGAGGGGAGGGTAATGGAGGACCCAGACTCAACATCGACATCCTCAGAGTCGGAATCCAGTGACCCTTCCTTGGTGGTGGTGGCTCTCACCTAACCTGGTGCTTCATCAGTAATGTCCACCCTCACCTGTACCATCTCTGTTGTACCTGTTGCTCTCCACACAAGTGTCCAGGTCCACTCCTTCAAGAGAGGAGCCATCTCCTCCACTACAGGCACCTCAACCCCTAACCCGGTGTCCCCAGATGCCCCTGCTGAGGAGGCCATTGATATCCTGAAAAAGATCTCTGTTGGGCAGACTGCACTCTTGAATGCCATCCAGGGTTTAGGCAGCCAACTTAATCAAATGGTTGCCTACCTGGGTGGCATTCATAGTGAAATGTATGCCCTACAGGGATTGCTCCAGGCTCTGGCCTCCTCATTAACGGCAGCCTTACAACCACCCCAGCTTTTCCCCACACATCCTTCCTCTGCCTCATCCCCATCCAAATACCCCATTACTCTGCCTGCCCAAAGTACATACACACCTGTGTATGCACCCACCCAAACAGACACATGCAGCAGACACACAATGCCACCACCCACCTTAACACATGACACCACACCTGCAGACAAACAACCATCCCCACCACCCACCTTTGCACACACCACACCTGCAGATACTCAACCATCCCCACACTCACCTTCGCACACAACACCACACCTGCAGACACTCAACCATCCCCACCTTCACACACGACACCACACATGCAGACACTACAGACTCAACTGCAGCTGATACTTCCACTCCCTCTACCTCCCAACCTTACCCCACCTTACCATACCCCTCTACCTGTAACCAATACTTTCTTTACCATGGACTTTGCCCTGTAGGCCACCTCCCTCCCCCCTCAACCCAGGCCCCCTTTTTATGTCCCTATATCATACATCCCAATGTCACAACACCCGTCCCACAACAGCCCCCAGAAGAAGGAGGAGGAGAGGGAAGCCCCTTACCAAATGAAATAACAAACACTCACCTCACCTCCCATGCCCAAACCCAAACCTCCCAATTCCTAGTTCCCCACTCCCATTTTTCATCCGTGAAGTGCCTGTTTTGACTATCTCATGCATCTCCTGGGTAGGTGACCCTGGCAGTGTATTGTTGGCAAGTTGTGGTGGCAAGTCCCTCGTTTCCATGCCCCTACCTCATTCAAGATGGACTGGACAATGTTATTATCAGCTGCTGCAACATGGCTTGTTTTGAACTTTGTTTTGTTAATAAATGATGATAAATGTCTTTATACACACAAGTCATGCCACTTTCCTTTCTCATATTTTGTACTTGCCATTGGGCTATGCTTGTGTAGATAATTGTATGGTAACTACATGTGGGTTACTGTGCCCTGGGCAGAGAAGTCAGTTATCTTGTTGCTGCTGGAGATGGGATGCCACTAGAGATGGACAATTGTTCCATGGATAAACATGAAGCTTCACCTGGACAGAGATTGAGGATCATATGGTCGGTATGTCTAATCGCCTTCGTGAAAAAAACATTTCTGGCTGCTGACTCAGATCAAGGTGTATGTTGAATGCATGCTAAATGTATCTGAAGGCTAAAGTTCTATAACAACACTGTAGCGATATCTGAAGGGCTACTGATGTTTGGTTCATGATGTCCATATGTACCCACATCTTGATTTGCCATTCACTGAACTATTCTCCCTGTGTCACAGACTCCAACAGAGCTGTGTATGCTGGCCCTACATACACTTACACAATTCATAAACTTGCATGACAACTGTTCAGGAGTAGGCCTCTCCACATGTGGATGAGTGAGCCTTAAAGACTGTGCAAATGTGTATTTTCACCCATGTCAAATGTTGACTGTTGATCCGGGTCTGAGGATGTCAGGTTAATAGGTGGAGGTGTAAGTGCCATCATGTTAGGTAGCTTTGCTTTCATAGTGTCCTGGTGAGTTACCATTGTCACTACCATTTTCTTGACTAATGGTTTTAGTAGGTACATGAAAATGTTGCAGCTAGATCCTGGACATGAATAACAACATGCGTGTTGTAAACATTCAATGCTATAACCCCCAGTGTCGCATATAACAAAAGTGAGGCAACATTCATAAGTCGTCATAACCAAAAAGGTCAATGAGATATCAGTTTCACACATCCTGCCACATAATCTTTTTGAGTGAGATAATATATTGCCTGAAGTAAACATCTAATGGCTACTCATGTAAGCACATTTGCAAGTGAAACTATGTCCATGAGCCAATTGTGTATCGTACACAGACATGTTGTATGTACAGTCATGCTTCCACATTTCAGTACATCAAGACTGTGCCCCTACTCACGGCAAAGTTTGTGAGAAAATTCAAATGCCTGTTGTAGGCTCCTTTTCGTGACATGCTTTTCACATGGACTTGCTCTACACCATATGTTCACATGTTGTGACATGCTGTTAATGAATCAGACGGATTCAGACATTGGTAAAAATCTCTCATGTCAACATCCTAAAAGCCTGTTGATGTATGTAACTGCTGGAGCTGAACTTGTCACTTGCTGCTGGCCCCTGGCCCTAACCGCACTCTGCACTTTACCGGGAGTTCCTGGAGGGGCTTCAAAAACATCACGCCGGTCCCGCAGCGCGGGAGACTGCTGGAGCTGAACTGGTCACTTGCTGCTGGCCCCTGGCCCTAACCGCACTTTACCGGGAGTCCCTGGAGGGGCTTCAAAAACATCACGCCGGTCCAGCAGCGCGGGAGACTGCTGGAGCTGAACTGGTCACTTGCTGCTGGCCCCTGGCCCTAACCGCACTTTGCACTTTACCGGGAGTCCCTGGAGGGGCTTCAAAAACATCACGCCGGTCCCGCAGCGCGGGAGACTGCTGGAGCTGAACTGGTCACTTGCTGCTGGCTCCTGGCCCTAACCGCACTCTGCACTTTACCGGGAGTCCCTGGAGGGGCTTCAAAATATCACGCCGGTCCCGTAGCGTGGGAGACTGCTGGAGCTGAACTGGTCACTTGCTGCTGGCCCCTGGCCCTAACCGCACTCTGCACTTTACCGGAAGTCCCTGGAGGGGTTTCAAAAACATCACGCCGGTCCCGCAGCGTGGGACGCGCGTGGGGCGTGCCCAGGCTCGGCCCGGGCGAAGACCGGGCCAAGACGGGCCCGTCTTAACCCGTCATAGACCGGTAGAGGCCGGGCCGGGCTACGGCATTTGATTTTTGCACTAAAGGTACTGTGACTTTGACTCTGATTTAAGACATTTTATATATGTTGAGATAGAGCACGCTGAGATATCTAGCTCTTCTACCCATATTTATGATTTTTCATCTCGTCTGTGGTTGCCACTTAAAGGGACTGCCCCAATAACTTTTTGGAACTGGTTGCTTTGTATTTTTGCTTATTTGTGCTTCCTTTTAAGACGGTATTGGGGAAGTTTGTTTATGGTAACCCCTTACAAGACCTAACATGGGGAAAAGAAAAGTAATGAGTACCCAACCAAAAGGTAATGTCAAACCAGGGGTGCACCCACGCCAGACATTGCTTAGCTATTTAACGGGTGCTATGGGTGCAATCGAGCAACAAATTGTAACAGTCGAAGAGGCGTTAAAACCAGGGAATATTGGGTCAGAGGAGGATATCTATCCGGATATTTCTACAC
This sequence comes from Calotriton arnoldi, assembly GCA_963921515.1. NCBI lineage: Eukaryota > Metazoa > Chordata > Amphibia > Caudata > Salamandridae > Calotriton > Calotriton arnoldi. The sequence continues at coordinate 147,194 of CAWUFW010005358.1, read as the reverse complement.
AAAAGGGGCACACTTTATATGACGAAGTCGTTAGGATTGCACCAAGTACAAATGGTTGCGTTGTAAACACTAGGGATAATATTTCAGATAGTGAACATGATAATGCTATACAACCGCCTATTAAGCGTGCGAGAAACCCGGACATTTCCCCCCGTCTCATGGGAGAAGCTGTTACAAAAATGAGAGAGGCCCCCCTTCCAACGCGAAACAAGGGCACGAAAAGGGGTAAATCCAAACTGACACATAAACCAGATAAACTTATAGCTAGTGACAGCATTAATACTCACATTCACAATGAGGTAGACAAACTAAATAAGAGGGTGGAAGCGTTAGACATTTTTATAAGGGATAGTCTAGGCGGTTTATTATGTAGAATCGCCAACAATGGAAGAATCCCTATTTAAATGTCTAGAAAAGGTACAGTCCCTGGATAGGATCCCCACGCAAGAGATATTAACTGCCCAAGTGAGTAACAGACCAAAAAAGTTAATAGTTCGAGGAATTATATTGATCATCATGCCCCCGTCCCGAATGAGAGAACCCAGCAAATATTACCCAAGTCAGTTCAAAATAGCTCTCTGGCTAATCGAGAGACCGACCCCCCTAATATTCCCCTGATTCCAAGTTTGAATAAATATCCCCCTTTTACTAGCGGATATAATACTGTGAGGAGCACGAATGGTGATGTAGCTGAGAGGTCTACAACATGGCTGGATTTACCACCAGAGGCCACACCATACGTAATAGTATTAGTGAACGTCCCGAAATTACAAGAAGGGACGGAAGAAGGCTTGGAGGTTCTCAGGAATAAGTCAATACAATGGCTTGGTTTAAGGTCGGGCTTAACAGAGAGATTATTTGAAGAATTTAAGATGGTCAGGAGAGTGAGTTGGGTAGGTAGAGGGCGGAAGAAATTGCCAGGAGACTGTGTGGTGCTGACCTTCAAAACTCCCCAACTAGTCCATTTGATTCTGAGCAGAGCCGGTAATGACACCATTTCAGGGCATGGCATCAACTTAGCCCCTTTAGGCTTTTTCTATCAGCCTATTATTTACCCAGCTCAGCCTAACAGGAAAGCACAAAAACTGACCAATACACATTATTTTAATCTCCCAACAAATAATCGGTTTGATACACTTGCCAACCTCGAATCAGTGGACTGACTACAAACTGCGGCCACTGTCCAACCAATTGTAGGGAATATTATGGGGGTCCCTACCAGCGAGTGCTTGACAAATATACAACAAAGTAATATAAACAATCTAATACATCATGATGATATGACAAACCTTGTGGGGTCTGTGGGTAATATAGCATCAGATAACACTGATGTAGCTACTGTACAGTCGACTTTACAAGTTAAACATACATTAGGGACGCTAAATGGAGAACAAGGGGAGTCTAGTGGGAGAAAAAGTGGAAAAGATAAGTGCTCAATCTTGTCTTGGAATGTGGCGGGTCTGAAAAGAAAGGTGGCTAACAAAGTGTGGACTGATTTTGTAGACAAATTCGAGATCCTTATCTTGCAGGAAACATGGGTGATAGATCCTCTCCACATTAGGGGATATAAAACCTTCCATTCCCCTGCAGTGGCTTCCTCACATGGTAGAGCGAAAGGGGGCCTCTGTACGTATATTTCTAATTATTTGAATATAGAGAAAGTCGAATTAAGTGTTACAGACCAGTATTATCAAATCATCAGTTTGCATTTTAATCATGTATTACGTGTTATTTTATTGAATTTTTATAATAATGTTCCCCAGGGATGTTTGAAGTTACACTGAAACGTCTTGGTAGTGATCTACAGAATTTACAGACCCATACAACTAAGGATGTTTTTGTTATATGGGGAGGGATTTTAATTCCCCACTATGCCATCACATGGATAAAGGGGTATGCGGTATACAGTATGAAAAAGGTTGTGGACTTGCTCATTTCCCGCATACGTTTTTAGGGGATTGTTTAAATGATATTTTGTTTACATATGATTTAGGCTTTGCAAATACCCTATGTTCGTCCATGGTCCCTTTTCGCCCTACTTTTAATGGACGAGGACTGTTCTCCACTATAGACTTCATATTGACATCAAATAGATACGCCTCGCACATTAGGGATTTTATAACACATGATATCGCATTAAGCGATCATTTTCCCATCAGTATTGACGTGCTGGTGCATAGCCAGGGTATCAATACGAGAGGTGATACTACCCTCTTTGTGGAGAACATAACACTGAATAGACAGAATGGCTATGTGCTTAAATGGGCGAAGGTGGATCCAGAAGAAATCACTAGTGCTGTCCTCTCAAAATGCAAAGACAAGCTTTTATTCTGTCTGGATGAGAGGTCATCGCCACAGGAAATTTTGGAGAGTTTTTCTGGTATTTCTAGCTATATTAAAGAAATACTGTTTATAAAAACAAAAAAGAAGGTGGAACACAAAAAAGGTTGGTTTGATTCCAATTGTACGAAGGCCTACACCAGGCTTAAACATTCCCTTCATGTTACAGTGAAAAATAAGGAAAACATCAGAAAAGCTACAAGAGATTATAAGAGGGCACTAAAAATAAGAAGGTTGGCACTGAAAGAAGAAGCATGGCATAATTTACGGGACACCGCAGAGAACCATGATTCTTCTGCTTTCTGGAAGGCGGTTAATGCGCCTTTCTTGGGGGAGTGCGATAAAGCATTTGTAGAAATAGCAATCACTGAGTCAGAGTGGATAGCACACTTCTCCAAATTGTATACCAACACCATGACCGATGAGAAGGAATTTGGGGGAAATGTAGGGAACCCTGAGTCTTTATCCCCTCTTTCAGATCTGCCCCTGCAATTTACTGTTAGCGAGGTCAATAAGGCAATAAACTTAAGTTTGGGTGGGAAGGCCCCCGGGCCAGATGGAATCCCGGTGGATCTTTTTAAATTCAACTTAGCACTATGGGGGCCAGTTTTAACTCAGGTTTTTAATGCATGTGGTTCACAGGCTCCCATATCAATTTGGTATGAATCTATAATTGTCCCTATATTTAAAAAAGGGGACAGGGCCAGCCCAGCCTGTTACCGCCCAATTTCATTGTTGGATTCCACAATTAAGATTGTTGGACGAATTATGTTAGATAGGTTGCAGGTCTGGGCGGAAGAGCGTGCATTGATAAGCGACTTATAGTATGGCTTCCGTAAAGGCCTCGGAACAATTGAACAGGGTCTCAACTTACACATTTTTCTGGACAAATACACTAAAGCAAAAAGGGAAAAGTTATTTTTAACCTTTGTCGATTTGACCGCGGCATTTGACTGCGTCATCCATGAGAGATTATGGCAAATTTTAGAGGGGCTAGGGGCAGATGTTTTAATAGTTTCCTTTTTAAAGCAGCTTTACTCGGGGGCGCAGGCAAGGGTACGGTACGGGACGGGTGGAGAATGTACTGAGCATTTTAGAGTGATGAAAGGTGTAAGGTAAGGTTGTATCCTTGCCCCTTTCCTTTTCACACTATATATAAATGGCCTTGAAACAACTATGATCCAGGAATGCAAGGATTTGCCAACAGCAGCAAATCGCCCCGTTCCCGTACTCTTATACGCGGACGACGCAGTCTTAATGGCCCGTACGCCGCTAGGTCTCCAAAGGGCGGTTAATTCATTTGCTAATTTTATGTCAAATTTGGGTCTCACTATTAATTGCTCTAAAACCTATGTGATGAACTGTGGGGCTGGAAGCAACAAAAAAAACAATACTCTTTTCATACAATCGAAGGCTATAGAGTACACAAAAACGTTTTACTATTTAGGAATTTTATTTGAACAAACGGGATCCTGGGTCCAGGCTGTTAAAGCAAGAAAGCTTCTTTTTATTAAAGCATTGATGGCATTATCCAACTTTAGTAGGAAATTAGGAAGACGTCCCCCGGTTGAACTACTGCAGATTTACAGAGCAAAATGCGTAGCCATTGCTACTTATGGCGCTGGAATATGGGGATATGCTAATGTTTGCTCATTGCAGGTCGTAGAAAATAGTTTTTTTAGGTTCCTACTGGCAATGCCAGATAGCACTTCAACACATGTTTGTCACATGGAATTGGGTATGCCCTATTTAGAGGATATCATTAAGATCCAGCCAATCCTACTGTGGCATAGAGTATGGACTGCCGATGAGACTGATTTTAATCGCCATATTCTGAAGGACGCCCTGGGGATCGATGGGGCCAAACATATAAGATGGCTAAGTTATATCAAAATGTTTTTAGTTAAATTCGGCCACCCAGAATATTTTAATAATCCTGACACTATGCGTAAAATCCCCAGGAAAGAACTGAAAAGTAGTTGTTTGCGTTTTTGGGTGAATGTAGAACCACCATGGAATTGAGTAAAACAACGGTTCAAACCCATTACACAATTTTGGCGACTCCAACTATGCAACCGTACATTCTTTTAGTTACTGGAGATTATGATAGATTCCTGCTTGTGCGTTTTAGACTAAATATTTTATATAGATCCCTAAGTTTCCCCGACCGGAACAACTGGTCAAAAATTTTATGTAGCTGCCCTTGTGATAATGTTTCTGCACAATCTACTATACATGGATGTTTTTCTGCAAATGTTATACTAGCCCGAGAAAGAAATTGATTATTCCTGTATTGAGAAAAATTGGGTTGAGACAATGTAGACCTGCTCTCTTGGCGTTACAAATTTTAGATGATGAATTTACGATCGCTTCTGTGACAGCCTTTTTAAAAAATATTTTTATCTATCGTAAAACCATTGTTTAATGTGAATTTGAGACTATTGTACTTCCATTTTTAATATATTGTAATTGCTGAATTGTGTATTATACTTTTATGGTCAACTTTTATGTTCACCGAATAAAGTTTAATTGATTGATTGATTGATGTAACATTTCAGACACTCAAAATGTTTTAAAACGCAGGTGGAAGTTGACTGCGAGGTAGGCAGCCCCCACCATGTGGTAGGCGGTGTTTAACATGTAAGCTATTGCATTAGCTGATTTTGAATGTCGCGGTCCAATGGTTGCATCTGCGCATGGTGGAGAGCGCCAAAGTGGCCTGTATGAGTGTGGCGCTGACTTGCAAACTTCACTTACCTACTGACACTGATGCAATCTGCACCTCCTCTATTCCAACTGATGTTTGACGACTTGGTGAGCCATCATGTCCCGTCCCAAAGCGTTGAGGGTCCCAGCCTTCTATACTGAGAAGCTAGAAAAGCTGGTCGAAGGGATCCTCCCCATTACGTACAGCTTTATGGCTCACCAGAGGAGCTGGTAAGTCCCTCTCATTCCTACTTCACTAGGTTGGACCGTCATGGCACAGCAATGTGCTGCTCCGCATCTGGACTTTGGACTGGTCATTGGCCTTCTTGATTAGTTTCTTTAATAAATCTACGATTTGAGGATACATAGTTCATTTCATGGTAAAAGGAAATGGGCTCCTTCAGTATGTGCTGCTACAGCTGAACAAATTTGAATCTATTTGGAGTTCCTTTCTAAGGCTTTATTGTGATCTAACCTTGGCACCTATTCAGGATTTCCAGTGGACGAGGAGACATGTTCATTGATACGAGATTTTGGAAGTGTACCTAATGTATGTGAGCTGGCATTGTGCTTGTTAGCAAGAGTAAGTATTTTGGCTTAACCAGTGTCTATCACTCATACCTTGCCCTTCTCCCACTGATGTTTTTTTTTATTTCAGTTATGTGAGATGCTATGTCATATTTGTGTTTCCACACATGAGGTGCGTCAGCTTGTCATTCCTTTAAGTGTTTCTGCATGGAGATGTATCTATTGAGCAGTGTGTATCTTGCAACGATTTACAAAGGAGACCTTAGACATAAAATACCGCACTTGTTACACTGTGAGGGCGGTACCTAAGTGGTGCTAAGATCAGGGGAGAGAGCCTCCTCCTAATCCCCTGTTAGTGGAAAATATCCACGCATACACAAACAAAAGGACGATCAGCACCCTCTATTTTCAAACGATTTCAATAATGCATCAATAATGCATCCAAATTGAGATAGACTATTGTGATACAAGTGTTTCAAAATCACATTTGATAAATCGCAATTAGATCAATGGAGACGTTTTTGTAAGTTTATTTTTTTTTTATTCTTAACAAAAAATAGGTCCTCCAAAAGTAGCCTGTATCTTGCAACTACTTCCTGTAGATGTTTTCCAGATGGCATGTGTGCAGTTTGCTTTCTGAAATTGAATGTGACCATTGCATACGCATGTGTGTTACTTTGTAATTCTATTGGTTGTCCCTGAGTACTGTCAATTCACATGCTGAGTGTTATTGTACATATTAATGCATGGGCTAGTTAATATGTGGTCTACTGTGATGAGTATTGTGAAGGAAGTGTTAAGTTTATGCCCTCTATCCATTTTTTACACTACTGCCATGTGATGCCATGGAGTGCCATTGCCTTGTGATATGAAATATGTGTGAGCTGCCTACAACGTTGAATGCGCAAATATGTATTAGACTTTTAGGACTGGTCAATAATGAGGTATTTTTGTCGAAAAAGGGGTGGGGGATGTGTACATTGTCATGGTGTGATGTTTAGTGAAGCATCTTGTTCAGAATTTGGATGGCAGGGCATCATGGTAGTTGTAGTATTTTCAAAGAGACTTTGCCTATATTTGGACGATTATTAGGTGGATGACTGGTGACGTACTGTTGTGTACTGAGGGTTGCAAGGATTAGCACTGCTAAGTGAGTTCAGAGAGATTAATACGTTTTGTATGCAATTTGATGTTATCGAATAATTTTCCAGAATTCAGTACTCTGCAGAATTTTTTTTCTTGTTGAAAACCTTTCAATTTTATCTTCTAAATGGTGCAAATTGTTCATTATAAGTATTCATGTTTAAATTCACACTATCCGCAATGAATTTAGAGTAAGCCACTCTTCATCACGGAGACTTCATTTAAACACTGGCAAGTAAAATATTCATTATTTAAATCACCAAGTGTTCCCGGCCATACCTCAGCTGCCTGATCCACCAGCATTCCTGGGGCATGAGGAAGCTCATAATGAGTTGTGAAGTTATTTATATGATGACTCCTCCTATCAAATGACTAGGAATGCAGCAGACATTTTCAAAGTATCCATCAATGACTGCAAACATTATTGCCTGTTATCTTTATGGCCAGGGCATGTAGCCTTCCACTCTGTTCCTTTAAACATTGAAGATGTTCTCAGTGCATCTTTACCATGTCTTGGTAAAAGTTTACAATGTTATCTAGGGCACAGTTCTTCCTGGCAATAATCTGAAGAGTCCTTTAAGGGAGAATGCTATTTTATTGAGAGTAGGCTCCATTGCATGAATATCCTCCTGCACATTAGATTGTTGTTGGAAAACATTATCTTCAAAGACAGCAACATAAGACCATGCCAATCACCTCAGCCCCACATGCATGGCTGTCTGGCATGGCCAGCTGGATCACCATCACAAAGAGGGTTGCCATATGGGCTATTGTGGAAGAAGAATGATGAATGTAGGTGGGTTCATACCATTGTCTGGTGCAATGTCCGCGGAAGAAGATGAAAACCGTTAAAGTGCATCAAATACAGTTTTGTGTCTAAAGTTCTAAGCACTACTTTAATTGACATTATTCTGAAAAAATATAACAAAGTTAGTACCATGTGAACATAAAGAATCATAAGAAATTAAGGGTTGATTCATACATGGAATTATTATATTTCAACAATGTCAACTCACCTGCAGGAGTCACAGATATTTCATTTATGTAAGGCACCGTTGATGTCAACTGCTGAACCAGTGTCTTCATAGTTAAGGTTGGAAAGGTATCAACTGATTTAACAGTAATAGAGAGAAGATTTATGCTCTATAATTATTGACAAACTATGAACGTTATCTTGACCTTAAACGGTGATACAATGGAGATGAATACATGAAAGAAAACCAATATATATCAATGAAAACTTTACGTTTTTATATAACAAATGTGAAAATAAGTTAATGAAAGGACTACTAATGAGATGCAGTCATTAAGATCAGAAATTCCCAGACTTACCTGACAGATGGATGGTACAGGGCCTAATTGATCCTTTCAGGACGTTCCCTAATGTCCTTTGTATTTATGTTTGCAAGGATGACAACAGACACTGCTGACTGACAGAAGTTATACCAAAGGGGATGATGGACGGAGCGTTAGAGCAAATCAAACACTCACCCCCAGTCAACTGATCTGGGTTTAATCCATCATCATTCTTTAGCTCACTCCACCACCCCAGTTCAGACATGGCCATATGCAAATCAGTCTGACCCTGTGCCTCATGGGAACAGTCCAGCCCGAACTGCCAAGCCATGTCTCCCTGGACCAGAAACAAGCATCCTGGGACCGGTTTCGGGTTCAAAACCCTCATCAGCCAGGCTATCTTGAATCCAGTGGCAAAGTGAGCAAGGGACCCACGTCTGGGCATACCCTGCCAACTTAGGGCGAACAAAGCGATACCAAAGGGGATGATGGACGGAGCGTTAGAGCAAATCAAACACTCACCCCCAGTCAACTGATGTGGGTTTAATCCATCATCATTCTTTAGCTCACTCCAACACCCCAGTTCAGACATGGCCATATGCAAATCAGTCTGACCCTGTGCCTCATGGGAACAGTCCAGCCCGAACTGCCAAGCCATGTCTTCCCTGGACCGGAAACAAGCATCCTGGGACCGGTTTCGGGTTCAAAACCCTCATCAGCCAGGCTATCTTGAATCCAGTGGCAAAGTGAGCAAGGGACCCACGTCTGGGCATACCCTGCCAACTTAGGGCGAACAAAGCGATACCAAAGGGGATGATGGACGGAGCGTTAGAGCAAATCAAACACTCACCCCCAGTCAACTGATCTGGGTTTAATCCATCATCATTCTTTAGCTCACTCCACCACCCCAGTTCAGACATGGCCATATGCAAATCAGTCTGACCCTGTGCCTCATGGGAACAGTCCAGCCCGAACTGCCAAGCCATGTCTTCCCTGGACCGGAAACAAGCATCCTGGGACAGGTTTCGGGTTCAAAACCCTCATCAGCCAGGCTATCTTGAATCCAGTGGCAAAGTGAGCAAGGGACCCACGTCTGGGCATACCCTGCCAACTTAGGGCGAACAAAGCGATACCAAAGGGGATGATGGACGGAGCGTTAGAGCAAATCAAACACTCACCCCCAGTCAACTGATCTGGGTTTAATCCATCATCATTCTTTAGCTCACTCCACCACCCCAGATCAGACATGGCCATATGCAAATCAGTCTGACCCTGTGCCTCATGGGAACAGTCCAGCCCGAACTGCCAAGCCATGTCTTCCCTGGACCGGAAACAAGCATCCTGGGACCGGTTTCGGGTTCAAAACCCTCATCAGCCAGGCTATCTTGAATCCAGTGGCAAAGTGAGCAAGGGACCCACGTCTGGGCATACCCTGCCAACTTAGGGCGAACAAAGCGATACCAAAGGGGATGATGGACGGAGCGTTAGAGCAAATCAAACACTCACCCCCACTCAACTGATCTGGGTTTAATCCATCATCATTCTTTAGCTCACTCCACCACCCCAGTTCAGACATGGCCATATGCAAATCAGTCTGACCCTGTGCCTCATGGGAACAGTCCAGCCCGAAATGCCAAGCCATGTCTTCCCTGGACCGGAAACAAGCATCCTGGGACCGGTTTCGGGTTCAAAACCCTCATCAGCCAGGCTATCTTGAATCCAGTGGCAAAGTGAGCAAGGGACCCACGTCTGGGCATACCCTGCCAACTTAGGGCGAACAAGCGATACCAAAGGGGATGATGGACGGAGCTTTAGAGCAAATCAAACACTCACCCCCAGTCAACTGATCTGGGTTTAATCCATCATCATTCTTTAGCTCACTCCACCACCCCAGTTCAGACATGGCCATATGCAAATCAGTCTGACCCTGTGCCTCATGGGAACAGTCCAGCACGAACTGCCAAGCCATGTCTTCCCTGGACCGGAAACAAGCATCCTGGGACCGGTTTCGGGTTCAAAACCCTCATCAGCCAGGCTATCTTGAATCCAGTGGCAAAGTGAGCAAGGGACCCACGTCTGGGCATACCCTGCCAACTTAGGGCGAACAAAGCGATACCAAAGGGGATGATGGACGGAGCGTTAGAGCAAATCAAACACTCACCCCCAGTCAACTGATCTGGGTTTAATCCATCATCATTCTTTAGCTCACTCCACCACCCCAGTTCAGACATGGCCATATGCAAATCAGTCTGACCATGTGCCTCATGGGAACAGTCCAGCCCGAACTGCCAAGCCATGTCTTCCCTGGACCGGAAACAAGCATCCTGGGACCGGTTTCGGGTTCAAAACCCTCATCAGCCAGGCTATCTTGAATCCAGTGGCAAAGTGAGCAAGGGTCCCACGTCTGGGCATACCCTGCCAACTTAGGGCGAACAAAGCGATACCAAAGGGGATGATGGACGGAGCGTTAGAGCAAATCAAACACTCACCGCCAGTCAACTGATCTGGGTTTAATCCATCATCATTCTTTAGCTCACTCCACCACCCCAGTTCAGACATGGCCATATGCAAATCAGTCTGACCCTGTGCCTCATGGGAACAGTCCAGCCCGAACTGCCAAGCCATGTCTTCCCTGGACCGGAAACAAGCATCCTGGGACCGGTTTCGGGTTCAAAACCCTCATCAGCCAGGCTATCTTGAATCCAGTGGCAAAGTGAGCAAGGGACCCACGTCTGGGCATACCCTGCCAACTTAGGGCGAACAAGCGATACCAAAGGGGATGATGGACGGAGCGTTAGAGCAAATCAAACACTCACCCCCACTCAACTGATCTGAGTTTAATCCATCATCATTCTTTAGCTCACTCCACCACCCCAGTTCAGACATGGCCATATGCAAATCAGTCTGACCCTGTGCCTCATGGGAACAGTCCAGCCCGAAATGCCAAGCCATGTCTTCCCTGGACCGGAAACAAGCATCCTGGGACCGGTTTCGGGTTCAAAACCCTCATCAGCCAGGCTATCTTGAATCCAGTGGCAAAGTGAGCAAGGGACCCACGTCTGGGCATACCCTGCCAACTTAGGGCGAAGAAAGCGATACCAAAGGGGATGATGGACGGAGCGTTAGAGCAAATCAAACACTCACCCCCAGTCAACTGATCTGGGTTTAATCCATCATCATTCTTTAGCTCACTCCACCACCCCAGTTCAGACATGGCCATATGCAAATCAGTCTGACCCTGTGCCTCATGGGAACAGTCCAGCCCGAACTGCCAAGCCATGTCTTCCCTGGACCGGAAACAAGCATCCTGGGACCGGTTTCGGGTTCAAAACCCTCATCAGCCAGGCTATCTTGAATCCAGTGGCAAAGTGAGCAAGGGACCCACGTCTGGGCATACCCTGCCAACTTAGGGCGAACAAAGCGATACCAAAGGGGATGATGGACGGAGCGTTAGAGCAAATCAAACACTCACCCCCAGTCAACTGATCTGGGTTTAATCCATCATCATTCTTTAGCTCACTCCACCACCCCAGTTCAGACATGGCCATATGCAAATCAGTCTGACCCTGTGCCTCATGGGAACAGTCCAGCCCGAACTGCCAAGCCATGTCTTCCCTGGACCGGAAACAAGCATCCTGGGACCGGTTTCGGGTTCAAAACCCTCATCAGCCAGGCTATCTTGAATCCAGTGGCAAAGTGAGCAAGGGACCCACGTCTGGGCATACCCTGCCAACTTAGGGCGAACAAGCGATACCAAAGGGGATGATGGACGGAGCGTTAGAGCAAATCAAACACTAACCCCCAGTCAACTGATCTGGGTTTAATCCATCATCATTCTTTAGCTCACTCCACCACCCCAGTTCGGACATGGCCATATGCAAATCAGTCTGACCCTGTGCCTCATGGGAACAGTTCAGCCCGAACTGCCAAGCCATGTCTTCCCTGGACCGGAAACAAGCATCCTGGGACCGGTTTTGGTTTCAAAACCCTCATCAGCCAGGCTATCTTGAATCCAGTGGCAAAGTGAGCAAGGGACCCACGTCTGGGCATACCCTGCCAACTTAGGGCGAACAAAGCGATACCAAAGGGGATGATGGACGGAGCGTTAGAGCAAATCAAACACTCACCCCAGTCAACTGATCTGGGTTTAATCCATCATCATTCTTTAGCTCACTCCACCACCCCAGTTCAGACATGGCCATATGCAAATCAGTCTGACCCTGTGCCTCATGGGAACAGTCCAGCCCGAACTGCCAAGCCATGTCTTCCCTGGACCGGAAACAAGCATCCTGGGACCGGTTTCGGGTTCAAAACCCTCATCAGCCAGGCTATCTTGAATCCAGTGGCAAAGTGAGCAAGGGACCCACGCCTGGGCATACCCTGCCAACTTAGGGCGAACAAAGCGATACCAAAGGGGATGATGGACGGAGCGTTAGAGCAAATCAAACACTCACCCCAGTCAACTGATCTGGGTTTAATCCATCATCATTCTTTAGCTCACTCCACCACCCCAGTTCAGACATGGCCATATACAAATCAGTCTGAACCTGTGCCTCATGGGAACAGTCCAGCCCGAACTGCCAAGCCATGTCTTCCCTGGACCGGAAACAAGCATCCTGGGACCGGTTTCGGGTTCAAAACTCTCATCAGCCAGGCTATCTTGAATCCAGTGGCAAAGTGAGCAAGGGACCCACGTCTGGGCATACCCTGCCAACTTAGGGCTGAACAAGCGATACCAAAGGGGATGATGGACGGAGCGTTAGAGCAAATCAAACACTCACCCCCAGTCAACTGATCTGGGTTTAATCCATCATCATTCTTTAGCTCACTCCACCACCCCAGTTCAGACATGGCCATATGCAAATCAGTCTGACCCTGTGCCTCATGGGAACAGTCCAGCCCGAACTGCCAAGCCATGTCTTCCCTGGACCGGAAACAAGCATCCTGGGACCGGTTTCGGGTTCAAAACCCTCATCAGCCAGGCTATCTTGAATCCAGTGGCAAAGTGAGCAAGGGACCACGTCTGGGCATACCCTGCCAACTTAGGGCGAACAAGCAATACCAAAGGGATGATGGACAGAGCGTTAGAGCAAATCAAACACTCACCACCAGTCAACTGATCTGGGTTTAATCCATCATCATTCTTTAGCTCACTCCACCACCCCAGTTCAGACATGGCCATATGCAAATCAGTCTGACCCTGTGCCTCATGGGAACAGTCCAGCCCGAACTGCCAAGCCATGTCTTCCTGGACCGGAAACAAGCATCCTGGGACCGGTTTCAGGTTCAAAACCCTCATCAGCCAGGCTATCTTGAATCCAGTGGCAAAGTGAGCAAGGGACCCACGTCTGGGCATACCCTGCCAACTTAGGGCGAACAAAGCGATACCAAAGGGGATGATGGACGGAGCGTTAGAGCAAATCAAACACTCACCCCAGTCAACTGATCTGGGTTTAATCCATCATCATTCTTTAGCTCACTCCACCACCCCAGTTCAGACATGGCCATATGCAAATCAGTCTGACCCTGTGCCTCATGGGAACAGTCCAGCCCGAACTGCCAAGCCATGTCTTCCCTGGACCGGAAACAAGCATCCTGGGACCGGTTTCGGGTTCAAACCCTCATCAGCCAGGCTATCTTGAATCCAGTGGCAAAGTGAGCAAGAATGATGATGGATTAAACCCAGATCAGTTGACTGGGGGTGAGTGTTTGATTTGCTCAAGCACTCCGTCCATCATCCCCTTTGGTATCGCTTTGTTCGCCCTAAGTTGGCGGGGTATGCCCAGACGTGGGTCCCTTGCTCACTTTGCCACTGGATTCAAGCTAGCCTGGCTGAATGGCCAGAAACCGGTCCCAGGATGCTTGTTTCCGGTCCAGGGAAGACATGGCTTGGCAGTTCGGGCTGGACTGTTCCCATGAGGCACAGGGTCAGACTGATTTGCATATGGCCATGTCTGAAATGGGGTGGTGGAGTGAGCTAAAGAATGATGATGGATTAAACCCAGATCAGTTGACTGGGGGTGAGTGTTTGATTTGCTCAAGCACTCCGTCCATCATCCCCTTTGGTATCGCTTTGTTCGCCCTAAGTTGGCGGGGTATGCCCAGACGTGGGTCCCTTGCTCACTTTGCCACTGGATTCAAGCTAGCCTGGCTGAATGGCCAGAAACCGGTCCCAGGATGCTTGTTTCCGGTCCAGGGAAGACATTGCTTGGCAGTTCGGGCTGGACTGTTCCCATGAGGCACAGGGACAGACTGATTTGCATATGGCCATGTCTGAACTGGGGTGGTGGAGTGAGCTAAAGAATGATGATGGATTAAACCCAGATCAGTTGACTGGGGGTGAGTGTTTGATTTGCTCAAGCACTCCGTCCATCATCCCCTTTGGTATCGCTTTGTTCGCCCTAAGTTGGCGGGGTATGCCCAGACGTGGGTCACTTGCTCACTTTGCCACTGGATTCAAGCTAGCCTGGCTGATGACGGCTGAATGGCCAGAAACCGGTCCCAGGATGCTTGTTTCCGGTCCAGGGAAGACATGGCTTGGCAGTTCGGGCTGGACTGTTCCCATGAGGCACAGGGTCAGACTGATTTGCATATGGCCATGTCTGAACCGGGTGGTGGAGTGAGCTAAAGAATGATGATGGATTAAACCCAGATCAGTTGACTGGGGGTGAGTGTTTGATTTGCTCAAGCACTCCGTCCATCATCCCCTTTGGTATCGCTTTGTTCGCCCTAAGTTGGCGGGGTATGCCCAGACGTGGGTCCCTTGCTCACTTTGCCACTGGATTCAAGCTAGCCTGGCTGATGACGGCTGAATGGCCAGAAACCGGTCCCAAGATGCTTGTTTCCGGTCCAGGGAAGACATGGCTTGGCAGTTCGGGCTGGACTGTTCCCATGAGGCACAGGGTCAGACTGATTTGCATATGGCCATGTCTGAACTGGGGTGGTGGAGTGAGCTAAAGAATGATGATGGATTAAACCCAGATCAGTTGACTGGGGGTGAGTGTTTGATTTGCTCAAGCACTCCGTCCATCATCCCCTTTGGTATCGCTTTGTTCGCCCTAAGTTGGCGGGGTATGCCCAGACGTGGGTCCCTTGCTCACTTTGCCACTGGATTCAAGCTAGCCTGGCTAATGACGGCTGAATGGCCAGAAACCGGTCCCAGGATGCTTGTTTCCGGTCCAGGGAAGACATGGCTTGGCAGTTCGGGCTGGACTGTTCCCATGAGGCACAGGGTCAGACTGATTTGCATATGGCCATGTCTGAACTGGGGTGGTGGAGTGAGCTAAAGAATGATGATGGATTAAACCCAGATCAGTTGACTGGGGGTGAGTGTTTGATTTGCTCAAGCACTCCGTCCATCATCCCCTTTGGTATCGCTTTGTTCGCCCTAAGTTGGCGGGGTATGCCCAGACGTGGGTCCCTTGCTCACTTTGCCACTGGATTCAAGCTAGCCTGGCTGATGACGGCTGAATGGCCAGAAACCGGTCCCAGGATGCTTGTTTCCGGTCCAGGGAAGACATGGCTTGGCAGTTCGGGCTGGACTATTCCCATGAGGCACAGGGTCAGACTGATTTGCATATGGCCATGTCTGAACTGGGGTGGTGGAGTGAGCTAAAGAATGATGATGGATTAAACCCAGATCAGTTGACTGGGGGTGAGTGTTTGATTTGCTCAAGCACTCCGTCCATCATCCCCTTTGGTATCGCTTTATTCGCCCTAAGTTGGCGGGGTATGCCCAGACGTGGGTCCCTTGCTCACTTTGCCACTGGATTCAAGCTAGCCTGGCTGATGACAGCTGAATGGCCAGAAACCGGTCCCAGGATGCTTGTTTCCGGTCCAGGGAAGACATGGCTTGGCAGTTCGGGCTGGACTGTTCCCATGAGGCACAGGGTCAGACTGATTTGCATATGGCCATGTCTGAACTGGGGTGGTGGAGTGAGCTAAAGAATGATGATGGATTAAACCCAGATCAGTTGACTGGGGGTGAGTGTTTGATTTGCTCAAGCACTCCGTCCATCATCCCCTTTGGTATCGCTTTGTTCGCCCTAAGTTGGCGGGGTATGCCCAGACGTGGGTCACTTGCTCACTTTGCCACTGGATTCAAGCTAGCCTGGCTGATGACGGCTGAATGGCCAGAAACCGGTCCCAGGATGCTTGTTTCCGGTCCAGGGAAGACATGGCTTGGCAGTTCGGGCTGGACTGTTCCCATGAGGCACAGGGTCAGACTGATTTGCATATGGCCATGTCTGAACCGGGGTGGTGGAGTGAGCTAAAGAATGATGATGGATTAAACCCAGATCAGTTGACTGGGGGTGAGTGTTTGATTTGCTCAAGCACTCCGTCCATCATCCCCTTTGGTATCGCTTTGTTCGCCCTAAGTTGGCGGGGTATGCCCAGACGTGGGTCCCTTGCTCACTTTGCCACTGGATTCAAGCTAGCCTGGCTGATGACGGCTGAATGGCCAGAAACCGGTCCCAAGATGCTTGTTTCCGGTCCAGGGAAGACATGGCTTGGCAGTTCGGGCTGGACTGTTCCCATGAGGCACAGGGTCAGACTGATTTGCATATGGCCATGTCTGAACTGGGGTGGTGGAGTGAGCTAAAGAATGATGATGGATTAAACCCAGATCAGTTGACTGGGGGTGAGTGTTTGATTTGCTCAAGCACTCCGTCCATCATCCCCTTTGGTATCGCTTTGTTCGCCCCTAAGTTGGCGGGGTATGCCCAGACGTGGGTCCCTTGCTCACTTTGCCACTGGATTCAAGCTAGCCTGGCTAATGACGGCTGAATGGCCAGAAACCGGTCCCAGGATGCTTGTTTCCGGTCCAGGGAAGACATGGCTTGGCAGTTCGGGCTGGACTGTTCCCATGAGGCACAGGGTCAGACTGATTTGCATATGGCCATGTCTGAACTGGGGTGGTGGAGTGAGCTAAAGAATGATGATGGATTAAACCCAGATCAGTTGACTGGGGGTGAGTGTTTGATTTGCTCAAGCACTCCGTCCATCATCCCCTTTGGTATCGCTTTGTTCGCCCTAAGTTGGCGGGGTATGCCCAGACGTGGGTCCCTTGCTCACTTTGCCACTGGATTCAAGCTAGCCTGGCTGATGACGGCTGAATGGCCAGAAACCGGTCCCAGGATGCTTGTTTCCGGTCCAGGGAAGACATGGCTTGGCAGTTCGGGCTGGACTATTCCCATGAGGCACAGGGTCAGACTGATTTGCATATGGCCATGTCTGAACTGGGGTGGTGGAGTGAGCTAAAGAATGATGATGGATTAAACCCAGATCAGTTGACTGGGGGTGAGTGTTTGATTTGCTCAAGCACTCCGTCCATCATCCCCTTTGGTATCGCTTTATTCGCCCTAAGTTGGCGGGGTATGCCCAGACGTGGGTCCCTTGCTCACTTTGCCACTGGATTCAAGCTAGCCTGGCTGATGACAGCTGAATGGCCAGAAACCGGTCCCAGGATGCTTGTTTCCGGTCCAGGGAAGACATGGCTTGGCAGTTCGGGCTGGACTGTTCCCATGAGGCACAGGGTCAGACTGATTTGCATATGGCCATGTCTGAACTGGGGTGGTGGAGTGAGCTAAAGAATGATGATGGATTAAACCCAGATCAGTTGACTGGGGGTGAGTGTTTGATTTGCTCAAGCACTCCGTCCATCATCCCCTTTGGTATCGCTTTGTTCGCCCTAAGTTGGCGGGGTATGCCCAGACGTGGGTCCCTTGCTCACTTTGCCACTGGATTCAAGCTAGCCTGGCTGATGACGGCTGAATGGCCAGAAACCGGTCCCAGGATGCTTGTTTCCGGTCCAGGGAAGACATGGCTTGGCAGTTCGGGCTGGACTGTTCCCATGAGGCACAGGGTCAGACTGATTTGCATATGGCCATGTCTGAACTGGGGTGGTGGAGTGAGCTAAAGAATGAGGATGGATTAAACCCAGATCAGTTAACTGGGGGTGAGTGTTTGATTTGCTCAAGCACTCCGTCCATCATCCCCTTTGGTATCGCTTTGTTCGCCCTAAGTTGGCGGGGTATGCCCAGACGTGGGTTTCTTTGCTCACTTTGCCACTGGATTCAAGCTAGCCTGGCTGATGACGGCTGAATGGCCAGAAACCGGTCCCAGGATGCTTGTTTCCGGTCCAGGGAAGACATGGCTTGGCAGTTCGGGCTGGACTGTTCCCATGAGGCACAGGGTCAGACTGATTTGCATATGGCCATGTCTGAACTGGGGTGGTGGAGTGAGCTAAAGAATGATGATGGATTAAACCCAGATCAGTTGACTGGGGGTGAGTGTTTGATTTGCTCAAGCACTCCGTCCATCATCCCCTTTGGTATCGCTTTGTTCGCCCTAAGTTGGCGGGGTATGCCCAGACGTGGGTCCCTTGCTCCCTTTGCCACTGGATTCAAGCTAGCCTGGCTGATGACGGCTGAATGGCCAGAAACCGGTCCCAGGATGCTTGTTTCCGGTCCAGGGAAGACATGGCTTGGCAGTTCGGGCTGGACTGTTCCCATGAGGCACAGGGTCAGACTGATTTGCATATGGCCATGTCTGAGCTGGGGTGGTGGAGTGAGCTAAAGAATGATGATGGATTAAACCCAGATCAGTTGACTGGGGGTGAGTGTTTGATTTGCTCAAGCACTCCGTCCATCATCCCCTTTGGTATCGCTTTGTTCACCCTAAGTTGGCGGGGTATGCCCAGACGTGGGTCCCTTGCTCACTTTGCCACTGGATTCAAGCTAGCCTGGCTGATGACGGCTGAATGGCCAGAAACCGGTCCCAGGATGCTTGTTTCCGGTCCAGGGAAGACATGGCTTGGCAGTTCTGGCTGGACTGTTCCCATGAGGCACAGGGTCAGACTGATTTGCATATGGCCATGTCTGAACTGGGGTGGTGGAGTGAGCTAAAGAATGATGATGGATTAAACCCAGATCAGTTGACTGGGGGTGAGTGTTTGATTTGCTCAAGCACTCCGTCCATCATCCCCTTTGGTATCGCTTTGTTCGCCCTAAGTTGGCGGGGTATGCCCAGACGTGGGTCCCTTGCTCACTTTGCCACTGGATTCAAGCTAGCCTGGCTGATGACGGCTGAATGGCCAGAAACCGGTCCCAGGATGCTTGTTTCCGGTCCAGGGAAGACATGGCTTGGCAGTTCGGGCTGGACTGTTCCCATGAGGCACAGGGTCAGACTGATTTGCATATGGCCATGTCTGAACTGGGGTGGTGGAGTGAGCTAAAGAATGATGATGGATTAAACCCAGATCAGTTGACTGGGGGTGAGTGTTTGATTTGCTCAAGCACTCCGTCCATCATCCCCTTTGGTATCGCTTTGTTCGCCCTAAGTTGGCGGGGTATGCCCAGACGTGGGTCCCTTGCTCACTTTGCCACTGGATTCAAGCTAGCCTGGCTGATGACGGCTGAATGGCCAGAAACCGGTCCCAGGATGCTTGTTTCCGGTCCAGGGAAGACATGGCTTGGCAGTTCGGGCTGGACTGTTCCCATGAGGCACAGGGTCAGACTGATTTGCATATGGCCATGTCTGAACTGGGGTGGTGGAGTGAGCTAAAGAATGATGATGGATTAAACCCAGATCAGTTGACTGGGGGTGAGTGTTTGATTTGCTCAAGCACTCCGTCCATCATCCCCTTTGGTATCGCTTTGTTCGCCCTAAGTTGGCGGGGTATGCCCAGACGTGGGTCCCTTGCTCACTTTGCCACTGGATTCAAGCTAGCCTGGCTGATGACGGCTGAATGGCCAGAAACCGGTCCCAGGATGCTTGTTTCCGGTCCAGGGAAGACATGGCTTGGCAGTTCGGGCTGGACTGTTCCCATGAGGCACAGGGTCAGACTGATTTGCATATGGCCATGTCTGAACTGGGGTGGTGGAGTGAGCTAAAGAATGATGATGGATTAAACCCAGATCAGTTGACTGGGGGTGAGTGTTTGATTTGCTCAAGCACTCCGTCCATCATCCCCTTTGGTATCGCTTTGTTCGCCCTAAGTTGGCGGGGTATGCCCAGACGTGGGTCCCTTGCTCACTTTGCCACTGGATTCAAGCTAGCCTGGCTGATGACGGCTGAATGGCCAGAAACCGGTCCCAGGATGCTTGTTTCCGGTCCAGGGAAGACATGGCTTGGCAGTTCGGACTGGACTGTTCCCATGAGGCACAGGGTCAGACGGATTTGCATATGGCCATGTCTGAACTGGGGTGGTGGAGTGAGCTAAAGAATGATGATGGATTAAACCCAGATCAGTTGACTGGGGATGAGTGTTTGATTTGCTCAAGCACTCCGTCCATCATCCCCTTTGGTATCGCTTTGTTCGCCCTAAGTTGGCGGGGTATGCCCAGACGTGGGTCCCTTGCTCACTTTGCCACTGGATTCAAGCTAGCCTGGCTGATGACGGCTGAATGGCCAGAAACCGGTCCCAGGATGCTTGTTTCCGGTCCAGGGAAGACATGGCTTGGGAGTTCGGGCTGGACTGTTCCCATGAGGCACAGGGTCAGACTGATTTGCATATGGCCATGTCTGAACTGGGGTGGTGGAGTGAGCTAAAGAATGATGATGGATTAAACCCAGATCAGTTGACTGGGGGTGAGTGTTTGATTTGCTCAAGCACTCCGTCCATCATCCCCTTTGGTATCGCTTTGTTCGCCCTAAGTTGGCGGGGTATGCCCAGACGTGGGTCCCTTGCTCACTTTGCCACTGGATTCAAGCTAGCCTGGCTGATGACGGCTGAATGGCCAGAAACCGGTCCCAGGATGCTTGTTTCCGGTCCAGGGAAGACATGGCTTGGCAGTTCGGGCTGGACTGTTCCCATGAGGCACAGGGTCAGACTGATTTGCATATGGCCATGTCTGAACTGGGGTGGTGGAGTGAGCTAAAGAATGATGATGGATTAAACCCAGATCAGTTGACTGGGGGTGAGTGTTTGATTTGCTCAAGCACTCCGTCCATCATCCCCTTTGGTATCGCGACTGACAGAAGTTGACAGGTGAGAGAGACATTTACATAGAGGAGTAAACCATCTTACGTCATACATGAAGATGATATTTTCATGGTTTGTATGCAAAGTTTAAGACTCACAAAAAGTTGTCTCTTGAAAGTTAAAGTAAGGTCTACCAGATGTTGTATAGTGCTTACTTTACAATGCCAAGCCCAAGGGCAATTTTATCAGACACAATATAACTTATTCAAAAATTGCATTACATACTGACCAGGGTGCAAATGGGGATGTGTAGCAACAGACATACACCCACAGTGTCAGTATTGTAGCCGGTTTGATTTTATGTGTTTATAATTTATTATTAATTTGTGTGTTTAGTATGATAATTTATTAATTAGGACATTTTGGAAATGTTTATTTTTAGTTGTATTAATGTGTAAAAATAATGTATATATACTTTTTAGGTCTCGCCTGAGCCAGCTCATGCGCTGTCTGGCGAGAGTTTTAGTAAGCGGGTTTTGGAAGTGCAAACAGTGGCTTTTGCTGGCGACCAGCTTGCGTTCACGCGAGCGTGCACGCGCGATCAGGCGCCATATGACTTCCGTCGCCATCTGGACGCTCGCGATTACTTTCACGTGTCAGTTTCACGGCCGTCTCCCAATGAACTGGATACTTAGCCTTGTTTCCTTTCTCTTGGACTTGTGGAATAATATATTTGGAGAATATCTCACGGTCTCTTGCCTCGGTCTGCCAACTCACCCGATACTACAAATGTATTGGAAAATGTTCACTGAAAGAGCTTCACTTGTCAACTTGTGCTCTGAAAAGTGCCCAATAATTGCACAGCTGCATGTATTCAGATTAGTGAAGCAGATGTCTTAAGTGAGACAACGCAGAGAACCGAAACCGTGGCTCCGTGACCGTAATATTACCTTGAATACCCCAGACCATATCTCTGCTCACTCCTCGAGACTGCATCTGCTGCCGTGCCTCCTTTTATTCCCTCGTGTTCAGCGTTGAACCTCGACTCTTCTACTATGAAGCAATACTGCAAAATGGTCATGCAGGAGGAACACCGCGCCGATAGGTGTGCGACTGCATCGGACGCTGTGCGCACAGCACCAATGGGAAACCGCTAAAAATGACATTGAAGCGCGAGGGACACAAGGCGAAAAGACGTCTACAATACTGTTATAAGGCGTTTGACAAGTGTTCAAGGAAACTAAGAAAGGACTAAGACGTCAAATTGATCCATGAATTATAGTAGTCTGAAAACAGAAGTAGGGCAAGGATACCCGTTAGTGGAAACACTGTGCTTTACTTCTAGTGCTATTTGGAATTTGTACGGGCGTCTGTCATGCCTGTGTTTTCTAATTAGTCTGCTTTTTGTTTCCATGATGTGCCACGGGATGCGTTGCAGATCCATTAGAAGCATTTTCAACACACATCAAAACGCTCATGCTTTGCTAGTAAAAGCGGATAGCACTGAAAAAAAACTTTTACTAAGGTGCCGGAGACGGAAGGAAATATATGTTTCCAATGCCGTAGGATCCGTATTCTTTCAAGTTTTTCATTCTAGTGCCCGTGTAGAATCTGCTGTTCGATGCCTCGTTTACTTGCATCACAAAGTACGTGATCCACTGAGGGACTACGGCGGGAAAGTGCGAAGCTTGGACTAACTTGGGTTATCGCCGGGCTAGGAACGGAGACCATTTACAACTCCTTTTGTACATCATGTACCAACTCTAGCACACGTTTGGTTTCAGCGGGTGAGTTGGTTTACTTAAATCATTTGTCGTTATAGGTAAACAGTTGGATACGGAAAGGTGTTTTTCCTTTCTTCGACATCCTGTTATGTTTAGGGTGCAGGAGTGTCGGATTCAGGTACTAAATAATGGATCCTGTTTTTTTTTTTTTTGTTAATATGCTGATCTTTTTAAAGAGCAACATGGAGACAGCCTGCTGTCTGCCCTTCCCCTCTCAAAATTTGACCCGCCCCCAACTGTTTATGTTCGGGGTCTGACACTCAAACGCGTGGAGTATGTTTGTTTTCCTCATGATTGCTTTCATGGACAAGTGTACGGCTTCCTACGTTTGAAGGTGCTGTTTAGAGCGGCAACCGGACGATCTTGGAGGATTGCTAGTCGTCCATATTGACAAAATTCCTTTGCAGATTGCAATGTAATTGTGACTTTTTGTACGTGTATGGTAATGTCTCGCACCGGAACGTTGTGAAACAGATTTCTGTATTTATAGCAGGTTTATTAATAAAGCTTAATGTTTGCTTTTGTGTGTTTAAGTTGGATCACGTATGTAGCATAACTAATTCATTGGGCCTCTGGTCTAGTTGCACTGACTATCAGAGAACTAAAGAAATGCCGCTCTAATGTGCACCACATGCATAACTTCTTTCTCAGATTTTTCTTAAACTAGACAACTATATGGTATTTTACGTTGTGTTGTATATTTGACTGTATCAACTAATGTGCTTTGCAGGAAGCCTGCCAGAGACGTTCATGTTATGTTGCAAGTATTCAAGGCTGATGCTGCCAAGCTGGTTCAGCTATGCGCCTATTCATTTTCAAATGGTTCATTGTTCAATCATGCATTCCCCTTGCATTTAAGTTAAAGGGGATGTTTGTTTATTAATTTTGTGTGGGTTGTTCGTGTTAGCGTGTTTTATTAACACCGTTTTCTTTTTTTTTGTGATGATTGGTTTTTGTCATGTAACTTTGGGGCATATTAGCAAGGGCACTATCGCCGCTTTAGTGGCACTTTTTGCCGCTAAAGCGGCGATATTCATATCGCCCTATCAGCAAACTGTCTCTAACAGCAGTTAGAGACAGTTTGCGGGCATTAGCGCCCGTTTTTACCGCTTTGCATGTCAGCGATATTTATCGCTAATGACATGCAAAGTGGGCGTTCCGATGAACAAACCTGGGAAACACCCGCTAACAGGCCTATCGCCTATTAGCAAGGTGGCCATGGCCCCAGTTAGCGACGTGAAAAGTCGCGCTAACCGGGTCATCGCCATTTATTTAACACCTGCAATTAGCAGGTGTTAGCCATACCTAACATGGGGGTGGATTATGCTGATACGACCACAGGGTCGTATCAGCAAGGTGTTCTCCCTTCTCCATGCAACATCGCTGGTTTTTCAGTGATGTTGGCCCATTTCCTCGCTATCGCTGGAATATTCATCGCCATAGCGCTAATCGTTGCTAATACAGCGTTAGCGAGGCGATATATTCCAGCAATAGCCGGCGATAAAAAAATCACGCTAAGCAGGGTTAGCGATGATTATCGCCTCTTCTTGCTAATATGCCCCTTTATTTTAGTTCAGTTCCATGTTACCACCTCATAATATATATAAGGGCATGATTTTCTACTTTTCCGAAACTACTTCTGATGCCAATTTGAATTAACTAACCAATTGCACTTTTGCTGTATGTAATGATTATTAATTTTTAAATTGTCTTGCGTGTTAAGTTGTTATGTGGTTTGTTATGCGGACTGTGAAAGTGTCCTTGTATTGCAGCAGGTAGTTTGGAGTGAATTATTGTTCAGCGGTGTAGTGCATAACGCATTGTTAGTGTTATGCCAACAATGTTTTGTGTTGCACACGTATTTAAATCTTCAATGTATTGTAATGTTTTGTGTAAACTGCTGAAGTTGTTTAAAGTGCAGTCTTGAAGGTAAAAATGGAAAAAACAAATGTGGTTTTATGTGTAAGGGTTTTTCTGGATTTATATATAAGGCGGGCGGATTAATGGGAATCCAAGATCTCGAGATAAAAATGAAGTATGTTAGGTGAAAGTCCTATGAAGTTCTTAATAGTCTTAACTGTGTATGAACTAATCAGGGTAGTGTCCTTCATTTCTTTGTGTACAGGAAATAGACGCGCTCACTCGAAGTTAAGTTACGGCTGGTCGAGAACCTATTGTAGTGTGATCAAAAGTAATCTGAATGAGTCTGGGGGGCGTGGCCTGCAGCCGAGGAAGATGGCCGCATACTGAGTAAGCTGCGGTAGCAGATAGCGCAAAACCACCCCATATCCGTTATAATCCGGCCATAGGGTGACGCAGACAGCGGAGGTGACCGGCGGTGAGCCGCTTGCAGGAGTAAACGCGGCGGCAGCGAGGACGAGGGAGGCTTCCGAGCCGGTGGGGCGGAACTCGGGGCTCAGCGCCCGTGAGGGAGAAAATGGCGCCGATGGCGGACGAGCGCTCGGCCTGAAGCGGAAGGTCCTGAGACGTGCACCGGAGCCGGACTTGATGGCGGGAGGTGCTCGGGCTGTGGCGGAGCCCGGGAGTGGTGCGCACACGAGCGGCTGAGAGGCGGCCTGAATAGATCGGCGGCCGACACAGAGGTGGGTGTGGAGGTGCCCTGGGATCGTCGCTTGGCCAGCTTGGGGCCCGGTGGTGAGCTTGCAGTGCAGGCGCATAGACGCTACGAGCGGTCCCGCTGTCGGAGCGGGGGAACGCGCTGGGCGTGCTTGGCAGACAGTGCAGAGCTCTGGAGGCCGGGGAAGCGGCGAAGAGAGCCTGAGATCCGGGGAATTGGCCGCATTGGTGGGGCCCGTGAGAGCAAGCAGGGCCTGCTGAGCGTTGGTGCCTCCCACCAGAGGGCCAAACTTGGATAAATCCGGGGTCTGTGCCCCGCGTACTCTGGGGCTAATTCATTGTGGTGGGAGGCCCGGACCAGCATTGAGTGGCCCGAGAGGTGCTGGGGTGAGAACTCGTCTGCCTGCCCCTGGCTCCCCGCTGCAGCCGGAGCGAGTGATTGGAAGCCTGCTGCGTGGCCGGTGGCAGTAGGGCCTGCTGAGCCTGCCGGCGTGTGACCCGAGTGAGGGTGCGCGGTGGTGTCCCCCACGGCTGGGGTGGCGGGAGACCGGGAGTGGACTGGACGGTTCCTCCGGCCTGCGGTTGGACGGCTGCGGCAAAGGCAGGGGGCCCGGCGTGTGAGCCCTCCCACCACGGCCTCGTCTACGGCCATGGGCCGGCATAAGCTGCCCCTTTCGAACCAAGCCAACCAGATCGACAAGTACACGGTGGCCATGGGGAAGGGAGAGGGCCTCCGTGATGGGGGACAACAGGGTGACGACACGGACGGCGGATCAGACCCGTCACTCAGAGACATCATGCAAGCCATCAAAGACATGCGTGGCACCATGGAGCCCAAACTTGACTCGGTCACTGAGGAGGTTAACCTCCTCCGTGCTTACTTTCGGAACATGTCGGGCAGGGTGGCCGAGACGGAGAGTGGCATCGGGAATCTGCAGGCCAGAACAAAGAAGCTTGAAGAGCAGGTTGCCACGCTAGTGAAGGCCCAGGGCGACGTCGTAGCCCGCCTGGAGGATCAGGAAGGCCGGGCGCGACGCAACAACGTCCGCATAGTAGGGGTGCCGGAGGGGTTGGAAGGGCTGTCCATGGATTGTTTTGTAGAGGAACTGATACTGCAACACCTTAAGCCGAAGCGTCTCTCAAAATTTTTCTCCGTTGAAAGAGCCCACCGCGCATTGGGGGGGAGGCCCAAGCCTGGGGCCCCTCCGCGCACCATCATTGCCCGGTTCCTGAACTACCGGGACCGGGATGCCATCCTGCAGGCCTCACGTACCACCGGGGACCTACGACTGGAGAACGCAACGATCCGTTTTTTCCCAGACTTTACTTTACAGGTCCAGCGCCAGCGCAGGTCCTTTGAGGGCGTCAAGCGAGCCCTTAGGGACCAGGGTGTGAGGTATATGATGCTTTTCCCTGCATGGCTCAAGATCCTGGATGGAGAAAAGGTGTACTTTTTCGATTCTCCGGCGGAGGCGAGCGACTGGATAGAGGGATGGCGGACCGTGGGCCGCCAGGGTGGAGCGCGATGCCGGACCTCCAACGACACCTCTCGTGATGCTGGGAAGGACATAGCACCAACCCGAGAGAGCCAGGAGCGTGAACGCCCGCCGCCGGAGGACTGATGGTGACATAGGCCGCACTGAGGGCTACATATGGGTGAGGCAGGTAAAGGCGCGCGCCTCTTGCGCCCTGGTGAGTTGGGGGCCACTAGTCACGCTGCACAAACATTTTGAACATCTCCGAGACTGTAAGTGGCCACGCTGGCTGATGAGGACTGCACGTCCAAAGGGTTCTAGGCGTTGGCCCGCTGGGGTTTGGGGGAGGGTGTGTGCTAGTTTTTCGCTCAAGGGGTGGGAATCCGACAGTCAGTTGTGCCAGTTTCTGCGAGTTGTGGGCTTACGTTCCCTCATTTAGTTGAAATGGGATTATTTGGGCGACAGGCACTCTGCAAGTTTTTAAGGTGGGGGTTGGGGGCCCACTTAGCAGGGAGGCAGGGAGGGGGCGGACTGGGGGGTGGGATGGGGTTGATGGGAAGTTTAAGTTTAGCTCATGTCAATATATTTATTTCAATGCTGTTGTATTGTGGGGGCACTACGCAGTGGCAGGGTGGAAATCCGTCGAGGTTGTGGACTCACAGTGGGGATGGGGGATCAGGCTAAGATCAAAATATGGACATGGAATGTCAATGGGATGGGCAACAAGATCAAGAGAACTTTGGTATTGCAGCACCTGAAACGCCATTCCCCAGACGTGGTGCTCTTGCAGGAAACCCACCTCCGGGGTAATAATTGCAGGGCCTTGGATAGGTTCGGGTACAAGATGGTAGCCCACTCCGGATTCACGTCCGGCTCGAGGGGGGTGGGAATATTGGTCCGTAGGAGTCTGCCAGTAACCGTATTGAATTCCTGGACAGAGGACGCTGGGTGCTTCGCGGCGGTGGCGGTGAGATGGGAAGGACGTACGGTGCTCCTATGCTCATGCTATATCCCGCCCGGCCTGCATGCCACACTCTACAAGAAACTGGGGACACACTTGGCGAACCTCCCCAACGGCACTCTGGTCCTGGGGGGTGACACTAACGTGGTAATGAACGTCGAATTGGATCGGTCAGGAGACAGACGGGCCAGCGGAGGGGAGATGGGCCTGCGGGGCTTCACGGACGCAATGGGTCTTTGCGATATATGGCGAACACGGTTCCCAGCCCGTAGACTCTACACCTTCTATTCGGCCAGACATGGCTCCTTCTCGAGGTTGGACTATATTTTCACGCGGGGGATCAGTTGGGAGATTTTGTAGACCTGTGTATCATGGCGCGAGGTATATCGGACCACTCTCCGGTGGGTGTTCTCCTTAGGGGACGGCGGTAGACAGGGCCGCATTCCCGCGAATAGATCCATGGCGGTTAAAAGACACTTCGATTACTGATAAGCTTCGGGAGGGCTCTGAACATTATTTGTCCGACAATCAGGGGTCGGTTACCTCCCAGCTAACGTTGTGGGAGGCATACAAGGCGGTCCTGAGGGGACAGGCCCAGGCTTTGATCGGTGCCCAGAAGAAAGAGGAATCGCTGCAGATTCAACAGTTGGAGCGCGAAATCGAGTCTCTGGAGCGAGAGGCCAGTGCGTCGCCCTCGCCGGAGCGCAATCATGTTCTGGCCATGAAACACAAGGAACTTCGCTCGTTAGCGGAGGGTGAGGCACGTGCCTACTCCCTCGCCACACAGCATCGGATATATGACGCAGGGGACAAGAGTATGAAGCTTCTCGCGTGGCTGGAGCATCGTGACAGGGAGCGTTCCTGGGTTACGGAGGTGCGGGATGGTTTTGGGGCCCTGGCTTCCACGAGCGCGACCATTGCGGAGGCTTTTGCATCCTACTATGAAGGAGTATATACCCCAGTGTGCACTAGAACTGAGAGAGACTGTGAGGAATTCCTGCGAGACTTTGCGTTGCCTATGCTATCTCAGGAGCAAACTGAGCGTCTGGATGCAGACCTCACAAGAGCGGAGCTGGGAGAAGCCCTCAATGCCCTCCAGGCCGGCAAGGCGCAGGGACCCAACGGACTCCCGGTTGAAATTTTTAAGAAACAGGCGAGTGTGGTACTGGAGCCCATGCGACGCATGCTCCTTGCGGCGCGGGAGGTGGGCGTGCTTCCGCCCGACCAGAGAGAGGCCACGATTGTGGTTATTCATAAGGCCGGGAAACCGGCGGACTGCTGCTCTTCCTATCGGCCTATCTCCCTCCTGAACGTGGAGGCGAAGGTATTGGCCAAGGCCTTAGCGACAAGACTGCTATCCGTACTGCCCGACCTCGTGCATGTGGACCAGTCGGGTTTTATGCCCCACAGGAGCACTCGGCACAACCTGCGGACGCTCTATGGTATTCTGCACATGACAAAGGACGTGGGAAATGCGCAGACGGCATTGATGGCGCTGGACGCCTCAATGGCCTTCGATAGCATCGAATGGCCATACCTATTTATGGTGCTGAATAGACTAGGCTTGGGCCCAGTGTTCGGTAGCTGGGTGAGACTCCTATACACGCAACCGATGGCAAGGGTGAGGGTCAATGGGGTGATGTCCCGGGCTTTCTCCCTGTATAGGGGCACTAGTCAGGGCTGCCCCCTGTCACCGCTCCTGTTTGCCCTGGCCCTGGAGCCGCTCGCTCATTGGATCAGAAGAGATAGGGCCTTTTGGGGCCTGGCACTCACGGATGAATGGGAGGAGCGTATTTCTTTATACGCTGACGATATTGCCCTGTATATGGCCAGACCCTACCATTCAATGGCGCGGGCTCTCCACCTCTTCGCCCTTTTTGGTAGGTAGCTATTCTGGCTACTCGATCAATTGGGCCAAGTCGGTGGTTTATCCTCTGTCGGGTCCACCTCCTCGCATCCCGCGGGACTGCCCAGCATCGCTAGAGACCGCTGGATTCCGGTACTTGGGAGTGTACGTCACCAGAGACACAGAGGAGTTCTTCGCCCGTAATCTGGAGCCTCAACTGATGAGGCTGGGGGTGGACATTGGACACTGGAGGTCTCTGCCCCTGTCCTTGATGGGGCACGTGGCGCTCTTTAAAATGCTGGCGCTGCCACGACTTCTATATATCCTCCAAAATACACCGTACCTGGTCCCGACGGCGACATTCAAGCGGATCTCCCGGGAGTTGCGGACGTTACTTTGGGACGGCGGCAACCCGAGGATTGCACTGCAGAAGCTTACGCGGGGGGTGTACGACGGGGGGCTGGCCCTCCCGGATGTTCAACTCTACTACTGGGCAGCGCAGTTGCAGGTGGTCAACGACTGGGTTTACGCGCCGATCTTGGAGCCGGCTTATAGAATGGATAGGCACGCTATGATTGGGGGAACCTGCGAGCCATATCTCTACTCCCGCAGGTGGGGTCGTGACCTGCCCGCGCACACCGGGGTGGTGCTCCATTGCTGGAGGGAGGCCAACAAATTCTTGGGCTGGACGAACACCCTAACGGGACGGCCCCTCTTTGGACGGGCGACCAGCTAAAGGAGGTGGCGGGACTATCAGGCTATAGGGGGTGGAAACTGATCGGCATCGAGTATCTTGGTGATGTGTGGAAGGGGGGGGCCCCTGTCCCCTTTGCGGCTCTGAAAAAGAATACCAACTTAATGATTCCCAACAATACCATTACCTGCGCCTTGTACATGCATTGCGAGCCCACATCCGCGCTGGCACTTCCATCCCGGAGTACTCCCTATGGAGGACAGGCTCCTTCTCGACCCCATTCTAGCGAAACCCACGTCAACGATCTACCGAAAACTTATTAATAATATGCCGGACCCCCTTGGTCCCCTGCGGGCGAGATGGGAGGGAGACATTGGGACACTAGACGATGACGACTGGCAAGTCGCCCTGCAGAGCCCTCGCGAAGTTGCGATCCGGCCGCGATTCCGCCTCGTGCAGTTAAAAATACTTCACAGGGTCTATTATCCCCGCACCCACCTGTTCTCCTGGGGTAGGACTCTATCGCCCTTGTGTGTGAGGGGCTGTCAAGGGAGGGCTCATTCTATCACATTCTATGGGATTGCCCACTCATAATTCCGTTTTGGACCAGGGTGACGCAAACGATGGAGGGGGTGGTGAGGTCCCCGGTCCCACTGGAGCCCAAGTGGCTCTTGCTCATGATTAAAGGAGCCACAGACTGGACACGGCATAACGAGATTTGGTTAGGGCTGGCAGCAGGGGTGGCTAAACGCAACATTGCCAGGTGCTGGGGTGCACAGGCGCCCCCCTCGTGGGATCAGTGGCTCTGTGACTTGGATTGGTGTCAGAAGCCGGAGGAAACGGTCTATAGGTCCCGGGGATGTGTGAACAAATGGAGGAAGGTGTGGGATCCCTGGCAAAGGTTTTGAGCCGTACAAGATGGGTTGGGATAGAAGATTGTTGCAATTACTCATCTGTATTTCCATGCATGCAAAATATATGACGAACTGTGATCCCTGTGACTGTATCATGAACTGCCGCTGTGTACTGTACTTGAACATGAGCAATGTTAATAAAAAGAATAAAAAAAAAAAAAAGTAATCTGAATGTTTTTCACTTTCTGTGGTGACAGGCCTCGAAAAATCATACAAAAAATTAGTAGACCTGCAGGTCGATTAACTCGCATAATTTACTCGACCTAACTGAAATGTACTCGACCTAACTGAAATGTACTTGTCTCAAATTGTGTGATCATTGGCTTTTTCTTCATTCTCATATGAGCCTTTTTCTTCATTCTCATATGAGTGCTCCTTGAAATATGTGAGTTCAGCATTTCTGCTGTACAAAACTATTTTGTTTGAATAAATAGACTAAACGTTGCTCTATGTGTAATAAGAATCCAGCCCACATATAAGGGTACACATGAATCCCGACTTCCCTCTCAGTTTACTATTATCATTGCCATCAGGGCAGGGGCGGTGTCGTGTAGTTCCTATATAGGATCTGCGCGTTTAGACAACATATACTGTGGGATTGGTGTCCAGACTGATTCCAGACACCCCCACCGGGTAAGTTAGCCTGTATACCAGCTAGCTCACAGTGCTACTATAAACCCCTCTTACCACAGAGAGAATAGTTCTTGGCAACTATCGAGCATGACAACTCTGTCCCATCAGGGATCGTGGAAACAGTACAGTACTTTTCGCTCAGTCACTCATGCTCACTTTGTCTCAGAGAAATGCACAGAATAAACGGTGGGGACTTTTTTCAATAAGCATTTATTGAACCAGCGTCATTCTAGTATAAAATAGGTGTGCTGAAACAATCATAAGACAAAAACGGGTATAAATGAATGTAAGCACCAATAGAGTAACAAGCATTGGCATAGCCAATAGGTCTCGCCTTTGGGACCTTATAAGTATTTAGCCATGCAACAGTTGATCTTGTTGCACCAAGGATATTGTGCAGGATAACTAAACACTTATAAGGTCCCAAAGGCGAGACCTATTGGCTATGCCAATGCTTGTTTTAGTAGCTGTTGGGATGTTGAGTTTTTAGGGGATAAGGGTGGGAAGATTATTTAAAAGTGACATTTTAATTTAAATGTAATGTTAATTTTTTAATGATATGCTAATCAATAGTAAAAAATAATAAATGTATTTTGTTAGATCATTCATTTTTATAAAAGGTTTTTGTATTCTTTTAATGTATTGATACATTGGGCCTCATTACGAGTTGCCTCCGACCGACACCTTCAAGGTAGATGCACCGCAATTACAATGCGACCGCACATGATGCGGTTGCATACTCCCATTTCTCTATGGGAACTTGTGCTATGGCCGTAAACCGGCTGTAGCATAAGCTCGCATAGAGAAATGGGAGATTCTGTTAATCCCTGCACCACGTGGCAGGCACCTCAAGGTGCCTGCCACACAGGGCCAGGCTCAACAGAGGGGCACCGTGGGTGCCCCCTCTGCCCCCAACCAGAGGCTGCAGGGAGAAGGGGGCCATACCAGGCGCCCCAAAAGTCACTTTCCGACAGGTTTTCCATGTCAGAAAGCCCGACATGGAAAGCCTGTCGGAAACCGACATCGTAATCCCAATGACGGAAAAATGTAATAATCTAAATGTAACACTATTTATCTTCATTATATAATTAGGACATTTGTTTGAAATGTTATTATAAATAATCAATGATTTTTAAATGTGGATTATGAGTTTATTTTTTATATGTTTCAAAATGTAGGAATATTAATACATTTATATAATCTGCTACCAGCACCTGTTCACCCCATGATTAGAAGATTTCCAACAAGGTGCCCTATATTTGACCTACCACTAACCAATCGATTTCAGCCCTTAGCAAATGTGAAGGAAGTTGATTGATATGTGTCAGTTGGTCTGGGATGCATATTCAAAAGGGGGAGAGGGAGGGGGGTTACAGGTCTCTCTTCCCTTATATGGCCAAGAAGCTTGGAATGACTCCTCTATTCTGATACATACAGTTAGGTTCAGTAATTGTCTTATTACCAACCAAGGGCCACGGAAAATAGGGGATTTTATCACCATTACCCCACTATCTAATTCTAAGGAGGGTTCCAGCCCAGCTCCTTCCTTGTTTGGCCAACTAGTCCAGTGCAAATCCCCAAATCTGACACATCCAATAAAGTACAGCTTGGCCTTGTTATCAACCAAGTGTCAGAGAAAGATGGGATATTTTCACCACTAACATGTTACCTGATCCTAATGAGGGCAGCAGCCCAGCAACCTCTATAGCCCCTGATCGGGCACATGCCATTGGCAATCCAGCTTCCATCACCAAGCTAGTATTTTGGAATTTGGGTGGGTTACCCTCTAAATTAGCCTGCCCAGACTAGTGAAGTTCATTGACAGGTTTGATATCTGTCTCTTTCAAGAGACCTCGTCATTGTTGCCTCATTTCCGTAATGGTTATGTCAAATTTAGCCAGCTGGTGTATCTGCAGGAATGGATTGGCCATCAGGAAGGGTAACAATCTGGGTGAAAAACTCCCTATCCTGTGTGATTAGGGAGATCAAACTGGGTTGCCCTGACTCAGGCCCTAATTAGGATGTCAGTCGGAAAGCCTCCGACCACAGGTTGGATGCTTTCTGACTGACATCCTTGGTTTGAATTGAGATTACAGCAGTCGGATTTCAAACAGGCTGGTCATTCCGGCTGGCTTCCAGTCGGAACCGCCACCATAATCCCATACTGGCATTTCCGCCATCGGAATTATGATGTCTGTTTCCGACAGGCTTTCCATGTCCGGCTTTCTGACATGGAAAGCCTGTAGGAAATTGACTTTGAGGGTCCCTAGCAGGGCCCCCTTTCTACAATGGCAACTGGTTGGGGGCCGAGGGAGCACTTACGGGGCCCCCATGTAAATCCCTGCACCATGTGGCAGGAACAATGAGGTGCCTGCCACACAGTGCAGGGATTTACAGTGACTCCCATTTTTCTATGGGAGCTTATGCTGCGGCCGGTTCCCGACCATCGCTCAAGCTCCCATAGGGAAATAGGAGTTTGAACCACACCATGTGCAGTCGCATCATAATTGCGGTTTCGGACTGCTGACCCAAGGTTGGCCAGTTTCAAAACTGCATGGATGTCGGTCGGAGGCAACTCCGACCGACATCCTAATTATGGCCTATATGTGTTTTAGCCTGCGCTTTTCGTCTAAGGTAGTCTATAAACTTTACAACGTCACTGGTTGTTAATCTGTTGGGGTATTTGAAATTGAGGGGGGATTTTAATTGTAAGTTTGAACCGCTTGAATCCAATGGTGTGGTTCTTTCAAGTGAAGAGGATCATCTTTGGTCAATCCCAGGTCTTTCAAACCCCTATTAAAAAATGGCCCACATTGGCTGTTCAGCTAAATGCACTGACCCTAAATCAGGGCCTACAAGCCTGTAATGGTAGAACAGTTTTGGACAAAGATGGGAATCACACGTTTAATGGTATCCACAACACTAGCCTTATTGACTACATATTACTAGATATGAGACAGTGGCCCAACTTAGTCTATAAGCTGGTATTTCCATGTCATGATATTGACCACAATGCACTTGACCTTACTCTTAGGTCACTGGGTAACACCATCTCCAATATTTGTACTGAACCATTCAATAGACATCTTAGAATGGCCAAAATTGACATAGAATTAAATCGAGTGCTATGGCACAGTCGCCGTATACATTGGGGGAGGTGTACAAGGTGGTAGCTGATGTAATGTGAGCCTTGCTTTGGTTGTATCTGTTGTTAGGACAACGGGATACCCTGGGGGAAGTTAATGCCATCCACAGTCAGATATTCCTGACTTTAAGGAACCATTTTTATGTGGCGACCAAGCGGGCAGTAGGGAGAAAAAGCTCTCCTTCTTGGTACAACAACCACTGCAGAGGCGGCAGGAAGGTACTCTCAGAGGCTATAAAAAAGTAGAATAGACATCAGAAACAAGTTGCCAGAGGGGTTTATAAAACCACTACCATCATGGCCAAAAGAGAATGGGAGAAAGGAAGGTGTGAAGGCACATTGAGTGCAGTTAGGGCTAGGGACCATCGCTCCTTCTGGAACATTCTTGCTACTAGAACCAGTGATGGTCACTGTCTTATTGAAAATAATATCTCAGCAGCAGATTGGTTTGGTCATTTTTCAATTGTGTATTCCTTGATGCCAGAGTTGGTAGCCCCCAGAGTGGAAAAGCAGGGCAAATGGCACAAAGGTTATGTCCGGGTATAGGATCGTTAGGGTTGGTTAAGCCAAACAAGAGGACTAGACGAGCAGAGCTTGCAAAATCTGGATAGTATTTACATCTCTTCCATCTAAATAAGTAAGGCCATAAAGAAAGGTATTGCTAATAAAGCACAAGGGCCAGATAAGATTCCTGGGGATCTATTTTCAGCTGACATGTCTGGAGTACTTTTTTTTACTCCTCTTTAATGCCATCATGAGAGGGGCACCCATTTCCCTAACTTGGGCTGGAGCAGATTATTCCTATTTTCAAAAAGGGCTCCAGGGCACTTCCGTCCTATTATAGACCAATAAGTCTAATAGATATTACTAAAATATTATTCAGTAGGATTGTTCTGGATATACTACATAAATGGTTAACCTCTACTGAGATCCTCTCACCCTTGCAAGCTGGTTTTAGGGAAAGCACTAGTACCATTGACCAGGTGTTTCATCATTAGTTACTTTATTGGAAAACTGTTACACTGGGTGGCAGTCCCCTATGTGTGGTATTTGTAGAACTTCGGTCTGCATTTGATTATTACCTAGATCCACTTTATGGCAGGTGCAAGCTGGAATGGGGGTGCCAAAGTACCTACTGGATGTAATTATTAGATTGCATCTTAATAATTATGCACAAGTCAGGTGTAGACGAATGGGAGAACTGATGGAACCAATCCCTGCCAATAGGGTGTTCATCAGGGATGTGTCCTTGCCCCTACATTGTTTACTCAAAATGTGAGAATTATGCACCAAAGCTAGCAAATATCAGGGTCCCAGTCCTTCTGCCAACAGACGATACATTATTGCTTTCCAAATCACCTATGTTGTTGCAAAAACTATTAGATAATTTTTAGTGCTTCTGCAGAGGGTTCTGGAGATAAGCATTGGAAAGACCAAGTACATGATCTTCAATCCATGCAATTCTACTAGAACTAGTCCTTTGCTTAATGGGGTACCAATTGAGAGGGTTCATACCTTTGAATATCTGGGGATAACCCTAAATGAGCATTTTGATTGGCACACCCACATAGTACACAGTAGGCTAAAATTGGAACAACAAACCAGGGTGTAGTGAAGATGCAGCGAGGTTCCCATTTCAACCAGTCTCCCCAGCTCTACAAATTTATAACCTTCAAGCATTAGGGGTAGCTCTTTATGGTGCAGAGCTGTGGGGCTTCAAGGATACGCCTGCTCTGGTGGACTTTGAAAATTAATTTATGTGATCATTAACCGGTCTTCCTATTAATAATGGACTAGTTCCCCTTAGATTAGATTTAGGGCTAAGATCTATCTCTGATAAAATAGGGGTGAGGCCTATTTTAAACTGGAGAAGAATCTGGGCTAACCCAGTGCTGTCCCTCGATAGTCAGAGCCTAGAAGAAACATTGGGCACTTCAGGGTCATCTCAAATACCATGAATCAGGTACATAAAAATGTGCCTTGTCCAGATTAGGAACAAGAGTCTGTGGACTAATCCAAGGAGGCCGGTGCGGTTCCTAAAATAACCATCAAGTCCAATTACTAGCAATATAAATTGGGAATTCCACTTGGGCAGTCTAATCGTGTTTGCCTTCCTTGAACACAAAGATGATTTTATAGTGGAAGACTGTTTGGCTTGGCATCCTTTGGCATGTTTCCCTGTCTTTTTGCTTTCTGACCTCCTGGTTTTGACTCTGTTTTTGCTGGTTTAGTGTCTCTATGCACTTTCTCACTGCTGTTCAGTGTTAAAGTGCAAGTGCTCGTGTTGTAAAGTGTTATTATGGATTGGTGTTTCCATGATTGGCATATTTGATTTACTAGTCAGTCCCTAGTAAAGTGCACTGAGTGTGCCAGGGCTTGTAAATCAAATGCTACTAGTGAGTCTGCAGCACTGATTGTGCAACCCACATGAGTAGCCCTAAAAAGGTAACTCAGATCTGCCACTGCAGTATCTGTGTGCAGTTTAGTACTGCCATGTCGACTTGGCAAGTGCAACCACTTGCCAGGCCCTACCCTTCCCTTTTCTTACATATTAGTCACCCCCTAAGGTAGGCCCAAGGTACCCCTGTGGACAGGGTGCAGTGTATGTGAAAGATAGGACATGCCCTAGTAAATGTGGCATGTCCTGTTAGTGAACTACTGCCCATTTCGTTTTTCACTATTGCAAGGCTACCTGTTTCCATAGAACAGAATGGGGAGTTTTCTTATAACATTTTATAAACATAACTACCTCTGGGAACAAGGTAGGACGATAAAGTTTAGTATGCCTGAACTCAGAATGTTAAAATGCATCTTTTAGTGAGGGTGATTTTTACATTCTGTGTTTGAAAATACCACTTTTAAAAAGTAGGTATTTTCCTGCTTAGCCATCCAGTGTGCCTCTGCTGGATTTGTGTATTGCATGTCTAGCTTTTGGATGACAGGGGCTGGGGAGGAGCAGTGGCTCCAGAGAGTCTAGATGGATATGGGATGGGCTGAATAGACCTGTGATGCATTTAGAGTAGGGGGAGAAGATTTCCTTTCACCTGAATGGGCCTGGTCTACCTCTGACAATGCTGTCTCCACCTCCTGCCAGGAAGCTGCACCAGAGAGGACAGAACTGGTTCTGGCTGGGCACAGACACTCTCTGCCTCCAGAGAACAAAGGATTTTGTGGTATAAATATTGGGGCTCAGACCCCAGAATTTTAGAACTCTTTTGGACCAAGTAGACTGCCAAGAAGAAGAGCTGGAGAAGCTGTGAGGAGGAACTACCACTTTGCTGAGTGCTTTTCTGTATTGGCCTGTGGTGGCTGCTTCTGTCTTGGGCAGTGAAAGGACTGGACTGAACTTTCTGCAACTTCTTTATTGAGTATCTCCAAGGGCCTGAAATAGAGCTTGCCTCCTGTTCTGAAGTCTCAGGGACTGCAAAAACTTCACCAACCTCTGGGTACCGCTTCTGGAACCGCTGTTTCAGCTGCCACAGAGAAGAGAAACGCAACCGACTCTGTCACCGATTCCATCGCTGGCTCTGTGTCCTGACGGCATCGCAGACCACACTGTTGGCATCTCGCACCGCAACCCCGGTCTCACCAACGGTGACGACCACCGCCGCCGCAACCGAGCCGCTGCTTGCACCGTGACCTGTGGGCACAGCACTCCACACCGCCTCACTTCACTTCGCCATCCTGGTCTCACTGATGCCGTCGCTGCTGCTGACTTCGACACCCGTGACCGCATCGTGGCTGGGGGCACCGCTCGTAAGTTTCAGGACGCACCACACAGCTGTCTGGGCTGACCGACGCCAGCCCCCGTTAACCGGCTGTCGCCTGCACCGCAACCTGCCAGCACCTCATCGAGCACCGTCTCGCCCTGCACCGTAAGCCTTGGTCTCACCGACGCCGTCTGGACGATCATCCCCGAGCCGCTGCCTGCACCTCATTGAGATGACACCGCACCCTGCACCGCTTCCATTTTGCAACGCAACCACGACGGTTGCCACGACTGGCTCGCACCACCGTGTCAGCCGCAACGAGAAAGGTACTGTTACCGAGTCTGTTCACTCTTTCGCTGGCCCGTACCGACGCGGTCAGCTGGAACTGTTAGACTCTGTTGTTTTCAGCATCGCGGTAGCCCCGGACGGAGCTACCGACTCATATGAACTGTGTTTTTCAAGTATTCTTGCAAAGTATACCTTTTTAAGTACTGTATTGTGGATTTTTATCGGTTTGGTCTTGTTTTAAGTATATAAAGTATTGGATATTTTTCTAAAATTGGTGTGGTGTCCTTTTGTAGTGTTTTCACTGTATTACTGTTGGTTATGTGCAAATGCTTTACACACTGCCTCTAAAATAAAGACTGACTGCTCGTGCTAAGCTACCAAGGGGTTGAGCAGGGGTTATTTTAGGAGTGTAACTCCCTTACCCTGACTAGGAAGAAGGGTCCTTACTTGGACAAAGGTGCAAGCCCTTGCCAGCCAGAGACCCCCATTTCTAACAAAGACTTTTTGGATGAGATCAAACCTGCAGAAGCAAAGAAAATCTATTTGAAATTCCACCTTGGGATACTCCTGCTCCATTCTTGAACTGCCAAATGGTTCCGTGATCCCAAGGGGATTGGCTCTCAATCTCTCTCCTTCTGTGATACCAATAAAATGGTAGAACATATATTACTTTCCTGCACAGCTTATGCAGGCAATAGAAGGAAATGGATTCTCCCATTGTGCCGCAATCTGGGTACAAGGGATTATAGAGAGGCGATTAGAATTCTGAAATCCGACACAAGGCAATCCATTGCCTTTGCAGTTTCCTGCTTCTTGTCAACTATATGGAGAGTAAGACAACAATTGAGTACTTCCTTATCTGCCCATGGCTGGGAAATATAACTAATTATTTCCTCCATATTTGTCAAATTGGAGTCTCCGGCATTCATTACACATATAAGGTAGTCGTGTTTGGATTTAACCCTGTATGAGGGTAAGATACCTTATAGAGCACTTCTGGGCATTATTACAACTTTCAAGTGGGTGATTGTTATATCTTCCAGCGGGGGCATCATTTTAATTTCCATTTGCATTATTCTTTTACGCGTAAATAATCTGCTCCCCATAGAGAATATTAATAAAATCTGCCATTGGCCGAGAATACGCTATTACATCTTTTTAGAAAATCTGCTTTACTTAGATTCACAAAATTGATCAACCATGTAGACCTCTGTCTAAAAGGTTATGATGGTTTGAGCATCAGCCAAATACGGTGTATAGGAATTATCTACTTGGTTTATAATGTGCATAATCCTTTCACCCTATTTTTTTTAGGTGAAATGGAAATGTTAATAGATCAACTGGATGGACATTACTCTATTGCACTGAGTGTATCTTTTCTTTTCACCAATGTTTAGGTTTTTTAAATGTATTTTATGGCTATATTGTAGTGTTTAGCATCCATTACACACAAAAGGTCATCATGGTTTGGCCTGGTATGAGGGTAGGCCACTTTAGAGTTATACCATCTATTTAGCACTGTTGGGCATGGATAATATTGGTTCCAGTGGGGGCCTCATTCTCATTTTTATTATTTTTCAATGTGTAAATAATCTGTTCCCCAACTCAGGTGGGTAGAACAACATTGAATGTTAACAAGGTATGTTAATCACTGAGAATTGGCTATTTCATTATTTAGAAATCTTTTCTAGATCTTATATAAACAATTAATTTTGTAGATCTCTGGACAAAAGGACGTAGAAGGATTGATCATTATCCAAATAATGTATATAGGTTTTACTTATTGGATTGTATAACTTGTACATTCTTATTATTTTATTTTATGTAATGAAAGTAAATGTTAACAGACCAACTGGATGGATATTATTCTATTGTAGTGACTGTATATAGTTTATTGATGTTCTGGTTTTTATGTCCTTTTATGGCTGTATGGCTGAATAAAGATATACATGAATAAATATGTGCTATTCAAAAATAGTGCTCAACATATTACTTTATATGTTAATATTTGATTTTAAATATGGAACTTTTTAGTTTGGGTTATTGTGTCTTCTAAGTACTTTTTATTTTATTTTATGCATACAAAGGTATTTGTGATTATGGATTATTGATTGCATATATAAACACCTTAGTGTGCAACACATTCCCAAAAATGGTTTATATAGCAGTGGAAATAGTAAATGTCAGCCCTTTGGTGCCCAGCACCTTCCCCAAAATGGTTTAGATTGGAGAGGTAATAGTAAATGTCACCCCTTTAAAACGCCTTCCCCAAAAGGGTTTAGATTGGAGTCAAAATAGTAAACGTCGCCCCTTTATTCTATTTTCTGGGATCCAGGTGCTGCTGTTCATCGGAACAGGTAAGTCCTATTTAAAGAGTTATTCTAGGGTTTTGAGAGTAGGGAGGATGTAGGGGCGTTCTAGAGGTTAATTGTAGTGTTATTTCTTTTTTTTATCCATTTAGTTGTAGTAATTGTAGTGTTTTCTCATAAGTGTGTTGGTTTAGGTTTTTGTACATGGTTCAAGTACTGTATTGATATTTTATATTGTGGTAAGGTACTTGCTTTTTGATGATTAAGTGTAATGTGTATGTATTTTTTGATTGTACTGTTTTTTGCGGGTGTGTTTTCTTTTTTACTTTGTAGGCTTTTCTTTACAGACATGTCCTACGTTTATTTGGATTTAATAAATTTTTCGTAAAGGAAAACTATTTTGGTTTCAAATAAGCCAATAGTTTTGACTTTGATTTCTTTTTTCCCTTGGGTTTTCAGGGTATTTTTTTAAACACTTTTGTGGGTTTTGTATTGTTACTAGATACTTTGGATTGCTTTGTTGCACCTCTATTGGAATGATTTTCTTTTTTGCTTTTTTTGAGGGATTTTTGGAAAATATTTTATCAGGTTTTGGTGAATTATACTTTTTGACTGCTTGGATACAGAGGATGATATGCAGCTGCAGAAGAGTAAGACATGCAAAAACACAAGGAAAGGTCAGGGCACTAGAAGCCTGCATCTAGTAAGACATATTTAATTGTATTTATTTTGAGTGGGAAATGTTATATTTTACTATTGTTCAGGTGTTATGTGATTATTATTTGGTACTGTGTATTTTTTGTGTTGTACAATGGATTGAGTTTGTTGTTTGATTTTTATGGTTGGTGAGGTTTACATTTTTTATATAAATAATATATATATATTATTTTATTTTATCAGTCTTATTTAAAATAGATTTTTTGATTAATGTAATGACTGATGGAATAAAATAGTGTGTTTATCATTTTTGTAAAAAAACTATTTGTAAGATTGGTCAAGATTATGCTATACTTTTTTGGGAGCTTTGTAGGTTACTATTTACTTTATAATATGCTTTTGGTTATTATTTCTGAGTAATCTACTCCTTTTTGTTTATGAAGAGTTTTACCTGTTTGCAATGCTTAGGTGTAATTTGGGTTACAGATTGTTCCATTCATAGTTGTTGGTAGCTTTGCTCTTTTTGCAGGGCTTTTATAAATGTATAGAGTTTAAGTTAGGTTCTGCCTAGTGTGGATTAAACGGCATTGTGCCATTCTTCCAGTGCATTGTTTGTTTTGATTTCCTGTACCAAGGTGCTGTCATAATATTACACTGAAAAAATCAAAGGTTACAGGGACGTTATAGTAAGGCTCAGATTTCACTCGTACAAAACCAGTGAAATTCGGCAGTTATAGTTACCTGAGCCAACTATAACTTGCGCCCCCGCGACGCACTGCTTATGAGCTCACATATGACATCACTCATGCAGACATGCCTCTCACCGCACTGCAGGTGGGGGGGTGAGGTCCCCTTGCCTGCTAAGGGCCCGAGGACTAAAGTGGACTTCCTCCTCGAAGCAGTAGTGCGCCAGGAGCTGCATTTGCAGAGTGGTGGAGAAAGGGGCTGTGGCCTCTGACGATCTCTCAGCAGTACACCAGTGTGGGTCTTACTGGAGGTAACAGGAGGGATCATAAATCTGTGGCAATTGTTTTTTTTAAAAAAAGCAAGCGCAGACTTCCACGCTTGCTTTAAAATAACCCCAGGGTGGGCCAGGTCTCAGGGGAATATGCTAATTATAGGAGGGGGGTGCACAAGGCCCCTCTCCTAGGGTTTATAAAAGCCTCAGGGATCGCCAGCTCTCAGGGCTATTTTGATTATGAGTGCGGGTGTGCCCATTGGATCCGCCTGCAGCTTTGGGAACTGCCACCTCCATGGGGCTATTTCCCATTGTGTGGGGGGGCCATGCAGACCCCTCCGCCCCAGAGACCGCAACCTCCCTGAGACTAATTAAAATAATACGAGGGCCTCGCAGACACCCCTGCCCAGGGACCGCCACCTCCCCGGGCTAATCTCAATAATAATGGGGAGCCTCACAGACCCCCCTGCCCTGGGGACTGCCACCTCCCCAGGGAACACTGTTTTATTAAGTAATGCGGGGGAGGCCCACCTGCCCCTGCGACCGCCACCTCCCAAGGGCACAAATACATTAGTGAAGGGAGTCTGTTGGGGAGACCCGGGGACCACCACCTCTCTGGAGAAAATTTGAATATGGGAGGGGGGCTGTGCTTCACCACTCCTGGAGCCCTAGATGGCCCTAGGGGCCACAACTCCCCAGGGCCGGCTCCAGCAATGTCCCGGGGGCGTGGCCTACAACAACCTCTCAGCAATCCCACTGTATGGGGCTTACTGGAGTTAACAGTGGGTCTTCTTGGCCCCTAATGACCCTCAACAGCCAAGGGGACTTCATACCCCAACCAGGAGCGTGCCAGGCGACACGTTTGCAGAGTAGTGGAGAAAGGGGGTGGGACCTCTGGCGAGTTGCCAGCTTTTTCTTTTTTTCTTCTTTTTTAGGAGGGGGGTCTGCGTAGCTTCCCTTCCCTAGACCATTTTGACTCCCCATCCTCCGGGGCCCGACCCAGTTTTCACTTTTTATATAAAGAAACGGGAGGGGGGCCTTGCAGCTCCCATCTTGGGCCTACACACTTTCCTCAGGCAGAAAAAGCAATATAAGAATTCTCTCAACTCTAAGTTTGGCTTGGTTAGGTCTCTTGTCACACATTAAATTAAAACAGTGCAAGTTACTTCACAAGCTTTCCTTATGAGCTTCTCCAAGAACACTATACTGGAGGAGGAGGTGGTCCCCTTGGCTCCGTGGGGGGCAGATTAATTTATCCCCGGGGAGGAGGCGGTCCCAGGGGCAGGGAAGGTCCACGAGGCCCTCCCATATTATTGAAATTAGCCCCAAGAAGGTGGCAGTCCCCAGTGGAGGGGGGGTCCACGAGGCCCCCCAACATAATTGGAAATAGCCTCAGAGAGGTGGCGGCCCCCGGGGCTGCAATAATGAAAAGTGCCCTGGGGAGGTGGCAGTCCCGGGGGCTTTGATAAGCCTTGATAAGCCCTAGGAGGGGATCCCCGTGTGCCCCCTCCTATATTTATTAGATGCCTCTGGGACCTGGTCCACCTGGGGGTTATTTAA
This sequence comes from Calotriton arnoldi, assembly GCA_963921515.1. Classification (NCBI taxonomy): domain Eukaryota; kingdom Metazoa; phylum Chordata; class Amphibia; order Caudata; family Salamandridae; genus Calotriton; species Calotriton arnoldi. The sequence continues at coordinate 102,745 of CAWUFW010005358.1, read as the reverse complement.
AAGCAAGCATGGGAGCCCGCAATTGCGTTTTTTTTGTTTTTTTGCCGCAAATTCACAAATATCACGATTTCCCTGCAATTTAAAAAAAAAATGATTTTTTGCCGTGGCGGGGTCCCAGGGTGACCCCAAGATCATGGCTTCGGAGTCAGGGTATTCCTACCCTGCCCTCTTTCCTTTATTTTCACTTTGTTTTGGGACTCAGTGAAGCTTAGTCCCAAGATGGCTGCCAACACTTCTGTTTTGAAGTGTTGGCAGCCAATCAGAGCAGTGCATTGCCCTGCAAGACCTCATCTTTGTTCACGAAGGCTTTGCGGCCAGAGAGATCACTATAAATTTCGGCTTAAATTTCTCAAGAACTACTGAACAGAATTATACCAAGTTGGCAAAAGGCATTTCCTTAAACCAACATCTACCTCCCTACCAAATTTGGTGTAAGTCCGTTCAGCAATTCGGGCTATAGCTGTGGCTAAAGGGTCCTAAGGGAATTAACATTACAAACGCACCCTTATTGCACACCCCAAATTCTCAGTCCCCGCTGCACGGATCACCCCCAAACATTCCATGACAACCAGAACCTACCTTGAAACTTTTTTGGGAGAAGTTCATGAGGATTGGTCAAATGACCCCAAAGTTATAGGCAAGTCAAAAATGCTTTTCCTATGGAAACTAGGTCCTAACTATAACTACCTACCGGCGACTAATATATATATATATATATATATATATATATATATATATATATATATATATATATATATAAATAAATATATATATATATATATATATTCACTGAAAAAACCATAGGTTTCAGGGACGTTATAGTTACAAATTAGCATTTAAAAACCTTTGAAATTCACTGAAAAAACCATAGGTTTTAGGGACAGTTATAGTTAGTTGGACATTGCACTCGTACAAAACCCGTGAAATTCCCCCGTTATAGTTAGTCCAGCTAACTATAACTCGCGCCCCGCAATGCACTGCTGATGACGTCACATATTACATCACTCATGACATGGTCAGTGACATCACTGATGACATCACTGATGACATCTCAAATGACATCACTGATGACATCACTGATGACATCATCCAGTGACTGTGTGTTTCTGTAAAGTTTAAATATTTTTAATATATATAGGAAAAGACGTATTGAAGAATGAGTGGGTGTGTAAGTGTCTGTATGGATGATTTAGTAGGTGCGTGACTGACTCTATAAGTGAGTGATTTAACGTATCTTACTGAATGCATGGGTTAGTGACTAAACTGGGTGAATGTCTGTATCCGTCTGTCTGTTGCTGTGTAAGTGGCTGCATGTGTTTGTGAATAGCTACATGAGTGTCTATATGAGTTATTGAATGCTTGTCTGAGTATCTGTATGGGTGCCTGAGTGTTTGTGTGGGAGGGTGTGTGCAACTCTGTGCATAGATGTGTGAGTGGGTGATTCACTGGGTGGATGGTTTCAAGAGTGCAACTGTGATAGACTGTATGGGTGGGTAAGTGTGTGTAAGAGTGTGTTAGTGAGTGAATGTATGTCCCAGTGGTACATGTGTGAGTAACTACATATGTGAAAGGCAGTATATATGTGTGTTGGAGTATATAAATAGCTATAAGCTGAGAGTGAGTGATTGTGATAGTGGCTGTATGGATGAGTGTGTGCTTGTATCAGTGATTGTATAAGAGCGTAAGAATGTGCTACTATTTGTATGAGTAAGTGAGCTGGTGTGTGTATAACTGTATAGGTGAGTAAATGGTAGTGTGTTTAATTATTTGCATGACTGACTAGGTGTGTGAGTACCTCTATGGATGAGTGGCGGTGTTTGAGTGTCTATATAGGAGTATGAGTGCATATGATAGTCCTGTACTGAGTGACCGTAAGTATGAGTGACTGTACGGGTGAGTGAGTGGATGTGTGCGTAGACCTAAGAATCAGTGAGTGGGTATGTAGTTATTGGTGTTGGAGTGTCTATGGTTTTGCGAATGGCAGTCTGTAATTTAGAGTGGGTGTATCAAAGGTTATATTAGGGTGTGAGGAGGTGCATGAGATTATCACGTGGATGATGTCATCAGTGATGTCATTTGAGATGTCATCAGTGATGTCATCAGTGATGTCACTGACCATGTCATGAGTGATGTAATATGTGACGTCATCAGCAGTGCATTGCGGGCGCGAGTTATAGTTAGCTGGACTAACTATAACGGGGGAATTTCACGGGTTTTGTACGAGTGCAATGTCCAACTAACTATAACTGTCCCTAAAACCTATGGTTTTTTCAGTGAATTTCAAAGGTTTTTTAAATGCTAATTTGTAACTATAACGTCCCTGAAACCTATGGTTTTTTCAGTGAATTTCAAAGGTTTTTTAAATGCTAATTTGTAACTATAACATGTCTGAAACCTACAGTTTTTTCAGTGAATTTCAAAGGATTTGTAAATGACAATTTTTAAATGTATTAATTGTTATATAAATTTTTTTCATACTGATTTCCAAATTTTTTAGAAACAATTTTTTTTACATATTTTATTTTTTAAATTACATTGTAATTACATTATACATTACATTACAAAAATACTTTCTCAGAATGAATTACTTTAGTTTAATTACTTTGCACATAGGCAATAGACTTTTAAGTACAGTAGTTACAGTTGTTGCAATGGGCAACACATTTTCAAACACAATGCAACATTCAGCTCAATGTGAATTTCTAGTTAAATGCAATTAGTTACTTTATGGATTACTTTTCTAACCACATTACTGGATCCTAGATTCAGTCCTGGGACATCTCCTGTAAACAGTTGAGTAAAAGCGTTTTGGTTACAGTCGTGATTTTTAAGGAATATTATTGTACTTTAAAAGTTCACACTTAGAAACTTTTTCTCATAGAATCACCAATGTTATCCTATGGAAGGAAATTCACTTAGAAGTTAAAAACTGTTATCGTTACTTTTTCTTACTCAGTGTTGGATCCTGGATCCAGCACTGGTGCATCTACTGTAAACAGTTGAAAGAATGCGTTTAAGTCATACAGGCGATTTTTAGGAATATTTGTAGTTTGTGAAAATCGACACTTTGAAACTTTTCTGCTGAAAACCAGACAATGATATCCTATGGAAGGAAATTCAAGTTACCGGTAAGTACGGTTAAAATTACTTTTCAGGACCAGTACTGGGCTGAAAGATGCAGCACTGAGGTCTCTCCTGATAACAGGTGAGTAAATCGGAATTCGTATTTCGGCTGATTTTAGAGGAATATTTTAAAGTTCCAAAACTCCACACTTAGAAGAATTTCCAAGTGAAACCAGTCAATGTTAGCCTATGAAGGAAATTCAAGTTACCGGTAAGTACGGTTAAAATTACTTTTGAGGATCAGTACTGGGCTGAAAGATGCAGCACTGAGGTCTCTCCTGATAACAGGTGAGTAAATCGGAATTCGGATTTCGGCTGATTTTAGAGGAATATTTTAAAGTTCCAAAACTCCACACTTAGAAGAATTTCCAAGTGAAACCAGTCAATGTTAGCCTATGAAGGAAATTCAAGTTACCGGTAAGTACGGTTAAAATTACTTTTCAGGACCAGTACTGGGCTGAAAGATGCAGCACTGAGGTCTCTCCTGATAACAGGTGAGTAAATCAGAATTCGGATTTCGGCTGATTTTAGAGGAATATTTGCACAATGGTGAAGGGAGGGGCGGGGCCTGAGGTAACATCTGTGCAAACGCGCCCCGTGGTGCGTTTTAAGTTGGGGGATTAAGTCCCCTTGAATCATGAGGGTCCCTACGGGCCAACTAGCCCACCAGGAACCTCCAGTATGCGCCAGGGGCTGCGTTGCAGAGACATGTACAGAGGCCACACCCCTTTTACACCTCTCTGCAACGCAGCTCTGTGGCGCTTTCTGGACGTACCTGTTGGGCTAGTTGGCCCCCAGGGACCCTCAGGATTGAAGGGGATTTAATTCCCCATCTTAAAATGAGCCACGGGCCTGTTTGCACACATGTCACGTGAAGCCCCGCCCCCTCCCTTCACCACTGTGCAAACGCGCCCCGTGGCGCGTTTTAAGTCGGGGGATTAACTCCCCTTGAATCCTGAGGGTCCCTGGGGTGCAACTAGCCCACCATATACCTCCAAAGCGCCACAGAGCTGCGTTGCAGAGAGGTGTAAAAGGGGCGTGGCCTCTGTACACCTCTCTGCAAGGCAGCTCCCTGGCGCATACTGGAGGTTCCTGGTGGGCTAGTTGGCCCCAGGGACCCCCAGTATTCAAGGGGAATTCATTCCTCTCTGCAAACGCGCCAGGGGGCGCGTTTGCAGAGTGGTGAAGGAAGGGGCGGGGCCTGCGGGCCCGATCGTTTTTTTTCTTTCCTCTGAAGGGGGGCTGTGTGGCCCCCCTTCCTTTTTCCTATTTTTAGGCCCTGGGGACCCCATCCCCCAGGGCCTTACCCCTTTTTTTATTATTAAAATAAAATAAAAACGGGAAGGGGGCCGCGTGGTCCCCCTTCCCTGGGCCTGTATTGGCCCCGGGACCCCATCCCCGGGGCATGGCCTCTTTTTTCTTATTTGGAGGGGGTTGCGTGGCCCCCTCCTCAGGCCATTTAAGGCCCCGGGGACCCCATCCCCGGGGCCGGCCTTGCACTTTTTTTTTTTTCCTTTTTTGGCCTCTTTTTTTTCTTATTTGGAGGGGGGCTGTGTGGCCCCCCTCCTCAGGCCACTTATGGCCCCGGGGACCCCATCCCTCGGGGCCTGGCCTCTCGTTGGGGACTGTGGGGGGGTCCCCAAACCCCCCACAGTCCCGCCGGCTCCCCGTGTCCTACGGGAGCCGGCATTGCTTTACACATGGGGAGCAGCTAGCATGCTGCTCCCCATGTGGAAAGAAATCGGCTTTGGATATTGGAAGAGAGAGCAGGTTTCCTGCTCTCTCTTCCAATATCCAAAGCAAGTTTGCAATGACAGGACGGGAGCCGCGAGGCTCCCGTCCTGTCATTGCAAACAGCAGTGTACCGGGGTAGGCACCCCGGGACACTGCAGGAGCCGGCCCTGGGGGTGGTGGTCCCCAGGGCCATCAAGGGCTCCAGGAGGGGGGCCGCGTGGCCCCCTCCCATTCAGTGCACAGCCCCGGGGTGGTGGTGGTCCCCGGGGCTTGGGGGTCCAAAACGGACCCCCATTTTAATTTTTCTTAGTGCCCCGGGAGGTGGTGGTCTCGGGGCGTGTGGGGGGCTGGAGCCTCCCACACAGGTTTTTAATTTTAAAAAGTAGCCCCGGGGAGGTGGTGGTCCCCGGGGCTGCGGGAGGGCTCAGAGCCCTCCCGCTTCATTATACATAAAGCCCCGGGGGGTGGTGGTCCCCGGGGCTTGGGGGGCCCTTAGAGGCCCCCCACACATAAAATTAACCCCCCCCCCAGCATGCCCCCGGGACTTGGCCCACCCGGGGGCCAATTAACATCGAAGCGCGGGAGACCGCGCTTCGATTTTTTTTTTTTCGGCAGGGTTCGCGCTCCCTGAGCGCATCCTGCCGATTTTTTTCAAAAAAGAATTTTTTTTGCCCAGGGGTCCTTGTGGGACCCCTGAGCAGACCTAGGGGGTCAGGGTGTTTCTACCCTGCCCCCTTTGTGCGCTTTGCGCACTTGTTTCTGTCCCTCAGTTCTACCGAGGGATAAAATGGCTGCCAACATTTCCTGAATCGGAATGTTGACAGCCAGCTGACAGCCAATTAACATCCAGCTCGTGCTCGGGAGGATCCGCGGCCCTAGATATCACTATCTTTTTACTTTTGATTTTCTCAGCAACTACTGAACGGATTTACACCATTTAACAAAAAGGGTTCTTTCTGAACCAAGAACTACCTCTTTGCCAAATTTGGTGTAATTCCGTTCAGCAGTTCGGGCTGTAGCCGTGTCTAAAGTTTCCTATGGAAAATTGCATGGGGAAAACGCGTTTTGGGACCCCCTTTTTCTCGGCCCCCGCTTGACGAATCCCCCGAGACTTTCAGGGTAGGAGCGGACCGGAGCGGGCCATAAAGTTTGAAAATTTTGCGAAGATACGTCAACCGGCAAGAGAGGTATTTCAAATAGAATGTCGCGGATTTCCTATGGATAATAGGTTGTAACTATAACTATCTACTGGCGACCGCCAGTAGATAATATATATATATATATATATATATATATATATATATATATATATATATAACAAATCCAATGAAGTACGCTCTCAGGATAGGAGGCAGGACACCAGTCTGATTAATCCAAGTTTATTCACTACGCGTTTCTGCTGTAAACAGCCTTGATCACGTGAAAAGAGCACATAAAGTGTGGTAGCTAATAAAGTTATTGCACAAGTACAAACAATGGAAATTGAAAGAGGACATGTCCTTGGACAGAAACTTGGCGGCCATGATGTAACAGTACACAAGAATAGTACCAAATCCTATATAAATCATCGGTTAAAATCCCAAAATGTGCACAAAGATAATATATGCATACACAATTATAATCAAAGCAAATTACGCGCACATAATAATGCAATACGTGCTATGTCGCACAAAATGTCCTCAATCTCACTACGCAATCAGCATATTAATATATATTTAAACACAATAAAGGGCAAATGCCCTGGCATGTTACAATTAAGCCTGGGCGTAGTTCGCGAAGTAGCGCTACGCGAAGTGCAGTTCGCACTACGCGAGCTACGCGTAGCACTACGCGAACTGCGTAGTGCGCTGTTCGCGATGATTGCACAGTGCCGGATGCTTGTCCGCACTGTGCAATCATTGAAAAGGGCATCTTGAACAGTGCGAGCTGTCTTTTACTGCCGCTCGAGTAGATTTTTACTCGAGCGGCAGCTTTCTCAACGCGGACTGGTAGTTTCTCATCGCGAGCGGTCGCGAGCATACGCGACCACTCGCAATGAGAAACCTGACCTCCCGCGTTGAGAATCTCGCCGGCAGGTTTATTTTCCACGCTCGCGATCGGCAACTTGATGTTGCTGATCGCGAACGAGGAAAAAGTCTCGCCGGGATGTCATTTTGCTTGCTCGCGGTCGCCAACTTGACGTTGAGGACCGCGAGCAAGCAAAAATGACCGCTGCACTACGCTACGCTACGCGTGTTTGCACTGTGCTACGTGCAATTCGCGTTGTGCGAAGTAGCGCAAACTTCGCAAACTACGCGAGCGTAGCGTAGTGCTTTGCCCAGGGTTAGTTACAATGCCATCCTGGTTAACATGAATAGCAAAATATAATGCAAGTGCTCATATATCCAGTTACATATATCCAGAAATCGAAAGAGGACTTGTTCTTGGACAACAAACTTAGCGGCCAAAATGTGCACATCGACAATTTATGTATACAAAGATATAATCAAAGCAAAATACGCGCACATAATAATGCAATATATGCTATGCCGCTCAACTTGTCCTCAAACTACCTACGCAATCGACATGTATAACCAGCTCGTAATATATACAATTTAAACAAAATAAAGGGCAAATACCCTGGCATAATGTAATGCCACCCTAGTTGACAAGACTACCAGGATATAATGCAAATGCTCTTATATCCAGCTACAGAAAGTAGCAAAAAGCTAGCAAAATGCTCGTGCCTCTAACGATAATCCACTACCTTAACTTCTTCTATACTAAAATATATAAAAATTACAAATGAAGTGATTAAAGAGCAAACGGTGAAAAGGGGTGAAAAGGGTAGGTTGCCCGTGTAGGTAAATGCCAGTGAATGGGCCCCTTCCTTTTCGCCTGCAACAGAAACAAAATAAAAAAATAAAAAATAGGTTAAAATCAAGAAACTCAGTGTTCAACAAACATTAACAATTATATAATTGCATTAAAAACATTTTTCTGATGCACACCCGGACTCGGAGGAAACGGCAAACAATGGCAAAAATCCTCTTGCCGCAAATGCCCGTTGGGAACTAAATGTACTCATACATCTCAACAAATCAGACTCCAGACTCAACAGCTCTCCCTTAGGTGTATCGATAATTCCTCATCCATATTTAACCCTCCAGGGGTTTTAGTGTGAAAATCAATGATATATCTAGATTCACGTTGTCTAAGTGTGAGCACTCTGTCCCCTCCTCTGGGATTTTTAGGAATTTGTTCAAGAATCAAATAACTTAGCTCTGCTATGTTGGACCAATGTTTCTCATAAAAATGACGTGCCACCGGATATTTAGGATCATTATTGGTAATGGCCCTTAGATGTTCGAGGACCCTTTTCTTCGCTGTGCATGTGGTACTCCCAATATACCATAGCTTGCAACTACACTCAATGGCATAAATGACAAAGCTGGTGCTACAGGTAAGAAATTGCGTGATTTTCTTGATGACACCCCTGTACTCCAATGTTCCCCTAAATTTACTGTGTCTGCACGCTTTGCAGTGGCCACAAGGGAAAAACCCTACAAAGCCATGGCCCGCAGTAGTGGGGTAGTTGGTAATGTCATTCTTGACCACTAGATCCCGGATATTCCTATCCCGTCTGTAAGTCACATTCGGTCTTTCTGTCATGGTATTACCTATGATCCCATCACTTTTCAAGATATCCCAGATAAGATACGTTTGATTTTTTGTGAATCAGAATTATAAGTAAGAATCATGCGTGTACTGCCCATCCCCTGTTCCCCTTCCACCACTGGTTTGTCCTGTAGGGTCTGTGTCCTCTCTATCCCCGCCGCCCTGTCCCTAGCTCTGTTCAGGACCCAGTTAGGATAGCCCCTAGTTCTAAACCTGCTGATGATAATCTTACTTTCCTCAGCATAGGCCACAGCATTGTTACAGTTCCTCTTCGCCCTCAGCAGTTCTCCGTACGGTATACTCCATTTTAGTGCCTCCGGGTGGCTGCTGAGGGCGTGTAGGATACTATTGCCTGCTGTGGCTTTCCGAAACAGAGAAGTACATACTTCCCCTTCCTTTATTTCAAGGCAAACGTCTAGATATTCTGCTTTGGTGGCATCGATATTTCCAGCGAGGAAGATGTTATATTTATTCATGTTCAATTTCTTAATGAAATCCTCAGCCTCACCCATAGAACCCCTCCAGATGATAAAAAGGTCATCAATGTAACGTAACCACATGATGACTTTCTTGAGGTCCTCTTTAAGAGTGAGGCTGGCAAAGATTTCCTCCTCCCAGTAGCCCATAAATAAATTGGCAAAACTGGGAGCGAAACACGATCCCATCGCCGTGCCTGTAGTCTGCCTGTAGAGGGCGCCATTGAAGGCAAAAATATTATTTTTGAGACAGAATTCCGTCATTTCAATAATCATCCGACTATGCTCCCAATACCTCAGTGGTCTCTGTTTCAAAAAATGTTCACACGCCTCCAGACCATGCTGATGATCAATTATGGTATATAGGGAGTGTACATCAAGGACAATGAAAAAATAATCAGCATTCCAAATTAGATTCTCCATTTTACACAGAAAATCCTTCGTGTCCTTTAAGTAACTGGGTAGTTGTATGACAAAATTCCTCAAAAAATTGTCGACATATTTGGAAATATGTTCAGTGACACTCCCTATAGATGACACAATGGGGCGCCCTGGTGGTCTAATGCTGTCCTTATGAAGTTTGGGCAGAAGATACAATATAGGGAGTCTGGGATGGTCATTCTTCAAATAACAGAACTCCTCCCACTCCAAGAGTCCCTTGTCCCTCCAAACTACCAACTTATCCCATATGTCAATTATGCTCTGATTGTATATTTCATAGGTGACATGCATATAAAATCTATTATCCTCAAGTTGACGTGAGGCCTCATTAATATAGTCATCCCTATTGAGGATGACCACATTGCCACCCTTGTCTGCTGGCCGAATGACAATGTTGGGATCCTCAGTAAGAGCCTTAAGTGCTTGTCTCTGCACGAGAGAGAGATTATTATTCAAACGTCCTTGCTGTTTTCTCGTTTTCAGTCTCAAATCACTGAGTGCCCTGACAGTGCAGTCGTGAAACGTATCGATATTATCATGTGGGAGTAGGGGTACAAAGGTAGATTTGTCCCAAAAATCAGTACGTGCCGCTGCACAGTATTCTACATCCATGCTCTCAAGTATTTGCGTAGTACTAGTGTGATTACTACTCTCACTTGTATTCTGTTCCAATTCGACCAATGTGATGAGCGTGTCTACATCACTACTCAAGAGATTACTGTCAGTCTCCCTGTTACTATTCCTTCTGACATGACTGTGGCCTAATCTCTTCAATGTATGCCATTTCTTTAATTTGAGCTTTCTCACAAATTTAAAAAGATCAATGCGAGTACCAACATAAATAAAAGGGGAAGAGGGACAAAAGGAGAGACCTAAACACAGAGTTCGTTTTTCCACATCACTCATCAGTCTTTTTGAGAGGTTGACTACTGTTCTGTTTACCATTTCAATATCCATTAGTAGTTCTTGTTGGAGCGTGTCCTGCGATTTCCCATAGCGCCCCTTCCTCTGCCTACATTGCCAGCATTGTTGGAGTCTCTTTTTTCTGTTCCGGCGTTTGATTGGCCTCTGCCCCTTCCTCGTCCCCGTCCTCTCGCTGGTGGATTGTCCCTCAATGTTTTTTGGCCCTTCCGTAGGACCCGGAACTCGTCTAAAAAATTCACCTGTCTTGGATTGCGTTCTTCACCTGATGTGTTTCCACCAGATATATCAGATTCCGAGTCACTTATAGTTGTATTAGCTATGACTATTGGATTTCTTGTATCTGCCAGTACCTCCTCATTGGTGTCTTGATTCAGGTACAGATGATCATATTTTTTGCTGAAAGTAAGTATCCTTCCAGACTCATAGTCCGCATAGTCCCGGTTTAGTTTCCTCTGTTTCCTTGCCTTGATTGCATCTTCATATTTCCTGAGTCGTTCTTTCATAGATTCAAGTGTTTTGTTTAGAGTTTCCGAGTCCATCATCTGCTGTAATTCGGCCATAATCTCTTTGATCTGTTTCAATATCTCATCTCTGTCCGTCCAGGCATACTTAATAAGTATTTCCAACATCTTATTAGAGCTCAGCGCCGAATGTTCAGACCACTCCTCGAGCATTCTGGGATTCGGTGCCTCATAGTTCGGGGTAATAAATATCCTGAGTCCTCTAGGTACCATTGCCTAGTCAACATAATTCTGAAGGGAGATTGCCTCCCACCACTTCGACGTTTCTGTTCGTTTTAGTTTTTCGAGTTTCCTGATTTTCTCTTCCAATGGCTGTTTTGCTGGATTAGATTTATCTGATTTGTCCAATTTATTCGTAGTTCCAGGCTTTCTGCTAAATAACGTTAGAGCAGCTGCCGTACTTACGTGGGAGTGTGTCTTTCTCTCTTTGGTGCTTCTTCGCATCTTCCTACCTCTGCTCTTTTGTGGCTACCAGTCTGTTGTGACACGCGGTTGTTACTATCGGTATACCGCTTCCTGGTAACATATCTTTTTGGGACAGACAGTTTGGGGACGATGTGAGCACGACATTTTTGGCCATAAAAGCAGAGAGAAGAGAAACAAACTTTTTTGTTCTCATGTGAAGTACTATTGTGTTCATGATACTCTCTATTTAGAGCTGATAAAACGAATACGACGCAGAAGGCAGAGGGAACTTTCCACTTTAAGGAAAGGGGATTCGAGGCAAACGATACCGTATCACGAATCCAAGTGAAGCACATTATGGAGGAGGAAGCGGAGAGAAGAGCAGCTGCTCTAACGTTATTTAGCAGAAAGCCTGGAACTACGAATAAATTGGACAAATCAGATAAATCTAATCCAGCAAAACAGCCATTGGAAGAGAAAATCAGGAAACTCGAAAAACTAAAACGAACAGAAACGTCGAAGTGGTGGGAGGCAATCTCCCTTCAGAATTATGTTGACTAGGCAATGGTACCTAGAGGACTCAGGATATTTATTACCCCGAACTATGAGGCACCGAATCCCAGAATGCTCGAGGAGTGGTCTGAACATTCGGCGCTGAGCTCTAAGAAGATGTTGGAAATACTTATGCCTGGACGGACAGAGATGAGATATTGAAACAGATCAAAGAGATTATGGCCGAATTAACTCAGCAAACCCCAAATTTGAAAGACTGTAATCTCTACTGATGACGGTTAAAGAACCAGAAACACGTGTCTAGAGATCAGCACTATCTGCGCCCACTGTGGCGAAACACTCGAACACTCTTGAAGCAAGCAAGTAACTGAAACTGCATTTACCATAATGCCAGGGGCGAACCTTGCTGGGAGGTGAAGCGGTGTGCTCCCACCCCTGTTCCTGTTTAATAAAACACTTGAATCTATGAAAGAACGACTCAGGAAATATGAAGATGAAATCAAGGCAAGGAAACAGAGGAAACTAAACCGGGACTATGCAGACTATGAGTCTGGAAGGATACTTACTTTCAGCAAAAAATATGATCATCTGTACCTGAATCAAGACACCAATGAGGAGGTACTGGCAGATACAAGAAATCCAATAGTCATAGCTAATACAACTATAAGTGACTCGGAATCTGATATATCTGGTGGAAACACATCAGGTGAAGAACGCAATCCAAGACAGGTGAATTTTTTAGACGAGTTCCGGGTCCTACGGAAGGGCCAAAAAACATTGAGGGACAATCCACCAGCGAGAGGACGGGGACAAGGAAGAGGCAGAGGCCAATCAAACGCCGGAACAGAAAAAAGAGACTCCAACAACGCTGGCAATGTAGGCAGAGGAAGGGGCGCTATGGGAAATCGCAGGACACGCTCCAACAAGAACTACTAATGGATATTGAAATGGTAAACAGAACAGTAGTCAACCTCTCAAAAAGACCGATGAGTGATGTGGAAAAACGAACTCTGTGTTTAGGTCTCTCCTTTTGTCCCTCTTCCCCTTTTATTTATGTTGGTACTCGCATTGATCTTTTTAAATTTGTGAGAAAGCTCAAATTAAAGAAATGGCATACATTGAAGAGATTAGGCCACAGTCATGTCAGAAGGAATAGTAACAGGGAGACTGACAGTAATCTCTTGATTAGTGATGTAGACACGCTCATCACATTGGTTGAATTGGAACAGAATACAAGTGAGAGTAGTAATCACACTAGTACTACGCAAATACTTGAGAGCATGGATGTAGAATACTGTGCAGCGGCACGTACTGATTTTAGGGACAAATCTACCTTTGTACCCCTACTCCCACATGATAATATCGATACGTTTCACGACTGCACTGTCAGGGCACTCAGTGATTTGAGACTGAAAACGAGAAAACAGCAAGGACGTTTGAATAATAATCTCTCTCTTGTGCAGAGACAAGCACTTAAGGCTCTTACTGAGGATCCCAACATTGTCATTCGGCCAGCGGACAAGGGTGGCAATGTGGTCATCCTCAATAGGGATGACTATATTAATGAGGCCTCACGTCAACTTGAGGATAATAGATTTTACATGCATGTCACCTATGAAATATACAATCAGAGCATAATTGACATATGGGATAAGTTGGTAGTTTGGAGGGACAAGGGACTCTTGGAGTGGGAGGAGTTCTGTTATTTGAAGAATGACCATCCCAGACTCCCTATATTGTATCTTCTGCCCAAACATCATAAGGACAGCATTAGACCACCAGGGCGCCCCACTGTGTCATCTATAGGGAGTGTCACTGAACATATTTCCAAATATGTCGACAATTTTTTGAGGAATTTTGTCATACAACTACCCAGTTACTTAAAGGACACGAAGTTTTTTCTGTGTAAAATGGAGAATCTAATTTGGAATGCTGATTATTTTTTCATTGTCCTTGATGTACACTCCCTACATACCATAATTGATCATCAGCATGGTCTGGAGGCGTGTGAACATTTTTTGAAACAGAGACCACTGAGGTATTGGGAGCATAGTCGGATGATTATTGAAATGACGGAATTCTGTCTCAAAAATAATATTTTTGCCTTCAATGGCGCCCTCTACAGGCAGACTACAGGCACGGCGATGGGATCGTGTTTCGCTCCCAGTTTTGCCAATTTATTTATGGGCTACTGGGAGGAGGAAATCTTTGCCAGCCTCACTCTTAAAGAGGACCTCAAGAAAGTCATCATGTGGTTACGTTACATTGATGACCTTTTTATCATCTGGAGGGGTTCTATGGGTGAGGCTGAGGATTTCATTAAGAAATTGAACATGAATAAATATAACATCTTCCTTGCTGGAAATATCGATGCCACCAAAGCAGAATATCTAGATGTTTGCCTTGAAATAAAGGAAGGGGAAGTATGTACTTCTCTGTTTCGGAAAGCCACAGCAGGCAATAATATCCTACACGCCCTCAGCAGCCACCCGGAGGCACTCAAATGGAGTATACCGTACGGAGAACTGCTGAGGGCGAAGAGGAACTGTAACAATGCTGTGGCCTATGCTGAGGAAAGTAAGATTATCATCAGCAGGTTTAGAACTAGGGGCTATCCTAACTGGGTCCTGAACAGAGCTAGGGACAGGGCGGCGGGGGTAGAGAGGACACAGACCCTACAGGACAAACCAGTGGTGGAAGGGGAACAGGAGATGGGCAGTACACGCATGATTCTTACTTATAATTCTGATTCACAAAAAATCAAACGTATCTTAGCCAAACACTGGGATATCTTGAAAAGTGATGGGATCATAGGTAATACCATGACAGAAAGACCGAATGTGACTTACAGACGGGATAGGAATATCCGGGATCTAGTGGTCAAGAATGACATTACCAACTACCCCACTACTGCGGGCCATGGCCTTGTAGGGTTTTTCCCTTGTGGCCACTGCAAAGCGTGCAGACACAGTAAATTTAGGGGAACATTGGAGTACAGAGGTGTCATCAAGAAAATCACGCAATTTCTTACCTGTAGCACCAGCTTTGTCATTTATGCCATTGAGTGTAGTTGCAAGCTATGGTATATTGGGAGTACCACATGCACAGCGAAGAAAAGGGTCCTCGAACATCTAAGGGCCATTACCAATAATGATCCTAAATATCCGGTGGCACGTCATTTTTATGAGAAACATTGTTCCAACATAGCAGAGCTAAGTTATTTGATTCTTGCACAAATTCCTAAAAATCCCAGAGGAGGGGACAGAGTGCTCACACTTAGACAACGTGAATCTTGATATATAATTGATTTTCACACTAAAACCCCTGGAGGGTTAAATATGGATGAGGAATTATCGATACACCTAAGGGAGAGCTGTTGAGTCTGGAGTCTGATTTGTTGAGATGTATGAGTACATTTAGTTCCCAACGGGCATTTGCGGCAAGAGGATTTTTGCCATTGTTTGCCGTTTCCTCCGAGTCCGGGTGTGCATCAGAAAAATGTTTTTAATGCAATTATATAATTGTTAATGTTTGTTGAACACTGAGATTCTTGATTTTAACCTATTTTTTTCTTTTGTTTCTGTTGCAGGCGAAAAGGAAGGGGCCCATTCACTGGCATTTACCTACACGGGCAACCTACCCTTTTCACCCCTTTTCACCCCTTTTCACCGTTTGCTCTTTAATCACTTCATTTGTAATTTTTATATATTTTAGTATAGAAGAAGTTAAGGTAGTGGATTATCGTTAGAGGCACGAGCTTTTTGCTAGCTTTTTGCTACTTTCTGTAGCTGGATATAAGAGCATTTGCATTATATCCTGGTAGTCTTGTCAACTAGGGTGGCATTACATTATGCCAGGGTATTTGCCCTTTATTTTGTTTAAATTGTATATATTACGAGCTGGTTATACATGTCGATTGCGTAGGTAGTTTGAGGACAAGTTGAGCGGCATAGCATATATTGCATTATTATGTGCGCGTATTTTGCTTTGATTATATCTTTGTATACATAAATTGTCGATGTGCACATTTTGGCCGCCAAGTTTGTTGTCCAAGAACAAGTCCTCTTTCGATTTCTGGATATATGTAACTGGATATATGAGCACTTGCATTATATTTTGCTATTCATGTTAACCAGGATGGCATTGTAACATGCCAGGGCATTTGCCCTTTATTGTGTTTAAATATATATTAATATGCTGATTGCGTAGTGAGATTGAGGACATTTTGTGCGTATTGCATTATTATGTGCGCGTAATTTGCTTTGATTATAATTGTGTATGCATATATTATCTTTGTGCACATTTTGGGATTTTAACTGATGATTTATATAGGATTTGGTACTATTCTTGTGTACTGTTACATCATGGCCGCCAAGTTTCTGTCCAAGGACATGTCCTCTTTCAATTTCCATTGTTTGTACTCGTGCAATAACTTTATTAGCTACCACACTTTATGTGCTCTTTTCACGTGATCAAGGCTGTTTACAGCCGAAACGCGTAGTGAATAAACTTGGATTAATCAGACTGGTGTCCTGCCTCCTATCCTGAGAGCGTACTTCATTGGATTTGTTTCATTCAAATATATATATATATATATATATACATATGAATCGGACACCGACACAGGGGTAGCGTTGCCATTCAGTCTTGCATTTTAATCAAAATCTTCGCTGTAACGCGTTTCGGCACACCTGCCTTGTTCACACAAACAGTCGCCATTAACGGAATGCATTCAAATATATATATATATATTACCAGTAGGTAGTTATATTAGGACCTAGTTTCCATAGGAAAAGTGTTTTTAGATTTGCCAATATCGTTGGTGCTGTTTGACGAATCTTCAGGAAATTTTCAAAACTAATGGCCCGCTCCGGTCAGCTCCTGTCTTGAAAGTTTCGGGGTGATTCGTCAAGCGGGGCCGAGACAAAAGGGGGGTCCCAAAACGTGTTTTCTCCATGTTAATTTCCATAGGAACTTTTGTCATGGCTACAGCCTGAACTGCTGAACCGAATTACACCAAATTTGGCAGAGAGGTAGCTCTTGGTCCAGAGGGCACTCTTTGCTTTAAAAGGTGGAAATCCGTTTAGTAGTGCTTGAGAAATTTCAAAATAAAAAACTCAATGTTTGGTGACCGAAGAGGATTCGCGAACCCTTTCAATCACGAGCTTCATTCTGATTGGCTGCCAACACTTCAAACCAAGATGTGTTGGCAGCCATCTTGTGACTCGATAGAACCGAGTCACAAGAAAAAAGGTGATAAGAAGAAAAGGGGGCAGGGCAGAAACACCCTTACCCCCTAGGCCTGACCCCAAGGCCCCAAAAAAGCATTATTTTTTTTTAATTTCAGCGGGATTCGTCGCAGGGTGCGCAAATCCGGCCGAACTTTTTTAAAAAAAATGAAGCGCAGGCTCCTGCGCTTCATTTTCTTGAAGCCCCCGGGTGAGACAGGTCCCGGGGCAATACCAAATTATGTATCGGGGGCCCGCGGGCCCCCCAAGCCCCGGGTACCACCACCTCCCTGGGGCTATATGATTTAAATGCGGGGGGCCACGCGGCCCCCCCATAGGCCCGGGGACTGCCCCCTCCCTGGGGCTACTTTGAAAAACAAAGTGTGGGGGGGCTCAAGCCCCCCCATACTGCCCCAGGGACCATCACCTCCCTGGGGCACTCTTGAGTAAAAAGCAGGGGTCCGTTGTGGACCTCCAGCTCTGGGGACCACCACCTCCCCGGGGCTTTAAACAGTTGGGAGGGGGGTCGCGCGGCCCCCCTCCTGGAGCCCTAGATGGCCCTGGGGACTGCCACCCCCAAGGCTGGCTCCTGCAATGTCCTGGGGTGCCCACCTCATGACATTGCCATTTGCTGTGGCAGGGCAGGAGCACGGCTCCCGCCCTGCCATAGCAAACACTGCTTTGCTTCTTGGAAGCAAGAGCAGGAAACCTGCTCTCGCTTCCAAGAAGCAAAGCAGAATTGCTTTTGGGCAAAGGGAGCTGCATGTCAGTAGCTCCCTTTGCCCAAAAGCAATGCCAGCCCCCGCAGGAGGCGGGGAGCCGGCAGGGACCGTGGGGGCATTGGGGCTCCCCCCCGTAGTCCCCAACATGTGGCCATGCCCCGGGGTATGGGGTCCCGGGGCCAAAAATGGCCCAGGAGGGCGGCCACTCGGCCCCCCTCAGTTTATTTTTAAAAAAATGAATGGCCAAGCCCCAGGGGATGGGGTCCCCTGGGCCAAAAGTTGCCAAGGGAAGGGGGGCCACGCGGCCCCCCTCCCATAAAATAAAAAAATTAAAAAAATTAAAAGAAACCGGCAACTCGCCGGAGGCCCTGCCCCCTCCCTGCACAACTCTGCAAACGTGCCTCCTGGCGCACTCTGGGTTGGGGTATAAAGTCCTCGTCACTACTGAGGGTCCCTGGGGGTGATGAGGTCCCCTTGTGTCCTGAGGACCTCAGGCCTAAAGTGGACTTCATCCCCCAAGCAGTAGTGCGCCAGGACGTGCGTTTGCAGAGTGGTGTAAAAAGGGGGCGTGACCTCTGACCACTCTCAGCAATCCAGCTGTGTGGGGCTTTTTAGAGGTGACAAGAGGGCTAGTTGGCCCCCAGGGACCCTCAGGAGGCAAGGGGACTTCATCCCAAACCAAGAGTGTGCCAGGAGGCGCGTTTGCACAGTGGTGGAGAAAGAGGGTGTGGCCTGTGTCCGCCTCTCAACAATCTCACTGTGTGGGGCCTACTGGAGATAACAGGTAGGCTAGTTGACCCCTAATGACCCCCAGCAGCAAAGGGGACTTCACTCCCCATCCAAGAGCGTGCCAGGGAGCCTGTTTGCAGAGTGGTGGGCACAGGGGGCGTGGCCTGCTATGAGAACTTAGCAATCCTGCTTTGTGGGAGTTACTGGAGGTAATAGGAGGGGTAGTTGGCCCCCATGGATGTCCTTGGGGGGCAACTACCCCTCCTGTTACCTCCAGTAAGTCTCACGCAGTGGATTGCTAAGAGGTCTTCAGAGGCCACGCCCCCCTTTCTCCACCACTCTGCAAACGCGCGTCCTGGCACACTACGGGTTGGGGGATGAAGTCCACTTTACTCTTGAGAGACTTTGAGGGCCAAGAAGCCCTCCTGGTACCTCCTGTAAGTCCTACGCAGAGGAAATCTTAAGCGCTGGTCAGAGGCCCAGCCCCCTTTCTCCACCACTCTGCAAATGCGACTACTAGTTAAAGAAGCATTCGCAATGTAATAGGTCTCGCATTTGCGAGAGTTAGAGCTATTGACGTTGTAAATGTAAACGTTTTCTTCTAATGTTTTTTGGAGTGGAGTGGATGTATGTTGTGTGTAGTGAAATTATGTGGTATGTTGTACAGTGAAATTATGTGGATAGAAAGTATGTGGTATTTAGTGTATAGGAATTATGTAGAGTGGGGCTATGGAGAGTAATTATGTGGCATGGTAGACTGTGTTGTGGAGTGGTAAGCTCAGGTTTAGTCTTCCTCGTTTCCATAGAAGCAAAAATATAAACTCAATGAGACAAAAAAAAAGAAGTAACCACTGAGGAGCACTTCTGTACATAGTCAGAGGTAAGAGCAGGGCCACTGGAGTTATGCGACTGGCTGCACCGACTTGCGCACTATTATACATTTTCCGCATTTGCCACATAATCCATCATCTGCTGCATAATCTGCACATTTGAACAAAAAAAACCTTGTTTCTAGCTCAAACGGTTCAAACGTTACCAAAGCTGCAGCGACAAATGTTATAGCGTGGTGGAAGACCCTTTGTAAACCTAGAATGGTCACCTCCTATTTATTTAGTGATGTCATCAGTGATGTCACTGACCATGTCATGAGTGATGTAATATGTGACGTCATCAGCTGTGCATTGCGGGGGCGCGAGTTATAGTTAGCTCAACTAACTATAACGGACGAATATCTCTGGTTTTGTACGAGTGAAATGTCCAACTAACTATAACGTCCCTGAAACCTGTGGTTTTTTCAGTTAATATATATATATATTTGTGTGTGTGTGTGTATATATAAATAGATATACACACACACATATATATACATATTACATTCTTGGTTCACAATAAATGGAACAAAATTATGGCACTCCGAATTTGTCCAATTTATTTAGCACATAAAAATGAAATGTCCACGCATTTTGGCTGCACTACACAGCCTTGTTCATGACCATGAACTCCATCTTGTGATTACATTTTATACATAGTGAAAAAAGGAAACATAGTAAAAGGAAACTGTCATACAACTTGTTTAGGGATTTCTCATTTTCATTGTTGCCATCTTTGAACATGTTCTATTCAAGTTTGATATTAATGCACTATAGAGCTCTACTATTCATTCAACACCTGTGTGGCATGTAGAAAAAAACATGATAATTAAAATAAACAAATGAATGTGCACTATTTCAATTCATCATTGTATATATATGTTTAAAAAAGGTTAATGCCCATTGCTAGTTAAACACTGGGAAAAATCCACAGCTGCTATTCATAACACATTCTCTATACATGTGAAGAAGAATTTATTGCACACTCCCTTAATAAACACTACTGTAGTGTTTTCAGATTTTGTTTTTACTTTTAGACTTTTAATAAACCATGCCACACCTCATTTTTAATTCATCCAGCAAGTGCCATATCATGTATCCTATTAACTGACAACCTGATTAGTCTTACGACAAAACCCCTAAGAAAAAAAATTGAACATTTTAGTAGAAAATAGGAAATAATAATAAACAATTTGGTAAGATGATATGGTACCCTTATGTAACAATTCATCTCAATATCATGATACAACTATACATAGATTATATATATAATACTTGATGAATTCATCCAAGACTTTATTTTGACACTTAAAAGAAGTGCTCATACTTAAAAGATGATCCTTCTAAAGTGCAAATGCAAAATTTGACAAATTGCTCAATAATATGAGTAAATACTCACATTAATACAATTGAATTATGAAACCTCCATACAAAAATTAAATGTTAAACTCCTGCAGACGCATTAAAATCCCTTGTATTCATGCCTAATATTTTTATTTTCTATCTACTCGGTATCTCTCCCATCCTAGTCCTTTCACCCTCAGCGCTGTCTTAAAAAACTTTCTAATCAAAAAACACTCCAGAGGCAGAGCACATGTGAGGAAGTATGTTTAAGTTAGGCTAGTATATAACTCCTCATCTGCATTAAAGCCTGGTGGTTCTTTACTATCAAGTTCCAAGATGAAGAAAGTTTCAAGTTTATGTAACTCCTTTTCCATGTCTCCCCTTCTCCTTTTGGTGACTTGGGCAATACAGCTATAAGCTATCTTTGTAGGGTCACTTGGATGAATTTTCTCAAAATGTCATGCTACTGGGTAGCTGCTAACATTGTTGACAATGGTGCGGAGGTGTTGAAGGATACGTTTATTTACAGGCAGAGTGGTGCAACCCACATATATTTTCTGGCACGGGCAGTCCAACATGAACACCACGTAATCCGATCTACATGTGAGGTTGCCCCTGATCTAAATGGTTTTGTTAAAAGCTGTTGTCAAAGTAGTTTGATTCTGTCCATTTTTACATGCCTTGCAATTAAAGCACTTTCTAAAACCTTCTCTAGGTGTAAGCCACGTCCTACTTTGTACATTGGTAGTATATTCGCTCTGAACTAAATAATTTCAATTTTCTTTATGATATATATCAGGACATTGGGGATGGGATCCCTAGTGCTGAAATCTGCCTGTGGAAGAGGGCTGTGCGGCCCCTCTCCCTGCTCAAATGTGGCTGGGTCACAGGGATGGGGTCCCAGGGGCCGAAATCGGTCTGAGAGATGGGCCGCATGGCCCCATCCTGAATTGAATCTTAGCAGGCCCTGGCGATGGGGTCTCCAGGACCAAAAACGCCAGGGAGTGGGGCGGCATTGTCTCCAGCCCCATTCAAATGTGGCTTGGCCACTCACACGTCTACTCACAGACATACTCACAGTCCCACACAGATACTCATACAGCCACTCAGAGATTCACTCAGACACTCAAACACCCACTCAGAGACTCATGCACTCACTCACAGACTCACTTAGACACATACATGCATCTACTCACAGACCCACTAACAGACTTATGCACCCACTCACAGACCCAATCAGACTCATGTACCCACTCACAGACCTACTAGGAGACTCATGCACCCACTCACAGACTGAATCACACACTCACGGAGGCACTCCCAAACCCACTTAGACACTCTCACACCTTCTCACAGACCTACTGCAACACTCACTCAGACACTCATGCACCCACTCAGACACCCACTCAGTGACTCACGTACCCACTCACAGACCCACTCAGACACTTATGCACTCACTCACAGACTGACTCACACACACATGGAGGCACTCGCAAACCCACTCAGATACTCTCATACACACTCACAGACCAAAGCAGACACTCACTCAGAAACTGATGCACCAACTCACAGTCCCACTCAGACATTTACGCACCTACTCACACACACACAGTGAGACACTTATGCAGTCACTCCCAGACCTAATCAGACACTGACACATCCACTTACACACCCATTCAGACACTCACACACTCACTCAAACACCAACTGAGACACTAATGCACTCACTCACACACTCACTCTCAAAGCTTACAGGTTTCAGTTAGGAATTAAAATTCACTGGAAAAAAATCAAAGGTTACTGGGATATTATGGATAGGAAATACAATTTTAAAAACTTAGAAATTCTCTGAAAAACCAAAGGTTACAGGGATGTTATAGTTAGTCTCAGATTTCATTCGTACAAAACCAGTGAAATTCAGCAATTGTAGTTACCTAGGCCAATTATAACTCCCCCCACAATGCACTTCTTATGACCTCACATATTGTATCACTCAGACATAGTCAGTGACATGACTGATGACATTACTTATGACATCTCAAATTTCATCACTGATAGCATCATCCACAGAACCACTGACATACCCACTCACACCCCATAGAACATCTCATATACCCACTCCCACTCTCACACAACCCCTCACCAGCAGCAGCTGCCACAGGTAAATGCGGTGGGGAGGGGCGGGGCGGGGTGGGAGGGGGTAAGTCGGCAGACGATGGAATAGGTATAATTAAATAAATAAATAATACCTATTCCATCGTCTGTCAGCTTCCCCCGCCATGCCCTGCCCTTCCCCACAGTGCTCACCTATGCCAGCCGCTGCTGCCCCTCACACACCTATTCACAGATCCATACCAGTACTCACACAACCAATCACTCACCCATAGAGCCACTCACACAACCACTCACTCATACTGCCACGCACATACCCACTAACTCACCCATACAGCCACTAATGCATCCATTCAGTCACCACCACAGACATTCACACATCCAGTCATATAGACATACAGATACTTATACAGCCACTCATATACCCTTACAGTCACTCACACACACACTTCATCACCCATACATATTCTCACATAGCCACTCACTCACCCATACAGGTACTCACACACCCACACACTCACCCATACAGCCACTCACACTGCCACTCACTTATCAATACAGATACTGACACACCCACAGAACCACATACCTACCCATTTACACATCCATATAACTACTCACACATCTACTAACTGATACTTACAGCCACTTGCACAGACATTTACTCTCCAATACAGCCACTCAATCCCACTCACCTATACACACACTCAAACAGCTTCTTACTCACCCATACAGCCACTCATACACCCACTCCCTCATCTATACAGCCACTCACACAGCTACTCAGTCACCCATACAGTCACTCACACACCTATGCAGCCACTCACATAGTTACTAACTCACACAGACAGCTATTCTTTCACCAACTAATTTTCTAAAACAGCCACTCACCTAGCCACTCACTCACCCATACAGCTACTCACATACCCACTAACACATCCATACAGCCACTCACACACTCAGTCACACACCCTTACAGCCACTCAGACATCCACTCACACACTGGTACAGACAGTCAGACTGCAACTCAGAAGAGATATGTTAGAAATTGTATGACTAATTACTAGTACAGAAATAATAGTAATTTAACTGATGCTGTAGCTTAGTATTGTCTTTAATTCTCAGAAGACTTTACAAAACACTTACAGCCATGGGATGATGTCATCAGTGATGTCATTTGAGATGTCATCAGTGATGTCACTTACCATGTCATAGGTGATGTGATATGTGAGGTCATAAGCAGTGCATTGGGGGAGCGTAAGTTATATTTAGCTCAGGTACCTATAACGGCTGAAATTCACTGGTTTTGTATGAGTAAAATCTGAACCTAACTATAACGACAATGTAACCTTTGTTTTTTCAGTTAACAAACAAATATATATATATAGTCCAGAAGTTAAACCGATTACCAATTGGTTGATGGTACGCAAGGGATTTGTCAAGTGCAACAACTGTTGGGCCTGCAGGTACGGGATCAACAGAACTTCTTACAATATCCCATTTAGGGATGATCCCATTAAGATGACAAAATTCTTAACCTGTCATACTGAATATGTGGTGTATGTATTGGAGTGCTCTTGTGGGTTGTAGTATGTGGGCAGCACCAAATTGCAGGCCCACAAGAGAATACTGCAACACATGAGAGCAATTACCAATTCTGACCAAACCTACCCGGTTGCAAGACACTTTAAGGAGAGGCATGAAAAAACAACCTAGAACACCTCAAATACTTTCTGATTGACTGTATTCCAGTATCAAGAAGAGGGGGCAACCATGAGGCAAAACTCCGACGTCTAGAAACAAAATACATCCTGGAACTAGACACCAAGATCCCAAAAGGACACAACACCAGTGAGGATTTTTTTACATGTCTGTAAATTGGTCCATCCAGATAGATACTTGATAAAAATCCCAATCTGGAGATATGAATTCTTGTATAAACTATCCCCATAAATATCTGATATATGGTGCATTCAGTACTATGCTGTAAAATATATAGATATTAGTAATGATTTTAATCATATTGCACAAGTTGCACTCTGTTGAACTAGATGTTCAAAAGTTTACACAATATGCACTTTAGAATCACTTAGCACTATAATGGACAGAGCAAGATGCAATACAGGCCCAGCAATATATTCATTAATCGTATCATTCGTGTCATAAACAGTCAATGGATACACAAATATTTTGTATAAAAGACCTCATTCCAGGTGCATATAAAGTAACCCAGGAAAATTGGTTGAAGTGGTTCCATAATGTATTATAAAGATATCCTTAAGCCATACCATACAAAAAAATCTGACATATCAATGTCATGTCTCATTATCCAACATGAATGTTTTTAATATTTTTAGATATGTGCAACATTTTTATGTATTTTACATGGATTTGTGTCTTTTAAATATCTAAATACTTATTTAAATATTTATTCTAATGAGATAATTTTATGGATTGACTTATTTATGTATTGCTGATTTGCACACATACAAACGATTTATGTATGAAATTCTTCTCTGTCTATGAATAAGTAGAAATCACGTGTATAGGCACCTAGCACTTTAAATGGTAAGGTAACTCCGAGAGCGCGTCATGTGATCAAGGCCGTTGTAGGCCGAAATGCGTCATGGTGGTTGTGGTGGATTGAAGGCTTTCAATAAAGACACTGACTGAGCACTGAAGTTGGGTTCGCTCTCCGTTCTTTCCCGTGGAAGGGAAATGCATGGATACGGTGGTGAAAGCGATCTATATATATATATATATATATATATATATATATATATATATATATATATATATATATATATATATATATATATATATATATATATATATATATATATAATATAAGTATATATATATATATATATATATATATATATATATATATATATATATATGCTGCCAGTTTCCTGCTAGCACAGCGACGCCGCGCTGCAAGAAGAGCCCGCACTCCAGGTAAGTCCAATTCAATTAAATTTTATTTTTGCTGATGCGTTTCGACCAGAACGTCTTTGTCAAAGCTAGGGAAGGTACATAGTAGTACAGTATTTATAGCATACATTGTGACATAGAAAAAACAAAATAAACATAGGAAAAAGACTTTTAGGCATTATAGAAAATGCCAACTCATCAGTCGCATGAAAAAAGACTATCTCTAGTCAGGTAAGTACCTTTTCTCTCCCATGTAAAATTTGTGTTGGGTAAATTAAATATTGTACAAGACAATGTTGTTATAGCCACAACTGAATTAATTAAACATAAAAAATGTAAAAGAAAAAAATTATAGTTAGGAATGGGCCTAGGCTGGAGACGAGAGTAGGCAGATGCAAGTGCTAGAAAGTGCCTCTCACCTCAAGGGTCTCACAGTGCCCAGTTTCTCAGAACAAATGACATTGCATTGTGGTGCCCACTGGTGCGAAGGCACCGAAATTTAAGAAATACAGGTCAAGTGATATATATATATATATATATCCAACAAAACCTCCTCCGAAAAAGAAGGACCTTGAACCAAATTCTGGGGATTCCAGGCACTTTATTCCATATAAATTCATTTGGCATGCAGCATTAATGTCCGTCCCAACGCGTTTCAGCTTTACTTCCAAGCCTTGCTCACGGGAAAATAAAAGTTTGTGCTTCCTTGAAATGACCAAGTGTTTCAAAGGTTCCTTAATTAGGCAATCTGTGGAGTCTTAGTGTCATTTTCATGCGCTTGTGCAAAGAACATCAAACAGCCCATTTTGTGTATTCTGCAGCTTTGTCAATCCCTTTGTCAATCCCTTCGTGTAAATGTTGCAGTTGAATATCCATTCATTTATGGCAGTTCCATATATATGTATTACCTACTGGCGGTCGCCAGTAGGTAGTTATAGTTAGGACCACGTTTCCATAGGAAAAGCATTTTTGATGTGCTTATAACTTTGGCGTCGTTTGACGAATCTTTATGAAATTTTCCAAAAGTTCCTCTTTTCAGGTCAGCTCCTATCCTAAACGTTTGGGGGGGATTCGTCAAGGGGGGGCTAAGAAAAAACGGGGGTCCCAAAACGTGTTTTCTCCATGCAATTTCCATAGGAAACTTTAGACAAGGCTACAGGTCAAACTGCTGAACGGAATTACGCCAAATTTGGCACAGAGAAAGGTCTTGGTCCAGAAAGCACGCTTTTGTTTAAATCGGGTAAATCCATTCAGTAGTTTTAGAGAAATATCAAATTTTCCAGATATCGATATTTAAGAATTCTGACATCTGATTGGCTAAAGCGTTACGAGCACGAGCTTGCGGCTCATTTGCTGCGAACTGTTGAAACTAGGAAGTGTTGGCAGCCATTTTGTGATTCAGTCCATCAGCTCACAACTCTCCCTCTGCAAGGCATCAGGTCCATAGTTCTACCTCTGCGAGGCAACACTAAAAATATACCCCAGCTTTGTCTGTGCGAGATACCCCTTTCACGGTCCCTCTCCCCACATCACCAGCTTGCGGCTATGCCTTTAGAAGCCAGTCCGTCAGCTCACAGCTCTGCGACTGCGAGCTGTCATCCATTTGTGACTCAGTCCATCAGCTCGCATCTCTCCCTCTAAAAGGCATTGAATCCGTAATTCTACCTCTGCGAGGCTATACTGAAAATATCCCGCAGGTCTGTCTGTGCGAGATACTCCTTTTACGCTCCCTCTCCCCACATCATCAGCTCGCGGCTATGCCTTTAGAAGGCAGTCCGTCGGGCCCGCAGCTCTACCTCTGTGAGCCACCTCATTAGCTCGTAGCTCTGTCTGTGCTAGGAGGCCCGTCGGCCCGTTATTCTCCTCTGCGAGTTAGCCCGTCGGGTTGCAGCTCGAAGGGCTATCAGCTGTATCTCTGTGAGCCAGCCCGTTAACTGATAGCTGTGTGTCTGCTAGCTGGCCTGTGGGCCCGTTGATCTCCCTCTGCGAGTCCGGCCACAGCTCTCCCTCTGCGAGCCAGTACGGTGCTGTGCTTTTGTGAGCCAACGGCTCGTAGGTCTCCCTCTGCGAGCTGAGCCCATGGGCCACAGCTCTTCCTCTGTGAGCCTGCCCAACGGCCCCAGGTGACACTCTGCGAGCCGAAATTGGGAATATAAGGCGGCTGTAAAAAGAGCCCTTGTGTTTATTAGTTGGAGCTACATGTAAGTGCGAATGCACAGCTTCAAGTTAATCAGGAAAACTCGGTTTCCCTTATCTGTGAAGTGTACTCCATCACTTCTCTAGATATCAGCCATATCAAAACGTATGTTGTTGTTGTTGTAAATCGACCCCATTCTATGGTCTCTGAGGTATGCAGACACAGCTTTGTTGACATTCTTCCTAGATTTTTCAATCTTATGACAAAATTGGTTTGACCATTTCCACTTCTGTCTTTGGCATATATTGGAATATACAAAGACAGTTTGAGGCAAAAGTAACATGAATTGTCCAAAGGTGTCTTTCATAAGCATTTCCAAACCTACCCCAGTCAATGTGCCTAGGTCGTTACCACCACAGTGCACAATCATGAGATCAGAGTGTTGGAGATGCAAACAGGTTTTAACCAAAGGGAGCAATTGGTGCCACTTCAATCCTCTCTGTGCAAACCATTTAATGTGCACATTTTGTAAACCTAGGTCTAAGTCAATACGTCTCTGTTCTGCATACCTCTTGCACCAGAAAACATAGCTATGTCCTACAATCCACACTAGCATTTTGAAGGTCTGGCTACAACATATGGATAAATGTCTGTAGCTCATGCAGTCTGTTCCTAGAATAAGAGATATGTTTAAACATGGGGAACTACTTTTTTTTTTACATACAAAACGTTAACCGATTGGGAGATGAAATGTATTGTGTCCTAAAAAGTAGGGTGTATATTAGTTTTGATGAAAAGCATCTTTGTGATTGGTTAATAAAAAAGCAGTGTATACGTGGAGTACATATTATAGGATGAAATTTGCTCAGCTCAACCACACCTGCTAATTGTATTTGGAAGGTGCAGTTCAAACTTGAAAGAATGGTGAACTTTTGACCTCCACGTGCCGTTAAATGTTGAAAAAAAATTTGCAAAAAGAAATATCGGTAGGTTTAAAAAAATGATGAATTTTTAACCTGCACGTGTCGTAGAATGTTCTAGAAAGTGGTGATACAATACGTTGAACTTTTCACCTGTATGTCTCCTTAAATAAACTGTTTATATGGAAAGTTCAAAAATAACCAATAAAGAGAGGTTTTGCAATCTAAAAAAATAAGGAACTATTTTGATTTGTTCTTTATATGTATTTATGTGTGGAGCAACAGGGAAATTCTGCCATTACTGGTTCCATTCTTGATGAAAGCGGTGCATTAGATGTACTGTGTGACAAGAAAAGAATTGCATGCGTTTGTGACATTTAAAATCTGCATACCAACTACGAAGGTAAATTAGAAATTAAGAAGGTATGTTATGTGTTTTGTAGTAGTGGTTTAGTATTTGAGACAATATTTTTAACTTTCAAAGTGAATGACAACAGATGCAATGGAGCCAACGATCATGCAGCTCGGACACCTAACACTGCTCCGACACCCCCCACCACCAGCCCCTTGTCCACCATCCCCCATCAGCTCCCCCCAACACAAACAAATGTGACAGCAACCTTTGGAAATCTGGAGCGTAACAAATTGGCTGATGTCGCACAATTATAGTAAAGAAGATGCATGTGAGGTTGGACAAATAAGAATCTCAGTCATCTATGGATTTACATATAAAACATTTTATTTAAACAAAACAACAAAATAAAAGTAGGTACAGGTATGGTGTGTCATCCCTCGACAATTTGTGAATCACAGCCTGCAAGACAAAAAGAAAGATAAGATTGTGCGTCATGCGTCCATGAAAAGAGAGAGAGAGAAAGAGTGAGAGAGAGGAAGAGACAGAGAAAGAAAGAGTGAGAGAGGAAGACAGAGAAAGAGAGAAAGAGTGAGAGAGAGAGGAAGAGAGAGAGAAAGAGAGAAAGAGTGAGATACAAGGAAGAAAGAGAGAAAGAGAGAAACAGTGTGAGAGAGAGGTAGAGAGAGAGAGAAAGAGTGAGACAGAGAGGAAGAGCGAGAGAAAGAAAGAATGAGAGAGAGGAAAAGACATAGAAAGAGAGAAAGAGTGTGAGAGAGAGAAAGGAAGAGATAGAGAAAGAGAAAGAGTGTGAGTGACAGAAAGGAAGAGATGGAGAGGGAGAGTGAGTGTTGACACTGTGGAGAAAATCCTCACAGCTCACCTTTCTGCCACCGGTGTGTCTCCAACCACGTGCCGGGACATAGTGCAGTCTTGAAGTTTAGTCATCTAAAACATAGTATAGAATCAGTAATGGCATAGTACATACAACTGCACACGCCTAATTCTCTGTTTTGCCCCTGCGCATGCAGGCTGCTGCACCCCATCGACTCCTGCCGCCCAGAGGTGTCTGCCCGCCTCTGCGCACCCAGGCTGCTGTACCCCATCCACTCCCACTGCCCAGAGGTGTCTGCCCGCTGCTGTGCACCCAGACTGGTGCACCCCATCCAGTCCCACTGCCCGGAGGTGACTGCCCGTTCCTGCGCACCCAGTCTGCTGCATCCCATCCACTCCCACTGCCTAGAGGTGTCTGCCCGCTCCTGTGCACCCAGGCTGCTGCACCTCATCCACTCCCACTGGTCGGAGGTGTCTGCCCGCTCTTGTGCACGCAGGGTGCTGCACACTATCCACTCCCACCGCCCAGAGGTGACTGCTTGCTGCTGCGGAAACAAGCCTCTCTGCTCACCTTCCGCCACTGGCGTGTATCTAAGAGGGTCCACCACGTGCCGAAGCAACCTCCTGAGGTGTTGCGTACACGCGGTCAAGCCGAGCTCAGAATTCAAAGTGGGTTTTGATTGCAGGATGGCCACGCATCATCGCAGGCTGCACACGCGCTCAGCTCTGGTGGCACTAACTCAGTGGAACTGAAGTCATCGCCACGTGGCGGGAGGTCCGTGTCGGGGGGGGGTCGTCAATATGTCTATCACAGCCTGCTAGACAAAAAGCAAGATAACATTGTGCGTCATGTGTCCATCAAAGGAGAGAGAGAGAGAAAGAGTGACAGAGAGGAAGAGAGAGAAAAAGAAAGAAACAGTGAGAGGTAGACAGAGAGAAAGAGTGAGAGAGAGGAAGAGAGAGAGAAACAGTGAGAGAGAGGAAGAGAGAGAGAAAGAGAGAAACAGTGTGAGAAAGAGGAAGAGAGAAACAGAGGAAGAGTGAGAGAGAGAGAAAGAGAGAGAGAGGTAGAGAGAGAGAAAGAAAAAAACAGTGTGAAAGAGAGGAAGAGCTAGAGTGAGAGAGAGAGGAAGAGAGAGAGAAAGAGTGTGAGGGAGAGAAAGGAAGAGATGGAGTGGGACAGTGAGTGCCCACACTGTGGACAAAACCCTCACAGCTCACCTTTCCGTCACCGGTGTGTCTCCAACCACATGCCGGAACATAGTGAAGCCCTCAAGCTTACTCATCTGAAACATAGGATGGAATCAGTAATGGCAGAGTACATACAACTGCACACGCCTAATTCTCTGTCCCGCCTTTGTGCATCCAGGCTGCTGCACCCCATCCACTTCCACTGCCCAGAGGTGTCTGCTCGCCGCTGCGCACCCAGGCTGCTGCACCCCATCCACTTCCACTGCCCAGAGGTGTCTGCCCGCTGCTGCGCACCCAGGCTGCTGCACCCCATCCACTCCCAATGCCCGGAGGTGACTGTCCGCCGCTGCGCACCCAGGCTGCTGCACCCCATCCACTCCCACTGCCCGGAGGTCACTGCCCGCCGCTGCACTAACAAGCCTCTCTGCTCACCTTTCGCAACATGTGTTTAGAAAAGAGGGCCTACCACGTGCCGCTGCAAGCCCCAAGCCCGGGCCCGCGGACACGGCACCCTGCATATCATGCAGCCCCGCTCCGCAGGCCACTAGGTCTCACATTTGGTGCTGGGTCTTGATTTCACCATGGCAGAGGACATACCAGTGCACCGGGCTTTTCATCGCAGGCTGCACACCCGCTCAGCCCTTGCGGTGCCACTAACTCTGTGACCAGCGAGGCTACGCCACGTGCCGGTAGGCCTGCGCTGTCTGATGGCTCAGGCCTACACTGCGGTCCAGCAGGGCACACAAAACCTGAGCTGTCCAGACCGCCGGGACGGGCCATCACCGCAGGCTGTACACCTGTTCAGCAGTTACGGTACCCGTACCTCATTGGACCGAAAGTCACCGTCCCATGCCGGTGTGCCTGTGCCAGCCGCAGTGCATCCGATGCGAGTAACTCTGAAATGGCATCGAGCACGTGCGCCCGGTCTTTTTTATTGGCAGAGTAACGTGTGCTGTGACGCCTGTGCTGGATGGGTGTGGTGTGGGTATATACTAGCCATGAGGGAGTGGCTGTGGCGTACTGACTACTAGGGTGTGACCAGCAGATCACTGCAATGAAAATCTGGGCCATGTAGTGTTGTTGTCCTTCCCTGTAAGCGTAAGCGGAGTGGGCTGGCCTGGCGTATGCCAGTCCTGCATGAGGCTGTGAAGAATGACTCCGGAGCTATGGGCGTGGCTCCGTCCTGGGCTGTATGAGGAATCAACTGATACGGGTGTCCCTGTTGTAGTGCTGACGTCACCCGGGTTGCAAGCGCCAATGTGTCACTCTGTGAGCCAAGTCCCACAACATGGCCAACATGGAAGGTACGGGGAATCACTGACCCTACATTCAGCCATAGTTCCACACATGAAAGATGGTGGACATGACACATCTGTGTGGATATGAATGTTTATTGCACATTCAGTGGAGTGTTGCAGCTGTAGCAATATAGGGCCATGCAAAGTTCAAGTTTCAGTTTTTGGCACATGGAGGGCAGCCAATTAGAGCCAAGCGTGTGTTCGGGGTTAGGCTGCGCCAACATATGTACTTATACAATTACTCCGCCAATCTCCAAGCACTTATAAATTCACTATACACTCTCCTTGCAGTACTCTAATGATCCAGTCTCTACGTACGTACTTGTACAATGACCGAGAGAAAGTTACATAACCAAAGTTTTCCCCACTGCTAGAGGTAACATGGTTGCATACCCTGTCCACAGCACAATGTAATGTGGTAGGGCCCAGGGGCAGCATCTTGCATACATAATGAACACACGGACACAGATAGATAGTGGAACTGGGTACGGGCACGTGCGCTCGACTAATTTTTATTACCAGGGTCACATGTCCAGTGACGTCTGAGCTGGATGCGTGTGGGGTGAGTGTAAGCCAGGCGTCCGGGAATGGTTGGTGCTGGCAACAAGTACAACAGTAATCATTTGATCAGACACACAAATTCAATCATAAAGGGTCAATGATTTGTGCTGCACTAAGGTAGGGGCAACAGATGTGAAATAATACACACAAGATTGTATCGTAAAGGGTCCATGTCTTGTGGTACACTGAGGTAGGGGCAGCAGATGTGAAATTATACACAAAACATCGTATCATAAAGGGTTCATGAGTTGTGCTGCACTGAGATAGGGGCATCAGAAGCATTCAGCGTGTGCGCAGCCAGCGATGATGCGTGGTGCGGGCGAGCCGCACTGGGAGCAATGTCTGTTGCCTACTGGACTGAGTCATCTGCAATCGCGACTCGATGTGAATTGTGAGCCTTGCTGACCACAGTGTAGGCCAGAGGCAGTGGTCAGGAAGAGCCCAGAACCACGTGGTGTTGACTTGAGCTGCATACAGTTAGTGGTAGGTGTGGCGCTCAGCGTGTGCGCAGCCAGCGATCATGCAATGTCTGTTGCCTACTGGACTGCGTCATCTGCAATCGCGTCTCAATCTGAATTGTGAGCCCTGCTGACCGCAGTGTAGATCGAAGGAAGTAGTCAGCACAGACATCAAGGAATGCTTTTTGTCACTTCCTCTTGACAAAATTCGAGGACATAGAGTACAATTCTGTCTGCAATTAATAAATCAAGACTCAATTTGAATTGTGAGCTCTGCTGTCCGCAGTGTAGACTGCCATTCAGTGTTCCTTTGGACTTGCAAGATGAATTTGGTCATTGTACTAAAGCTATAACTGATATAAAACAAGTTTTTGAAGCAAGGATACTAAAAGGATATTATGTAGGTTTTAGGGACGTAATACTTAGTTGCCTACTGGACTCTGCAATTAATAAATCAAGAGTCAATTTTAAATGTGAGCCCTGATGACCGCAGTGTAGGCCGGAGGCAGCGGTCAGCAAGGGCCCACAGCCACGTGGCGTTGAGTTGAGCTGTACAGTTAGTGTCACCTGAAGCAACCAGCGTGTGTGGAGCATGTGATGATGCGTGGTCCGGGCGGGCCGCACTGGTAGCAATGTCTTTTGCCTAATGAATTCTGTCTTAAAAAGTCCACGTGGCGTTGACTTGTGGTGCACTGAGTTAGTGGCACCTGAAGCACTCAGTGTGTGCGCAGTCTACGATGATGCGTGGTCCGGGCGGGCCGCACTGGGATCAATGTCTCTTCCCTACTGGAGTGCGTCATCTGCAATCGCGCCTCGATCTGAATTGTGAGCCCTGCTGTCCGCAGTGTAGATCGAAGGCAGTAGTCTGTACAGACATAAGTCTGTGGTGCTCTGCTGCTGGGTTCGCAGCGGGCCTGTGTCGAGGAGGCCGGCGGTCACGGCGGAGGCCTCATGGCAGGGTGAGGGCTGCCGCCCTGGCAGACGCTTTGGCCTTCCCACAAGTGAACCACGCCCACAGCCCCAGCCTATTTATTCATAGTTCTACGCTGGAGTGGCGTACGTTGGACCAGCACACTCCGCTTCCGCTTCCAGGGGGGGGACAACACAGCTACATGACAGAGATCTTCCCCACTGCCTGAGGTAACATGGTTGCGTCTATTGTCCACAACACTACAAGCACCAGCAGTATATGTCCACATGGAGAGGTTTGTGCTCTGCATAGTGAGGTCTGTCCACCACATCACCGCTACACTTGGTATTGTGTGCATTTTTATTGATGGGTGACTTGCGTCTTTCACACATACTTGGTTGCCACATCTCCCAAGATTCAGCTATTGTGTGGCTGAGGGACCATGCCGTTTTTGGAAGGTCCGCTGTCCTTTTCTGCGCTGCCTCGGTGGTAGTAGGGAGGGGTGTGGTCCGGGGGGGAGGTCCTGAGGGTGATGGCAGTGGGTGTTGTGGCCTTCTTGGGTGTCGGAGCTGCATGACATGTGTTGGTCTTCAGATGTGGTTCTGGGCTGGGCTCCCTTTCACACTGTAGGTAGTCGTCCTGCTTTACACCAGTAAAAGGCAGATGTTAAATTCCTACTGCTAACACAGCTTATCGCCTGTTTTTGGATCGCACCCCAGATTTGGCTGCTCGTTCAAAATATCGGGAAGTGGTGTTTTCGTGTTATTTTTGCACGGGAACGCCTACTCTGCATATTATTAGTGTTAGTTGTCGCTCTCATTTGTGGCGAATTTTTTTGCGGAAGCTATTGTTGGAAAACTGGCGATATTGGCTGTTTTTACTAGGTTGAGAATGGAATGATAATTTAAAATCACTGAAAATACCATAGGTTTAATGAACATTATAATTAGAAATTATCATTTAAAAACGTTTGAAATTCACTGAAAAAACCATAGGTTTCAGGCATGTTATAGTTAGAAATTAGCATTTAAAAAACCTTAGAAATTCACTGAAAAACCATAGGTTTCTGGGACGTTATAGTTAGAAATTATCATTTAAAAACCTTTGAAATTCACTGAAAAAACCATAGGTTTCAGGGACGTTATAGTTAGCTGGACATTTCACTCGTACAAAACCATAGAAATTCCACTGTTATAGTTAGTTCAGCTAACTATAACTCGCGCCCGCAATGCACTGCTGATCACATCACATATTACATCATTCATGACATGGTCAGTGACATCACTGATGACATCACTGATCACATCTCAAATGACATCACTGATGACATCACTGATGACATCATCCATGTGACAATCTGATGCACCTTCTCACACCCTAATATAACCTTTGATACACCCACTCCAAAAACAGAATATCATTTTTGAAACCATAGACACACCAATACTACTTACTACATATCTAATCACTGGTTCTTAGGTCTACACACTCATCCACTCATTCACCCATACAATCACTCATACATGCAGTCACTCATCAATACAACACTATCATATGCACTCATGCACCTACACAGACACTCTCACAGCAGCACTCATCCAGAGTTACTCACACACCTAGTCAGTCATGCAAATAATCAATCTCACTTCCATTTACTGACCTATACAGTTATACACACAACACATCACTTATTCAAACAGAAAGAAACGCATAATTAGACTCTTATACAATCACTGATACAAGTACACACTCATCCATATAGCCACTCTCACAATCACTAACTCTCACGTATAGTCATTTATATACTCCAACTCTCACATTCACTGTCTTTACATATGTAGTTAGTTGGACATGTACCACTGAGACATCCATTCACTCACTAACACACCCATACACACATTCACCCACGCATTCAGCTGTTTCCACATGCACTCTTGAACCCACACACCCAGTGAATCAACCACTCAAACATGTATGTACAGAGTCACACACTTCCCACGCACCCACACACACACTGAGGCACCCATACAAATACTCTGGCAACCAATTAATAGCCCATATAGACACTCATGTAGCTACTGACCAACCCATGCAGCAGCTTATACAACAGTAAACAGACTGATATAGACATTCACACAGTTTAGTCACTAACCCATGCATTCAGTAAAACACATGTAATAACTCAGTTAAATAGTCAGTCACACACCTACTAAATCCTCCATCCAGACACTTATACACCCACTCATTCTTCAATGCACCTTGGTATATATATAATACATATTTAAACTTTAAAGAAAAACACATTCACTGGATGATGTCATCAGTGATGTCATCAGTGATGTCATTTGAGATGTGATCAGTGATGTCATCAGTGATGTCACTGACCATGTCATGAATGATGTAATATGTGATGTGATCAGCAGTGCATTGCGGGGCGCGAGTTATAGTTAGCTGAACTAACTATAATAGTGGAATTTCTATGGTTTTGTACGAGTGAAATGTCCAGCTAACTATAACGTCCCTGAAACCTATGGTTTTTTTCAGTGACTTTCAAAGGTTTTTTAAATGATCATTTCTAACTATAACGTCCCTGAAACCTATGGTTTTTTCAGTGAATTTCTAAGGTTTTTAAATGCTAATTTCTAACTATAATGTGCCTGAAACCTATGGTTTTTTCAGTGAATATATATATATATATATATATATATATATATATATATATATATATATATATATATATATATATATATATATACACACACACACACAGTTCATCCACCTCAGCTCCTTTTTAGAACGTTTTGGGGTGATCCGTCAAGCGGGGGCTGAGAAAAAAGGAGGGCGGTCCCAAAATGCAAAATCTCCATGCATTTTCCATAGACTTCTTTCAGACGGGTTTTAGCAAAAACTGCTGAATGGAATTGCACCAAATTGGACAGGAAGCTAGATACTGGTTTGCAGATTGTGCTTTTTATAATTTGGTGTAAATCTGTTCAGTAGGTTTTTATATATTAAGGTTCAAATATAATTGTGTATTTTGGCAGTTGGTAGTTGGGCTCACGAGAAAAAAGATGCCCTGTTATTGTTTGATAGGGAAATTTTTCTCATGAGCCTTCACACTCTCATGGGAGTGAGAGGCTCCTGTGGGAGGCTCTTGCGAGTCTTGCAAGAGTGAGCACACTGATTGGCAGGCTGTTGGAATGTTACAAATCAAATGCCGCCATTACTGTTTCCTGCAGGTGTTGTGGAAATAAAGTAAAAAAGCTATATAAGGGGGCAGCACCAAGGTATGCTGTCCCCCTGGATTTAGAGAGTAAGTGTCTAAGGGATAACTACTGCGAAGAAAGTAAATGTATATTGTTTTTACAAATTTGTAAAATCTCATGGGACTCTTGTGGGATCGTGACATGCACTCCACTCGCATCAGGAGGAACTTCTTAATCCTACCAAATATGACTCGCTTGAGGCCAAACTGCTTTAGGGCCCACTATTGCAGGGTGAGATTTTATGAATATATAAATCATGGTCATTACCTTCCCTGACAAATTCGATCTTCTTAAACAAAAATGTTTAGTGCAGACTGGAGGGATGCGCAAATGGCCCCTCGGGTAATATCTATCTCCTCCTAACATCACAGTGTAATCAGTGTGCGGGCCCTGGTGGCAGACTTCTATCATGTGGTGTGGTTGTGTCATATTATCGCACAGTACTGGTTGACAATTGGTGAGGTACTGACAGAGATGCTGGAGAGTCCTAATGTACCGTTCTTACAAATTGGCATGGTTGGGAATCTTGGAGGACCTTGGAGGACCCAGAACTGAATGCACGTCGATGGGCATGCCCACATTGCTCACTAAACGAGACGTAGCACGTCATTGGAGCACCACGCACCCTCCCAAGATTGTGGACTGGTATGTGGCGATGTACTAGTGCTCCAAACTGGAGAAACCCATTTACCGGGCCAGGTGATGCCCTCATAAGCGCGCCAAGATATGGAGTTGATGGTGTACTTATTTTGAACTTAATAATGTTGCCTCTACTAGGTGGTCTTTGCTTTGAATTCTTGACATCTGGGATCTGATGTAGGAATCAGGGAAGGGTATTGTTATTGTAAGTAAATGTAATTCAGTTGTGAAAAAAAAGCTCAATTTGGTATCAAATTATTTACCTAGGATTTTGTGTTACACCAATCAGTGTATGGTACTGCACAAACACAAGTCGTAATCCACACCAGCTGAACACCAATGTTAGAAATTGGGTTGTTGGTTGACTGGAATGTTAGCCCTGGTCAAGAAAAAAGCCACAATCCCATGCAGGGGAACCACAAAAAGTCACTAAATTAACCTGTGCTTAAGCTTGGATAGCTTGGCACAAAAAAGTAGTCAGACTCAGCTTAGAGGCAAAGTGTAAAGCATTTATGAAGCACACAAACAGTAATAAAGTGAAAACCCCACAACAAGAATAATCCCAAACCATTGTGAGAAATAGAGTGCATTTTAATTACTTATTTGACACTAAAACTAAAAAAATCCAAACAATAGAACCAAAGTTATCAATTTTGAAAGTTTTGGGTAAAAACTAGAGCCTAAAAGTTCAAAGCACCAACTGTGGACATCTAGTCATGCAAGGCTGGGTCAAAGTCAAAGAATTTGGACACCGGCAATTGAGCACGGTTTGGATACAAGAAGTGGATTGGGCCCTGTCAGCGTTTACCTCCGTAATTAGAAAAATTCTTGGTAAAGGTAAAGTTCAGCAGGGCAAGGCTGTAAGATGTGTCTGAGGGAGCGTCATCACCGGATTGCTTTGGTTCAAAGCCTTGGTGAAGATTTTTAAGTTCGGACTCTGGAATGGTAGTCGGAAATCTCAAACAGGATGATGCAGAGGGCTGTATCTGAAAACAGTTCCATGAGGTGATATCCCTCTTTGGCGTAGGACTGCTGAAACAGGATTGCTGCTGTGGAGTAGAACGCAGCATGAGAAGCTGCAAAGTCAATCCAACTGGCAATGCACCTTAGGTGGATAGGCGAGCAGGTTGGTCCTTATCTCCTACTGACTCTCAGAGAAGTATATAGGCAAACATTTTCTAATCCCCACTTTTGGATTTTGGCTATCTGGGCACCTTTAGCACCACTTCCAAGGGTCCATGACTGGAGGAGCACCACTTGGAGGGTCAGGACTCACTCAAGCTGGGGTTAGGTGCATGTTCAATGTAAAGAAAGCCTTGTGTGCCCCTGAGGCACTGAACAGGAGGCCAGCAAACTAGCCCTTGTGAGTCACTCTAGAGGTCCTGGGACAATTGAAGATTCAGTCCATGCCCCCAGGTAGAAGGTAGCAGAGAAGCAGGACAAACAGAGCAGCAATGCAGGTAGGTCAGCAGTCTTGTAGGGCAGTAGGCCAACAGAGTGGCAGACCTTCCAGCAGCACAGCAATCCTTCTTTTGCCAGAGTATCCACAGCTCCAGAAGTGTACTAAAGAGTTGGTGTCTGAGGTCCTACTTTTATACCCTGGTGCCCTGGTTCTGGAAGGTGGCAAACATTTCTAGACAGTGGCTTTGAAGTGCCTGGAATTTCATGTCTCTCCTGCCCTGTCTCCACGCTGACTGAAGTGACAATGCAGCGTAATTAGGCCCTTTGTGTGAAGGCATAGCACTGGCTATTTAGTTGTAAGCGGGCCTGTGCTCCGCTCCGCCCCCCCCATCCTGCTAGCAGATGGCCTATTCAAGCACACCTAATCTCTCTACTGTGAGACTGTCTGGGAGGAATTCACAAAGTCTAACTGTCAGTTACACCCAGACATGTGACCCAG
The DNA here is from genome assembly GCA_963921515.1 of Calotriton arnoldi. Classification (NCBI taxonomy): domain Eukaryota; kingdom Metazoa; phylum Chordata; class Amphibia; order Caudata; family Salamandridae; genus Calotriton; species Calotriton arnoldi. The sequence goes on along the minus strand of CAWUFW010005358.1, from coordinate 62,547 downwards.
GCCAGGCTATAGGCACAAAATGACTTATGGCAGGAAAATGCAAACTTTCTAAAAGTGCCATTTTTATAAATGCGCTAAAAAACCCAACTTTACCGTTAAATAGGGCTCTTTCCCACAATTCAAAAGACACCAAATATGACATATCTACCAGCTCCCAATTGGAAAATTCAGCTTATTAAAAGTAATAAGAAATACTCTATGCTATTCCTTAGACGGGTAGGCCTCTCAGTAGTGGAGAACACATTTAGGTGTTTTTCACTACTAGGACTTGTAAAACTTAAAAGAACCTTTCCAACCTTTTAATTGCATAGTACCCTGCCCTATAGGCTGGCTAGGGCCTACCGTAGGTATCACTTATATGTAATAAAAGGGGAGTTTATGGCTTGGCAGAGGGGTGTAAACGACAAGTTGACATGGCAGTTTAAAACTGCATTCAGGCTGCAGTGCAGACCTGGGACATGTTTTGAAGTGCTACTTACGTGGATGGCACAGTAAGTGCTGCAGACCCACTAGTAGCATTTAATTTGCATGCCCTGAGTATATGGTACCCCACTCTACAAGGGTTTTACAAGTAAATTAAATATGCCAATTGGCTATAAGTCAATGTACCCATGTTTTAGGGGAGGAGAAAGCACTTTAGCACTGGCTAGTAGTGGTAAAGTACACAGAGTCCTAAGGCCAACAAAAATAAGTGTGGCAAAAAGGGAGTAGGTGAAGCAAACCATTTGTGAGGAAACCACCCTAAGGTTGAAAGGTCTAACAGGCAATATTTTGTTTTGTGGATGTCAGGAGTGTGTGATTTAGTTCAGATGTATTTTACTCTCCTATTCACTTCCATGTGGAGGTCTCGACCCCAGGATGTGCAGGTCACATCCCTGGATTCGGAGGTCTCCACCCTCAGTATGGAGGTTTCCACTAATTGTAAAAAATGTAAAATATGGCAGTAAAGTGAGTAGTAGTAATTTTACAGTCGTAAATTACATTTATGTAGACTTCACCCCCTAGACTGAGTGGAATTGATAGGTGTAGGTCTACACTTTCCTGTAACTTTACACTCTGTAATGGTGAATCGCCAAAAGTAGTGAAGTTGCTACAAAATATAAGAGTGTATGTACACGTGAGTAAATCTACATGTATACATTCACCTCTGCAAATAGGCCCCTGTTTGTCAAAAATAGATGTTTGACATAAAGAGCTGAATGTGGGATCATCAAACGCATTTTTATATGTAAGGCAAAATGATCAATCAAACCATCAATAGCAAAATTGACAGTGGAATACTCCTGTGGGTTGGAGTCAAAGCCCCTCTATGCATATTTTAAAGAATTGGTACCAGCAAGTTTGGCAGTCAAAACTGTCTGAAGCCGATTTTTAAAACAACATTATCTACCACAAGACTGTGTATTTGAAGTATTATTCTGTCTACGTTGTTGAAGCAACTCATTCATGCATTTAAAGCAAAGATAAAAATGACTTCTGAGCACCTGACTTCATAAAACGTACTGAGTTATAAATATATGCGTGATGATCCACAATCATGAACTAAAGAGCAAATTTAACAAGATTGGAAATTGATTTTACAATGTATGGAACAAAAAATCCAAAACCTCAAGGATATTAGACTAAGTGAGCTTTCCCGAAGCTGACAGTCTAATTGTTTGGCAATATAAGGCACATTTTGTAAATTTTATGAACAAAAAAATTCCAACTTGCATAAACCATTGCAGCCAGTTCCCATGGATATTGAGAAAACAGACTTTCACACAATCACAGCAATTAGCAATGAATCACAGGTTCAAGCGAGAAATAGAGATAAAATGCATTAGGATTTAACACTGTAGATACCAGTTCACGCCTGTTGAAAAGCAGTTTTCAATAATATCTCCCTATGATGTGAAACTTTGATTCTGCAATTTGATGCAATAATGTGATGCTTTAACGTATTTAACAACCATATTCTGAGTGACAATTGAGTGAATCAATTCTTGCAATGTCTCTCTAAAGACACACTGTGAAGGATAACGTGTGTGTTTGATAAGTTTCCCTCCCAGGATATAGTTCCTTTTTTTTTAAATGACGATCTAACACGGTTGAATGCAATAGCAGATCATTCACATATGAGAAACAGTTAGCAAATTCAATTTTTTTAGAACCATATTACAAATCGTTATTATTTCTTTTTAGTTCGGCGTCATGCAAAAATGTTGCCGAGATTCCGTTTCAGAGCAACGTTTCTGACTCATAATATTTCAAAAAACACCTTCCTGGAAAATTTACTCTATTAAGTCTTATTAATGTAGGAGCCTGGGGCAGTCATTAATGAGTTGTCATCTTAGTCTACAGAATATACATTTAAGCGAATGTCTGTTGTATAAAAAGATGTCTTTAATAAAACCACCTTTCTTTGAGGTTATATTAACTCAATATGTGCCTTTCCATGCCTTTGTAATTCACCTTGTGCTGCTTGTCTAAATTCACCATGGCCAGCTATAAAAGGTAATTACCGTGCATCAAAACTTTGATGTTTAATCCCAAGTGCAGTGAAATAAGCCAAAGTTCAAAAACTTGGTAAGATTCAAATAGATGCACAAAAACTGCCCTATAATTAAACTACCTAACTTGTGTTGAACTAAAATAGTTTTCTTTTACTTGGGCCATTGTCCCTTTTGAATGTTGCTTTATTTAAAGTATGATTTGTGCTTTCTTTTCGTTTTGAAGATGTATTTTCCTTTTTCCCACTGCTTAATATCTTACCCATATATCATTCCCCCGCCATTATTCATTGTGTGCTAAGGTAAAGTGACACTCATTGTTTTGATGCCCAAATACTTAGGGCCCCATGTATGGCAATTTGGTGTATGGCAGCGCAGCAAGGCACCTTGCTGCATTGCCCCACGCCAAAGTGAAAGGGCAGGAATGCAGGGTATTTAAGCAATACAGTGCATTCCTGTCCTTTCTGCCTGTGCTGCAGCGGATTTGGCAGTCTAGCACCAACATAGCCATTAAAGGCAGGATTGTTTTTGTTCAGAAACGGGCCTTCCTGCACAAAAACAATCCTACGAGGTGTTTTCCTCTTTCCATGTGTGCTGCAGAATGCAGCACACATGGAAAGAGGAAAAAAAGAAATGAAGTGAACATATTTCTCCTCATGAGAAGTACAGATTTGTAAATCTGGGGCAGCTTCAAAATCCATGGGTGTTGCGTCAGAAAGCCCACTGCAACGCACCATGGAACACCTCACGGGCGGAGAGTAAGGCAACACAGTGATTTGCGCTGAGTCAGCTTACTCATGATTTATGAAGCCACTCAAAGCCACGCAGGGTGGCTTTGCGTGGCTTCATAAATCTTTAGGAGAGCCCTGCGTCACGCTTGTACCGCTTTAGGTGGTGCAGAAGTGATGGAGGGCTCTCATAAATAAGCCCCTTAGTTTCATCATCTTTGCGCTCTCCTCATGAAACTATATGAACAGGTATACCAACATTTACTAAGATGTCCTTTATTTCTAAAAAGTCATAAAGTATCCCATTTTAAAATATGTATGTGCCAGAAAGTGGTCTAGATCTTAAAAGATCTTATAACGGGGTTGCGCCACTTTTTTGAGGCAGCCCAGATGCAAAAACTTTTCTGTTATTAACAAAGCCACACAAGTGTTGATTTGCGTGGCTTCGTAAGAAAAAGTAATGTAATGCAGTGCTCAATGCTGCGCATAGAGCTGCCTTGTGTTAAATTGTCTCAGGTAGGCATTCCATGGGTGGTGCAGGAGCATTCCCCTGCATACTTCCATGAATTTTGACACAAACACATATTTGCAGAGATGTAGACATGGGTTTGGGCAAAAATGGTGCTCCTGCCTGTGGCTGGAAGTGTGCAGGGGCAGGAAGAGTGCAGAACTGTGGCGTTTCTTTAAAAATATGGTGCAATTCTGCTTTCTCTCTTTCACGCAACGCAGCACAGCAACTTCACTTTAGTTAAATGTTAGTAAATCCTGGCTCCAGTGTGTACATGACACTTAGGAAACTATAATGTTGTTTAATTTATCATTCAGCCTTCATGTTATATGTTACAGTGGATGGCAGCTATTCCAGTTTGTATATCCCAATCTCGAGTAAAATACCAAAAATATCAGCTTCACAATGTCAGCTACCAGTATATTGTCAAGTCAAGGTTTATATAGGGGATTTGAAATGCACTATTGTTAAATCAACGATTGAATGTCACAATATCGAGGTCATTAATATTAATCAACAAAAATATCATCTCCACAAAATCAACTACCAGTATATCTTCAAGATAAGAATAAGAGGGCTGTTTAAATGTACTATTTTTAAATTTACCTATTTTGACAATAAAGCAAATAGTGTGAGTTCGATATTTTTGTGGACTGAGTAAGATATTGTAATCCCAACACCATTTTTCAATTAGAGAAGAATTAATGAAATACTGAGAAATTAAGTCATGAGCAACATATTCTGATGCTTTCTTTGAAATGTGATCATATAATAATACAAGTATATTTAAAACATGTTGGGGGATATTCTCAAGAACGTGCGATAATCATCGCCAAAATAGGTTAACGCAATTTTACACATCGCCGTCTATTGCAGGAAAATAACTCAGTGTTAACGTCTTATTCTCAACACGGTGGTAACATGCGATAGTTCCCCAATAACGCGTCAAATGGCCGGGATAAAATTACCGGGACGGCGATAAAAATCTAAACCCTAACGTCAAAAAAGTTGCGATGGGCCCAACTGCAATAAAAAATACAGCGATAACCAGCGCCAGGCTTGCACGTCCCACAAGTCAGGTGGGAAAAACCAACATAAAACCTGCAACAAAACACACTAACAAAACACAAACAACTGCGAAGCACCATGGAGGTAGCTGGAGCAAGTACAGAGGACAACCAGAACCCCACAAGCCCCACGGAGGACCAGCCTGGGACCTCGGGGACAGGGAAGGGCAAGGACAAGAATAAGAGGAACCTGCGTTTCAGTACGCAGGAAAACCAGATCCTCATTACGGAGGTGATAGAACACCACCACCAACTGTTCATCACCTCCACTGTGTCATTGGCAACTAAAAATACAATATGGCAGTCCATATTGGCCAAGGTGAATGCAGTCGGAGTGTAGAGAAGGGAAGTGGACAACTGCAAGAAGCGCTGGACTGATGTGAAGCGCAAAACCAAGCTGAAACTCGCAGCCAACCTGAAAGCAGCAATGCAGACCGGAGGTGGGAGTCCAGCGACACACCAGGAGCTGCATGAGATGGAGGAAATGGTGACCCGAGTCATCATTGGGGAGACGGTGGCAGGAGTTGGGGGACCGGACACTGCACAACATGACCTAAGCCAACAGCAACAGGGTGAGTAACGACCAGGGACTGGGGGGATGGGAGGGATGGGCACAATGGCACACATGCACAATTAAGAATAGCACATCTGCGGACAAACCATGCACAAGAGTCACAACTCCAACCAAGAGCCCAATTTACCCAAGTCAGCAATATCTCAGCACTGTATAAGCACAGAAGTGAAAGGCACACCGCCTGAAAGGGATAAGGGCCAGCCAAATCAGAGCTGAAGGGGCAACACACCCACAATGCAGCACACACACATAAGAATCAGAGCACCTCAACATTGACAACAATGTGGGACAAACTGCAACACTTTCACAACAGAACAGAGGACACAACTGCTGCCGCTTGTGTGTAGAAAATGGCCATTCGCATTTGGCATGGCAGGAAACTGTGAGATGATAATGTACAAGTACAACCTCACATCCCTGATGGTGTAGAAATGTCAACTGTCCCGCATCAAATAGGAATCTCCTCACAAACTGTCACAATGCACATTGTCATGCAGTCTGTTAGTAAACTTGTATAATGTGTGAACATACATGTGAACACAATGTCAATCTGCATCTCCCCTTCACATTGCAGAGGGAGAATCAACACCTCCTGCAGAGCAGACCCAACAACTCAGCACTGATGATGAAGAGGGCCTCCCCAACATCGACACCGACACCCTCCAACAGCTCATGGACAGCTTCGGCACCCCACCTCAAGGAGCAGGGCAGCCCAGCTGCATCGAGGAGACCCCACCCCCTGCACAGACCACACAGCAGGAAGCACCCACCACCACGGCATTCCAACGCCGTGTGTTAGGGTGCCAGGAGAAGATGGCTGATCAGCTGCGGGTGGGGTTCGACCTCATGGCAGCCAAACTAGATGCCATACGTGGGTGTCTAAGTCCCATTAGGGACGACTTACAGTCCCTAACGGACACCCACTGTCCGCTCCATGCTCTCCAACAATACATGGCTGACATCGCTGGAGTCATGACTCTGAGCCTAGTCAGAGTGGCTCCAGCGATGTCAGCTGGGAGTTGGGACACATAAGGAGAATGATGGTGAGCTTGGAGCGGATGCAGGTGGAAAGAATGTTTGCCACAGCTGCACACCAGCGAGATGTAGCTGTGATCTTCCATGCCCTGCAGATCCTCGTCATGGCATTGCCGCCACAAGGCCTGGCGCGGATGAATGCTGCTGCTACTACTCCATCCACATCTCCGCCCCTGATGTGTCAGTGCCACACAGTGATGCAGACTAAACACCACCACCCACATGTGAGGCACCTGACACATCAGAGGACGTAGATGATGATGAATCTGGCTTTGTGGTAAGAATGAAGTGGTAGCATTCATCTCCGCCATATGGCCTGTATCAGCTTGGTTCTGCCCTCTGCATCATGCCCTGGAATAACACCTTCTACTGTCCCCCGATACACTCAGCGACACCCACCTTGGACCTCGACATGGACTGCCATATTTGCTTTTGTTACCAATGACACAGCAATCACACTGCGGACTAAAGTCTTCCTCTTCCGATGAACTTGTCAATCCCTAAAGGACTCTGGCTGGCCCTCCACGGGGCAACAATGTAAAGTGGGGTTTGCATGGCCCTGTACTGCTCCAGCTTCAACACTCCACTGAATGTGAATAAAACATTCTAATTCACACAGATGTGTCATGGCCATGATCAATCAAGTATGAAAGTATGGATGAATGTAGGGACAGTGATTCCACAAAAAGGTACTCCCTGGGTAATGCCATTAATGCACATGTATGGCCGTGACCCAAATAGGCAGTGAGACACACATTGTCATTCAAATCAACACTAATCACAGTTGAATACAAGGGAAGGTGCGTAGACTTTATTAGCATATGCGTGTCAGTACGGGCAAGATAAGTGCCACAACATGCAGACCAATGCAGCAGTATGTCAGATTGAGGAACGTTGCCAAACGCCGCTGTCCACTCCGGGGGAGTGCCTCACCTTTCACAGGTGTGTGTTAACCCGCGTTGTTGTCCGCTCATGTATTTGGAGTCCAGGCGAATGCAGCCATGCCCACTGTTGTCGTGGGATATGTGACCAGATCACCAAGATGCAACAAGGTGTCAGGACATGTGCAATGGGTTCCAATCTGTTGTGGCTGCAGGTACGTAGTCACTCGTCCATGAAAGCGATTGCAGCTTCGTAGGCCATCATTTCCAACATGAGGTCGTTGTCGACTTCATCAAACAGGACGGCAAGGCAATCCATTAGCAGATCTGGACAGATGTGCTGCGTCCACCCCCTTTCACCAATTAGCACTTCAGCCCAATAGGCGAGCGGTTCAATGTGGTCACTGCACACGAGGAGTTGTGCAATCTCCCAGGTCCAGCTGCCAGCATGTATGCCAAGTATCAAGGCATTTCATAAACGGGTATCACGGTGACACTCCTGGTCGTGGGCCAACAGGGGGCGTACACACATGTCAACATCCAGTACAGCCACCGTCCTGTTGAATAGGCAGACATCCATGGACCACTCAAATATGCACAATCGACAATGCAACACAGGCTGTATGCAGGTGACTTTGGCAAGGCGGAAGCTTAGCCGGTAACTGATCCGCAGCACTGCCAATGGCAGTGCCCCCAGTAAATGCAGCATACATGCACGGTACAGTTCCACGTGACAGGGGTTGTGCATGTGTCTGGGTTGTTCTGCCAGTGCGTTAGTGGCTCTGGTTGAAGCGGCACTGTTCTGACCTGCGCCAGTTCTGTGGATGAAATGCCACAGCTCGGATCAATGTGTTTTTAAGTGTGCAACGGTTGTACGCCTGGGTTAATGTGGGAGTAAGTGTGAAGGCCATTCCATGCAAGATAACTTCGAGCAAGGACTTCTGTGTGTGGGGTGTGTATACGTTGGTCTGTCGTCAGGCTGTGCGTAGTGCGGGAGTCGTCATCAGCTGCTATAGTATCTGTCAGGGGGTGCCGGGCACATGCAATTCCGAGGTCGGAGGAGCAGATGTGCTTCCGCCTGATAGTTCAGACAATGGAGCTTTCATCCCTAATGTTAGTTTGTCATCTGCTTGCATTCAGGAATTCTGATGTGGCTTGTTGGGGGTGGGGTGGGATGTGTGTGACTTTGGGATTCATGTTTGACATGACTTGCATGTGGCAAATGAGCGGCATCACTGTGTGTTACGTTGCCTCACAGCTGCTCCTCCCTCCCCCGAGCCTATTTAATTGTGTGCACTGCGCGGTTGCATCACTTGCACTCCTACGGCACACCATTGTCAGGCCTGTCTGCGCATGTCCACAAGCCTGACAACGACACTGTGATGTTGGCCGTTGAAGGTGGGCGGCCACGTGAGTGTGGCCTCTGGCAAGGATAGGGCAGACACAGATGTAGAGTTCATGCCTGGCTGAACTCGTGCTGCGATTAAGGCTAGGCATTTGGCACATGCTGCGGCAATACAGATACACACAACACTTGGCATGTATGAGCCAAGACCCCGAGCGATCTTGCGCTCCTTCATGTCTCCGTTCGTGCGAGCCCGCCCTCCGGGTGGATGCTACATTGCAACATTGTCGATTGCGGGCCGGGTGGTGCCGCCACTACAACAGAGACACACGCATTAGTAACTTCCTTGTCCAGGCCAGAACTGAACCACGCCCAAATCCCCGGGCAAATTCTTCACACCCCTACGCTGGACTGGCGTACGCCGGCCCAGCCCACTCCGCTTACGCTTACAGGGGGGACGACAAAGCTACGTGTCCAAGGTCTTACCCACTGCCTGAGGTGACATGGTTGCGGCCGCTGTCCACAGCACAATGTAATGTGGTAGGGCCCGGGGCCATCATGCATACATAATGACCGCACGGACACACTTAGATAGGTAGTGGAACTGGCTACGGGCACGTGCGCCCGGCCCCTTTTTATTGCCAGGGTCACATGTCCAGTGATGCCTGTGCTGGATGGGTGTGGGGTGAGTGTAAGCCAGCCCTCAGGGAGTGGTTGGTGCTGGCAACAACTAGAACAGTGATCAACGTTTCACACTCACAAGACTCAATCAGGAAGGGTCCATGACTTGTGGTGCACTGAGGTAGCGGCACCAGCTCTGATATCACACACAGAAGACTCAATCATAAAGGGTCCATGACTTGTGGTGCACTGAGGTAGGGGCACCTGCTCTGACATCACACACAGAAGACTCAATCATAAAGGGTCCATGACTTGTGGTGCACTGAGGTAGGGGCACCTGCTCTGACATCACACGCAGAAGACTCAATCATGAGGGGTCCATGACTTGTGGTGCACTGAGTTAGTGGCACCTGTAGAGCTGAGCAGGGTATCAAGCTGATGATGGCATCCAAGACAGGTGTGAGCCACTTTGATAGACTGGCTGTAAGACTCCTCCGACTCTGGCAGTTGTTGGTTGGAGGTGGTCCTGGCTGTGGTGGCGGGTGTGCAGCCAGCGATGATGGCGTGTCCTTGCAGGTCAGGATTGGATTTGAGTTGTGTGAGCCCTGCTGACCGCAGTGTAGGCCGGAGGCAGCGGTCAGCAAGGGCCCACAGCCACGTGGCGTTGACTTGAGCTGCACACAGTTAGTGGCACCTGAATCGCTCAGCGGGTGTGCAGCCAGCGACGATGCGTCGTCCGGGCGGGCCGCACTGGAAGCAATGTCTGTTGCCTACTGGACTGCGCCATCAATAAATGAACACTCTATTTGAGTTGGGGGACCTGCTGACCGCAGTGTAGGCCGGAGGCAGCAGTCAGAAAGGGCCCACAGCCACGTGGCGATGACTTGTGGTGCACTGAGTTAGTGGCACCTGAAGCGCTCAGCGGGTGTGCAGCCAGCGATGATGCGTCGTCCGGGCGGGACGCACTGGAAGCAATGTCTGTTGCCTACTGGACTGCTCCATAAATAAATCAAGACTCAATTTGAATTGGGGGACCTGCTGACCGCAGTGTAGGCCGCAGACAGTAGTCAGCACACACATAACTCCGCGGTACTGTGCCGCTGGGGACCTGTGTCGCGGGAGCCAGCGATCGGCTGAGGAGGCTGGTGGTCATGGCGGCGGACTCATGGCAGGCTGAGAGGCGCCGCCCTGGCAGACGCGTTGGCCATCCCGGAAGTGAACCACGCCCAGAGCCCCGGCCTATTTATTCACACTCCTACGCTGGACTGGCGAACGCCGGCCCAGCCCACTCAGCTTACGCTTACAGGGGGGGGGGACACAGCTACGTGACCGAGGTCTTCCCCACTGCCTGAGGTAACATGGTTGCGTCCACTGTCCACAACACTACAAACACCAGCAGTATATGTCCACATGGACATGTCTGTGCTCTGCATACTGAAGTCTGTCCAGCACATCACCGCCACACTTGGCATTGTGTACATTCTTTTTCATGGGTGACTTGCCTCCTTCACACATACTTGGTTCCCACCGCTCCCCACATTCTGCAATTGTGTGGCTGAGGGACCATGCAATTTTTGGAAGGTCAGAAGTCTTCTTCTGCGCTGCCTAGGTGGTAGTCCTGGGGGGGGTGGTCCGGGGGGGGGGGTCCTGGGGGTGGTGGCGGTGGGTGTTGTGGCCCTCTTGGTTCTCCAAGCTGCATGATCATTGGCTCCATGGCATCTGTTGGTCTTCAGCTGTGGATCTGGGCTGGGCTCCCTTTCATGCTGCAGGTTGTCGTCCTGCTTAACACCAGTAAAAGGCAGGTGTTAGATCCCTGCTGCTAATGCGCCTTATCGCCTATTTTTGGATCGCTTCGCCGATCTGGCTGGTCGTTGGGAATATCGCAAAGTGGTGTTTTCATGTGTTTTTGCACGGGAACGCCTACTCTGCATATCATTAGCGTTAGTTGTCGCTCTCATCCGTGGCGATGTTTTTTGCGGCAGCTATCGCTGGAAAACTGGCGATATCGGCAGTTTGCACCAGCTTGAGAATGGGGCGATAGATCAATCGCCACTTTTGCGGCGCTAAAGTGCCGATAAATCGGCGATAAGTCCTTGAGAATATGCCCCCTTATGCGCACGTTCAGATTAGAAGTTCTGCATAGTGTAAATCCAGAAATGCAGCCACGCTTTGCCAACTTCAATAAGTAAAACGAGTCGCGAATTTGCAAAAGTCTATTTTGCAAATAGACTATTGGCGCGAATCTAAAGAAGGCAACCTAAAATAGAATGAAAGAAAATATTAATATGCAACATGTTAAAGAGTAAACAGAAAGCCTGGTACATTGGCTGCAATATAAATCATGTCCTGGAAGCAAAAAGATAACTATTAATATTCAGACTACAGTGTAACTTAGATGAGCACACATGGGCACGATTCTTTCTCAAAGGTAAAGTGCTAAGTCTATGGTTAAAACTGCAATCCCTTCCTTTGTAGCAAAGGAAAGCAATGTCCATTGTTAATACTATAGATTTATTGCAACGGTGTAGAAACATTGGGTGAGGTAAATGTCCCCAGAAACCCTTTCCCCAGCAGAACTCGGGGGTAATGGGGATTCGGAGAAGCCTTGGTATTTCATTAATGCCGCTGCAGGCAGCACAGGAAACAGCATCTTCTGCTGTCATCAGCTTCTGTCTTAGTGTCAGGATGGCAGATGAAGATGATACAGCAGCCTTTGACCTGCTCAGCGACTTTAGCTGGTCCAAGGTGCCCCTCGTATCCAGGGTAACGCAATAGAGGTTTTGCACAGAGGATGGTCAAACAGAGGATTAGCTAAAACAAACATCGTTCTCCGATTGAGTTCTGGATACCAGACGATTATGAACAAAGACGACTCCTTTGAAGATCTCCCTTTGCTGAACCTGAAATAGAACATCGGAAAATGCATGACTGGGCTTTTGAGCACACCAGATCACAGAGAAGGACTGGATTTAGCCCATAAATTTGGATATAGTCACTTTTGCTAGTCTAATGATCTTTCATTCCTTTCTAAGTGATAAATAAACATGATAATTCTGGTTATGATATTGATGGTCGTATTGCAGTTCTAAAAGCATCTCCCATATGTTCTAAAATTAACAATTGAAGACACCCTAATATGTGCAGCTATTTTCAGCATCCCCTCTAAGAGGATTAGTAAGATTTAAAAACATGTTCGGAAGACCATCTTTGACCTCTGTATTATCTGTGTATAATGCAATGGTGCCAGCACAATGCTTCTATGGGGTGGAACTGTTGACCCTAAGAACAGAGGCAAGTTGGGAGAAATTGTAAGGGTGGGTAAATGCCTCAAAAAATTGCTAGGTTTGCCTAAAAGCACAATCTGCCCGGCAATAAGACTGGAAGGGTACCTGCAGGTTTGGAACTTTCTAGCCTTTAAGGCAACCTTGTGCTTGTGGGATAAGCTTTGGTCCTCAAAGATACAAAAGGTCTCAGCTTTCTGTGCCAGTGAAATTGTAATGAGTGAACTAAGATGGGCGGCGCAGGTCAGGTATAGACTAGGGAAAAGCGCTGGGGCACTAAAGGTAGGGAATTTTAAGGTTAGCAGGGCTTCCCATCTGTTGAAGGGGGAGTTGAAAGAGGCCAGTAGGAGAGAATCTTGGTTGGCGGACTTAGGCTATGTAGCAAGGAAACCCTCAGCTAGCTATATGCTGGAGTCGTGGGATAACTAAATGATGTTCCCCTACTTATCAGTTTTTCCAAATCCCCAATGGCGGATGCTCCTACTGAAATTTCGGGTTGCCTGGAATCTTAGATACTCAAAATATGAGAAATGTAATGTACTTTCTGATTTGGACAATAATTGTACCTATGGGTTGTGGTCCTCAAACTTCAATATTCATCTTTTATTAGGCGGCACTTTTATAGCATTCTCTGTCATATTTTTAAACCGCTTCTTAAAAAATATAACATTAAGCATCGTATGAGGCGCTGGCGCTACTCACGGACATGGAGTTTTAGAGGTTGCTTGTGCATTAGCAAAAGTTTTAAAAATAGGCTTGGGTTGAAATGCTTCAGAGTGTGAAACTGGATAACATAGGTTATTCTGCCTAGTCAAACTCTGTGAAGTGCTTTATATGATCTTCTGTTCATATCTCGATGTTAATGTGGGGCTCTGAGGGTAGGATGGACTAAAGATTGTTTTAGGATTGTGGGGAGGGTGGGACATGGGTTATTTTATCTTTCATCCTTTTATCTGTGGTTGCTTGGATGTATTGTTTTATTCACGTTTGTCTGAACAATAATAAAGATTACTACCACTACTAATATGTGCAGCTATTTTAAGTCACTATTAATATGAAAGTACCCTTTTCTGTACATGGACCACCTCTTTATCTGTTTGAAATTGACGAAAAAGGCAAAAAAAATTGAAAATCTATTAACTTTGGCTTCCATGCAAAATACTGTGTGGGAACTGTAAGGGCATTTTTCACAAAGATACAATGCTGCAAGCTTTTACTAGAAGTCTCTCTTAAGTCAGCCTTAAGTACTTGAATGATCTTTCACAAAAGTGCAATATAGCAAACTGTAATTAGATGTCCCTTTAAAATCATACACAAGTCCTTGTTCTACTAGGCTGCAGTGCTGTAGCCCATTACTCGAATTTCCATTGGTGTCCCCAATTAAAGCAAACAAGCTGCACCTTCAAACCCAGGATATGAGAGAATTATAAACATAGCAGACCCCGTTGGAACATCTCCTTGTGTTGAAAGTGGACTGGAACAAAGGAAAAAACAGAACTTTGCTATAAGGCATCTCCAGCTGTAGCACATGCTGCTTCCATCTCAATTTTAGATTACCAGAGACTAATTAACAGTAAAGACCGTTTGATATCTCCTTTTGTTGAATGAAAGTGGAAAAGAACAATGGAAAAAGCGTGTATGTTTTTGATAATGGAAGATCAAAAAAGGGATAAGATTCAACACATAACACCCAGTAGCCTTTGCTGGCACTCTGGCCCCTCAAAAGGGCTCTGGCAATAAATATAATATGAGTTATAGTGTACAGATTATCACTTATTTGAAATTCTGATAACTGACTAACCCTAACCAATGTCCCACAATGTGCTCAATGGGTGCCATCTAGTGCTGTGGGTGGCATTGTACCAGTAAAAGAACATGCATTTAGCAAGCTGTTACTAAGATATACAGTCTTATGAAGTTGACCCCTTCGTTGTAAACCATGATGTGCCATTCCATTGGATGCAATCTCTTACAAATACAGAGCTCAGTTTTGAACATAATTTCTCTGTAGACTGTGTTCAGTAATCCTTGTTCCAGCTAATGATCCAGAAGGCACATTTATCCCTGACAGACCTCTGCTGAGTGACCGTGTCCAATCTCCTCTTGTCGAAAAGTAGCACCCCTCTCCAGTGGTTTGTGGTCCTCATTTAACACAAGCGTACAGGGATAATTCTGTTTTAACCATGTCCTGAAGTTTCATTTGAGACCCTCTTGGCTATTTAAGGCAAAGGGCAAATGGGTGACAGCCTTGAAGATACATTGCAGCACTCTTGCGTCTGTGCTCTTCTATCTGTTTCATGGGACGCTGAGTTTGTCATCCTCTGACTGGAACCAAAAAATCTGAATTCTGAGGGGTATATTCACAAGAACGTGTGCTAAACATCTCCAAAAAATGTTAACGCAACTTTACACATCGCAGCCTATCGCGGGAAAATAACCCCGTGTCAACGTGGAATTCACAACACGGCGGTACCATGCGATAGTCCGCGATACAACAACTGCGACGGTGATAAAAACACAAACCTCAATGTGAAAAAACATGCGATGGGCCAAAGCGCGATGAGTAAATTAGCGATAAGCAGCGCCAGGCCTGAAATACACACATGGCAGGCGGGAAAAATCACTATAAAAGTAGAGAAAACACACAAACACAAAATGACCAACACCCAAGCACCATGGAGGCAGCCGGAGCAGGCGCAGAGGACGAGCGCAACCCCACAAGCACCCCGGACGACCAGCCTGGGACCTCGGGGACAGGGAAGGGCAAGGACAAGAAGAAGAGGAAGATGAAGTTCAGTCCACAGGAAAACAGGATCCTGGTCACGGAGGTGATGGAACACCATCAACAACTGTTCGTCACCTCCAACGTGTCATTGGGCACCAAAAATGGAATATGGCGGGACATCGTGGACAAGGTGAATGCCGTCGGAGAGCACAAGAGGTCAATGGACAAGGTCAAGAGGCGATGGATTGACATCAAGCACAAGACCAAGGAGAAACTCACAGCCAACCACAAGTCAGCAATGCAGACTGGAGGTGGGAGCCCAGTGCCACAGCTGGAGCTGGATGACATGGAGGAGCCGGTGTCGACAGTCATCAGTGTGGAGACAGTGGCCGGAGTCGGGGGACCGGACACTGCTCGACAGGACACAACACAACCGCAACAGGGTGAGTGACCACCAGGTACTGGGGGACGGGGGAGATGGCCACAATGGCACACATGCACAATCAAGCAGAGCACAGTGCACACCCACAATGACTCTGGATCATGGCCCTGATCCACAGACTGTCACAATGTACAATGCCATGCTGTCTGAATGTGAACCTGTTCCATGCGGCTACATACATGCGGACACATTGTAATACACCATCTCACCTTCACATTGCAGGGGCACCGTCAACACCTCCTGCAGAGCAGTCCCAGCCACTCTTCACTGATGACGAGGAGGACACCCCCAGCATCGACACCCAAGCCCTCCAAGACATCATTGATATCATCCGCAAATCACCTCCAGGATCAGGGCAGCCCAGCTGCATCGAGGAGACCCCACCCACTCCCCAAACCACCCAGCAGGAGGCACCCACAGCCCCGGCAGTCCCCCAAGACCCACAGGAACAACACATGGCCTTCCAACGCTGTGTGCTAGAGGGCCAGAGGGAGACGGCTGAGCAGGTGCGGGTGAGGTTCGACCTCATGGCTACCAAACTGGACGCCATCAATGGGTGTCTAGGTCCCATCAGGGACCATCTCCAGTCCCTAACGGACACCCACGGCCTGCTCCATGGTCTCCAACGAGCCCTGGCTGACATCACTGGAGTCATGACTCGGAGACAAGAACACCTGTCCACTCAGAGTGGCTCCAGCGATCCAGCTGTGAGCTGGCACACATGCGGAGGCTCATGGAGGACATGGTGCGGATGGAGGCGGAAAGGATGGCAGCCACAGCTGCACATCAGCAAAATGTAGCTGGGATCTACCAGGCCCTGCAGATCCTCATCATGGCATTGCTGCCACAAGGCGTGGCGCAGATGAATGCTGCTGCCCCCACACCATCCACATCTCCGCCCCCTGGTGTGTCAGTGCCTCCCAGTGCAGCAGGCGTATCCACTCCGGCCCCTGATCTGTCAGTGGCACACAGTGCCGCAGCCGGTACTGCATCACCCACAGGTGGGGCAGAGCACACATCCGAGGACGAGGACGTGGATGGGCTTCAGTTCAGAAGGAGGCACTAGCATTCATGTCCGCCACCTGGCCTGTTGCTGCTTGGTGCCGTACATGGCCCCATGACCTTCCACTGACCCCCGATACACTCCACTGCACTCACCTTGGACCGCGACATGGACTGCCATATCCTGTTTGATGGCCAATTACACGGCGACCAGACTGCGGACTGTACCCTTCCTCTTCCACAGTACTTGTCATCACCGGATGGAGTCTGGCTGGCCCTCCACGGGCCCATATTGTGTAGTGTGCTTGGCATGGCCCTGTACCGCTCCAGCTGCAAAACTCCACTGGATGTGCAATAAACATCCAGTAACGCACTGCTGTGTCATGTCTTTCATCATTCATGTATGAATGTGTGCATGAATGTAGGGACAATGATTTCCCTTACGTCAATGATGCTCATCTAGTGGGATGCCAGTCACAGTGTGCTACATTGCCTATTGTGTTCAGGGTGCCGTGGACACCACAACAGGGACACACGCATTAGTCACTTCCTTGTCCGGACATGGACTGAACCACGCCCAGAGCCCCCGAGTCATTGTTGCAAGCCCTGCGCTGGTCCGGCGTACGCCAGGCCAGGCCACGCCGCTTACGCTCCGAGGGGGGGCCCACATAGCTACCTGTCGCGGGCGTACTCGCTGGTGGTGTGCAGGTCACTGGTCTAGTTGTCAGCATGTCACGGCCACTCCCTGAGGGCAGGTTTGCACACACACCACACCCATCTGGCACAGGCGTCACAGGCCATGTGACCCCGCCAATATAAAGGGCCGACAACGTCACATTCCCCTCTGCCGGTGGTGACTGGATGACGGACGCTCCACGGTTCTCAATCATAAAGGGCCCATGACTTATTGCGCACAGGGTTAGTGGCACCCGAAGCCTTGCACCTGTCACGGGCCTACCACCACGTAGCGCAGACTGGCGTTGCACAGGGTTAGTGGCACCAGAATAGCTGAGCGGCTGTGCAGCCTGCGATGATGACGTGTGCACTGATGTGGTCTCCGCCATTGATGACTCAGGACTCAGCGTCATGTGTGGGACCTGCTGGGCCGCGGGGCGGGTCCGCATGATGTGGACCATGCCATGGTGGCGGGACCAGGGCCTGGAGCTTGCACGGGCACGTGGTGTGCCCACTGGTGGACACACCATTGGTGGCAGGTGAGCAGTGGGCCCGGGGTGCGCAAGTGCGGACAGCCAGTGCTGGCCGGCGGGAGGGGGTGGGGTGCGGCTGCATGCGTGCGCAGGGACGGACATGCGTTGTTGCCGTGTGCTGTGTGATGGACTCTGCCATGATTGACTCTGGCCTTGATTACAGATTGCAGATCTGGTGGCTTGCAGTGTATCCCGGCACGTGGTTGGAGACACACAGGTGGCAGCAGGTGAACAGTGGGGCCTGGGTGCGCAGGGGCGGCGGTGTCTCTCTCTCTCTCCCTTCCTTTCCTTCTCTCTCTCTCACTCTCTCCCCTTTCCTTCCCTCTCTCTCTCACTCTCTCCCTTCCTTCCTTCCTTCCTTCCCTCTCTCTCTCTCTCTCTCTCTCTCTCTCCCTTCCTTCCCTCTCTATCTCCCTTCCCTTCCTTTCCTTCCCTCTCTTTCTCTCTCTGCCTTTATTTCCTTCTCTGTTTCTCTGTGTCTTGCTCCTTTGATGTGCGCATGACACACGTTCTGATTTTGTGCTTTATTTTCCAGGCTGTGATGTCGAGATTGTCCCTGACGGACCCGACAGGAGTCTTCCGCATTGGTGTTTTGTGTTGTATTTCAATAACGTTTTTGGTTGTTACTTCAGTGCTGTGTTACTGTTTCTCGTTCTTCTGGCCACACGTGTGTTTTTTTTTGGCAATGTGCGTCATCATGCGCTTTTTGTGGCTCTTGTGTCGTGCAGGGTATGTGTATGTCCGGGGGGGCTGGGGGTGGTGGAGGTGGCTGTTGTGGCCCTCATGGGTATCAGAGCTGCATGATCATTGTCTCCATGGCATCTGTGGGTCTTCAGGTGTGGCTCTTGGCTGGGCTCTCTTTCATGCTGCGGGTAGTCGTCCTGCTTAGCACCAGCAAAAGGCAGGTGTTAAATCCCTGGTGCTACCGCGGCTTATCGCCTGTTTTTGGTTCGCATCGCGGATCTGGCAGTTCGTTGTGAAAGTGGTGTTGTGGTTTTTTCGTGTGTTTTTGCACGGGAACGCCTACTCTGCATCTCATTAGGGTTAGTTGGTGGTGTCCACCGTGGAGATACATTTTGGGGCAGTTATCTTGGGAATACTGGCGATGTCTGCAGTTTGCACCCGCTTGTGAATGGGGTGTTAAATCTATCTCCACTTTTGATGAGTTAGGGTGGAGATAAATCGGAGATAAGTCCTTGTGAATATCCCCCTGAGTAATCTCAATCACTTTCCTGTACACCAGTGGCCTTCAAACTGTGAGGCATTCCCTGTGGAAGTCTGTGGCGCTCTAAAAAGAGGGATGCCACTCCTATGGGAGGCACATAAGTCCCAAAACGAAGGTACACTAACTCGTCTGTTTAGAAAAAAAAAATAATAATGTTGATTGTTAGCAAATACAACTGCCACTACAAAGAAAAATCCCAAAAGGAGGTTATCAAACACAATGACAGTGATATATTTCCCATCATCATTGTATAGGTTAACATTATTTCAGGCCTCTTTTTAAGGGCAGTTGTTCACATGCTTAGGGAACGTCTCTCCTGCACTCTGGCGATGGCAACTGCTGCAGAGCTGAGTCCAAATGCGGAGTTGACGACAAGTGGGACACAGATGAGCTGCAGATAGACAACTCAAGATGAAGGTTCAGTGAATGTATTTACTATAAAAAAGAGAATCCTAAGGGAGTAATCAGTCTCCTTGAATTTTTTTAGTGCTAAGGAAGTGTTAGTCACATGCCAGACCACATCTTACACCAACTGTACCAAGCACCAACAGTTCATAGGCACAAACTGGTGGGTAGAGATTTGGGTGCTGTATTATGGAAAAAGAAGACACGGGAGTCGTGGACAGCAGTACAAGTGAGGCACTGGAAGGTGAGAAGGACTGTTAGGTGGGCAGCGTCAGGAGACAGAGAAGAGGTAGGCTTGACATACAGTGAGTGACAGGCAAGAGAAAGTGAAATTATGGGGGAACGATTGAGACTATGGAGGGTGTGATAGGAGAGGTGAGCTTGGAGAGGAGAAGCTAGTGTCTGTAGGAACAGTAGCAGAAGAGGTGGGCAGTGACAAGAGACTTGGACAATAATGAAGGGACTAGGTCATGATAGAGAGGATGGACAGTGACAAAAAAGGTTGACACTGACAGGAGAGGTGGACACTTGTTTATTTATTTATTTATGCGTTTTTATATAGCATGGACATTACCCAGAGGCGTCAGAGTGCTTTACAATAGAGCCAAAGAACATTACATGAGAAATTTAGAGTAACAAGGTAGTAGGTGACAAGATGTGTAGCTACTAAGGTTACTCATGGTGCGAGTTACATATTTACATATTACATATTCAATATAAATTACATATTTAGGAAAGTTAAGGTGCATAGGGTTACGTAAATTCATATTTCATATGTACAGAATTGAAGCTGAAATGTAATTAAAGCTTTCGAGGGTTTCATGTAACGAACTTAGCGAGGAGTGTTACTGAGAAAAATGTCTTTGGAAGAGAAGAATTTTAAGTTCTGTTTTGAAGATCTGAAAAGAGGTGGTGGTACGAAGGTTTGGAGGAAGAGAATTCCAAATTCTAGTTGCATTACCTGAGAAAGATTACGCCATGAGTCTTTCCATTTTGAATGTTGGAGGGTCGAGCAGCACATTTTCAGCTTTTGGTGTGTTAGGTTTTAAAATCCCGTCCCTGCAATGTACTCCTTTCACGTTATATTAGGTTAGCAATGTGTGGCTAAATATATGCCAGTTGTATTTACGTTATGCAACCCACTGAGTTATCCCCGTAAGGTGCAGGCTTCAGTTAGCGAGTGTGACTCCATTTTGTATTTCGTAATCCTTATTAGGCTGCTTAGACTGTGCCTAAGTTAGGCCTCATGGCTCACAATGCTTGCCTCAGCAGATCACTGTATTTCGTTATTATTTTTTCCTTCCTGCTCAAGGCTGTTTTCCGACCTGCTAATAAGGAGACAAATCAGCTCTCACATACCAATCTAAGTGTTTAGTTCTGCTCCCACATTAGGAGACGCTGAGACCCGGCGCAGTGACCTTGGGTTTCTGATAACATGTACCCATCTGGCAGGTGGTAGCTCATCTCCCTATGCCTCCTTTGTTCATGTACGGCTCAGGCCGGTAGTTTTCCATGGTGGGTGGTGTTGAAGGCTCCGGGGGAAGAATGATTACTCACTGTAGATTGTTGGGGGGTCAGTCCCTCGGCAGACATTTTAGGGTGCAGGTCATGATGGACTCCTCTGCAGAGCATTACCAATAAACATGTAAGTTTGTATTCTCTACTGTCTGACCGACTCCTCATAGCAGGTGGTTGTGAGAAAACCCGAGTGGCCCTAGCGGGCCACTTCCTTCAGTTGGCGCCCGAACAGGGACCCCGCAAGGTGATCCGACTCGCACGTAATCGGGTTGTAGGGTCGGGGGGGTGCATTTGGTCAGTAGGGCGGATCGGGGCACCCCAAACAAGACCGAGCTTGGTTCTCGCAGCTGCCCCGCCCGGCTGATCGGGCGCCCCCTCGTCTAGTGGTCACCAGCTGGGGTCCTGAGAAGGCGAAACCTTGGAGTTGACCGTTTGGTCCGAAGAATCGGCAGTGGAGAATAGCTTGACTCGACCTGTGTGCACCAGGTGAGTGATTTGATTTTTAGGAAAAATGTCGCCATTCTTGGACGACACGAGCCTGCGGGCTGTGTCTTGATGCAGTCTCCGGACTGTCTTGTTTGCAGTTTTTGAACTGCCTTGTTTGAACGACACGAGTCGACGGGCTGTGTCTTGGTACGGTGTCCGGACTGCCTTGTCTTGAACTGGGTGGGTCTGCGGACCCTTGGAAAGGCACAGAGTGTTTGCGAGCAGTTCATCGAACCACCTGGAAATTTGGCCCGTGCTTGAAAAGGCCCGGGACTGCCAGCGAACAATCTGCCAGACCAACTGGTAATTTGGCTAATGCTCGAAAATGTCTGGGGCTAGTGCCTGTCTTCTTGGATTTGATACAGTCTCCGGACTGTAGGGAGTGGTCCCCGGACCGTTTTTGTTTCGCTCCGTGACTAATATTTGTTACTTTATCTTTGTCTTTGTTTGTCGATTGTTGGTGTTATACTTGTCTGTTAGGGACAGTGCCTGTGTCTTATATTAAGATGCCTTGTTTCAGCAAATTGGGGTATTTTGGATGTCGATGTTGTTCTACTGATGCTCGATTGGAAGAGAGCCAGCCTGCACCCCCGGAGGGTACTCCAAATTTTGACATGTATGTTAAGCATGGTATTGGCCCTGTTATCCTGTTATGTTTAGCACATTGTGGCGTAAATATACGAGGGACAATACTGAGTTACAGTGGCCGCTTACTGGCTCATTTGATGAACAGAAATTGAACTTCTTGCAGGACAAGTTGTTTGCTAGGAGGAGCAGACAGTCGATGTTTTATTCTCTGAGACTATGGCAGAAAGAAGCAAAGCAGCGATGCATGAGGGCAGAGAAAGAGGACCGGCAGAGGCAGACGCAAACGATAACACAGAAAGCAGTAGCCTATGAAAGAGGGAAGGTAGAGAAGGGTATAGCATGTGCAGATAGAAAGTTTCGGTTACAGACAGATAAGTGCAATGTGACTAGAGAGGAAGGTGATGATTTTGTTGAAGAGCTATTGGATTCTCGTCCTCCTCCTCCTTATGCCCCTGAACGGATATACCCAGCAGTCCCAACCTCCCAGTCCTTGGCCCCTAGTGCCGCCCCTTCTAGCATCCCTGTTTCTGGTACTACCGCTTCAGCCCCGGGCCCTCTTGCTTCTCTTCTGTTCACACCAGCCACCGGGGCGGGTGCTGTTAATTCCCCTGCCCAGTCTGTTAGTTCTGTGTCGACTGCTACTCCTCCTTTCACCCCTACCGCCCTGTCTCCCTACCTGATGGTACCTGTCTCTGCGTCTGCTCCCTCCCCGTGAGTGTGACACACCAGGCACAGTTGAATGTTGGAACTCCTGCGCGTGGAGTGCATGATGTGAACTGGGCAGCAGCGCGAGATCGAATGGATAAAGTGTTGGTGCGTTCTGCAGTGGGTGATGAGGAAAAGAAAATGGTGGCGAATCAAGCAGCTCAGTGGGCTCGGCACCCGATCTATACCGTGGAGGATGTGTGGAGTGTGATGAAAGATTACGAGCCGTTTATACAGCAGCATGCCCTTAAACACATGTCAGCGATGCTGATAGAGTTGTGGGAACAGTGCTTTCAAGGTGTTGCACCGCAAATAATATGACATACGGGATAGGGTATCTGCTGCAGGTATGGCTCCTAATGAGGTTTTTAGCAATATAACGACATAAGTGGGTTACCGAGTTAGATTGCTCCAGAAGATTCCGACAATGGGGACACAGCATCCCATGAGGGAAGTTCATCCCATTTACCACCCTGAAATTCCGGAACTGCGGGATTCCACCAATGCTGTGATTAGACAACGGGTCGACGCTCGGTTTCAGGAGCAATGGATTTATATTCCTTGGAAGAGGAGCGAGGTCCTATCCTTAAAAGGCCAGCTGCCGGACCCCCGAAAAAACCCTACTGCATATTATAAGGAATTGACGGAGGCGGCATCCTCTACAGTAATGACGTTAGCTGATATAGAGTTGTTTTTCGGCTTGTTGGTACCAGTGGACATATGGAGGCAAGTCCATATGCAGGATCATGTACTAGAGTTGGGGGGAACATGGGACGAGATCAGGACTTGGGATAAGGAGCGTAAGCCTGGAGACAAGCCGAAAGCGGAGCTCCTCGCTTTGCCAGGGCGTATTATCACATACATGCATTCACTTATCCCGCCAAGAAGGGTGGATTGGGATAAGTTGACTGCATGTCGCCAGTAGAAGGATGAAAGTGTATCGGATTTCTTTACTAGATTTGAAGGGGTGTTCTTAGATTTTAGTGGACACGACCTGTCGCAGGAGGGTGGTGTTAGTTTATTTGTCAACAGATTTGTCACTAACTTACTTCCCGAGATTGCAACACGGTTGCAGGCTTTGGAAAGCACTTGGACGACATCATCCCCATCCATGACATTGAGTATGGCACAATATTACGAATGAGGACAAGGAAAGGGTGGAGAAAAAGTCAAAGGACTTGAAGACGAGGGTATTGATGCAGCAGGTTGCAAGGGGAAATGGACGAGGTAGAGGTTCGGGTTCGGCACAGCAGCAGTCTGGCAGAGGTGGCGTGTCAAACGCGCCCCTCGGACTCAACCAATGTGCGCACTGCAAAAAGGAGGGACATTGGCGGAATGAGTGTCCGGAGTTGTTACAGAAGGGTGAGGCCCCAAGGGTCGACGTTTTCGAGGACGCGGGCGAGGAACAGGAGGTAGAGGGGGAATGCAGTCAGAAGATACATTACACAATAGGCAGAGCGGGAATTATTTTGACGACCCCAGAGGATGGCAGTACTATCATGACAATTATGACATGGACAAAGTGGCGGGGTTGTCTCATAGCTAGGACAGCCGAGGACAGGGTGAGGGACCAGTTCCTGTGCCTATAGATCAGAATGGACCTTATGTCTCTGCTGATTTACAGGGTACTACTGAACATTTTTTAGTTGATACAGGGGCTATGAATAGCTCTGTTTCCCGTTCACTGGTCCCGGGGGCAGCTCTGTCTGGCCAAAATAATGTTTTGGTGGGTTTCTCAGGCGTGCCGGTCATTAGCCCCATTTCCAAGCCTCTTGCTTGGACTATTGGCCCCTTTACGGTCGATTCACCATTTTTGTTGACGTCAAATTGCGGGGAAAATTTGTTAGGACTCGATTTATTGAAAACGGTTGCATGCGACGATTTTCTGTTCTCCAGACGGTGTATACATGACTATTGAATCGCAGGTAGCCCATGCCAAACAGTGCTTTGCAAAAGATCCCCCCTTCCAGCTGAGTTTTAAGATGTGCTGCGCGCATTATGGGCTACAGGGGACACGGATGTGGGGTTGCTGCAGATCCCACCAGTCTCTATACAGATCAAAAATAATGCTAAATTGCCACGTATTCCCCAGTACAAGATATCCCAGGCAGGTGAAAAGGCCCTATTGCAAATAATACAGGATTTGATTGAGTCTGGTGTGGTTGAGGAGACTACGGCGAATGTGTGTAATAGCCCTATTCTTCCTATTCTTAAAAAGACCCCCTTGGATTCTCCTGATGCTCACCCTGATGTTTACCGCTTTGTGATTGACCTCAGAGAGGTTAATAAGATCGTAATTCCCCAATACCCTGTGGTTCCGGACATTACAGCGATCTTAACAATGATTCCCCCATCAGCAAAACATTTCTCTGTAATTGACTTGAAAAACGCTTTCATCAGCATACCAATTCATACAGATAGCCGATATCTGTTCGGTGTCGCAATAGCCGGTCGGAGCATTAGATTCTGTTGTACTCCACAAGGGTATACTGAAAGCCCTAGTATTTATAGCCAAGCCTTGAAAGCTCACTTGGATTCTTTGGAGCTTCCCCCTGGTAATGTGCTGTTGCAGTATGTTGATGACCTCCTTATTGCTTCGGACAACGAGGATCGTTGCAAAGACGCCACAGTTAAATTATTGTTGCATCTGGCGCGTCATGGACACAAGGTGTCGCTTTCCAAATTCCAGTATTGTTGAGTTGGGGGGTCACCTATTTAGGTCACCTACTGTCGAAGGAGGGCTGCAGATTAACACCTGAGCGCATAGCTATCATCACTAACATGTCTGTCCCTAGAACCCAACGCGAGGTACGCGCGTTTATAGGGATAACATCGTATTGTCGGCATTGGATCCCTAATTACTCCCTACTAACAAAGCCCCTTTCTTTACCTGACCACAAAAGATGTGCATGAGCCTCTGCCTTGGACACCTGCATGCCAGCAAGCTTTTGAGCAACTAAAGACTGCACTTTGCTCTGCTCCTGTGCTTGGTACTCCTGATTACCAGAAGCCTTTTGTACTCTACGTGCATGAGGTGGACGGTTGCACGCTTTCTGTTCTAACACAGGGTTTCGGTGGTAAGCAGAGACCCTGCACCTATTTTTCTGCCATGCTTGACAACGTCGCCAGAGCGCTCCCGAGCTGTCTGAGAGCTGCCACGGCGGTGGCAGTTTCTATCAGACAATCGGCAGGGCTCGTCCTTGATACTGCTCTCACAGTAATGGTACCCCATGCTGTGGATACACTATTGAATAAGACAAAGACGCAGCATCTTACTAGTGCGCGTCTGACTGGCTATGAACTGACCCTATTTGCTCCACACATTACCATCAAAAGATGTACCACTCTGAACCCGGCCACGTTACTACTCCTCCTTTCGGAAGAAAGGGGCAATGATGTCCATGATTGCTTATTTCGGACTGAGGAAGAAACGAAGGGACGGGTAGACCTGACTGATGTTCCCTTATCTGAACCCCAAGGGGAACTATATGTCGATGGCTCTTGTTTCAAGTTACCAGATGGCACTACCACTGCAGCCTATGCAATAACAACGCTACACACTGTAGTTGAGACATCCCGTATCCCACACCAATCGGCCCAAGCTGAAGAGTTGGTTCCCCTTCTCAGGGCTTGTGAGTTAGGTGAGGGACTGGCTGTTAATATCTACACTGAAAGCCAGTACGCCTTTGGGGTGGCCCATAATTTGGGGCGCCTCTGGGCAGAGAAGGGTTCTTGACTTTGCATGGGCTGCGGATTCAGAACGGGTCATTGATACATATATTGCTGTCCGCATTTACACTTCCCAGTAAGGTAGCAATAGTGAAATGTAGCGCTCATAAGGCTACTACAGATGATGTGGGGAAGGGAAATGCTTTTGCAGACAGCTAAGGAGACAGCTCGATCAAAGATGACACAGATGTTGGTGGCAGGTCCCGCTAGGTGGGTCTCAGACAATGGAATGTTCGAGGACACATTGGAGAATGTCAGGGAAATCCAGGGTGAGGCGACTTTAGATGAGTTAGCAATGTGGGAGGAGAGAACAGGTCGCTTGGATGAGGATAGGTGTTGGACTGACTTGTCAGGGAAGCAGCGATGACTGCTGCCTAATGCATACGTGCTCCCTGTTGTTACCATGGCCCATGGCCCGGCGCACATTAGTGCCAAAGGAATATGCAAGTTGCTGGACCCAGTATGGCAGAATGATAATATTGCTAAGACAGCCACGCATTTAGTGAAGCACTGCATCATTTGTCTGAGGCATAACCCAGGGAAAGGTACCCCTACACCCGCTGGTAATTTTGCACCGCCTTCCTTCCCTTTCGAGGTTCTCCAGATGGATTTCATCGAAATGGAACGAGTTAATAACCTCAAGTATGTGCTAGTAGTGATCTGCACATTCAGTAAATGGATTGAGGCTTATCCCACCAAAGAGAATACAGCTATGGCGACGGTGAAGGCACTTCTAAAGGAGTACTTCCAGCGCTATGGATTGCCACGCGTGATCTGGAGTGACAACGGAAGTCACTTTAATGCAAAAGTAATTGAATTGGTGTGCACAGGTTTGCATGTTAAACAAAAGTTTCATGCAGCGAATCATCCAGAGTCGGCAGGCCTAGTTGAGAAGTACAATGGTACTCTCAAACTGAAACTAGCGAAGATCCAAGAAAGCACAGGACTGCGATGTCCAGATGCATTACCCTTGGCTTTATTATCTACCAGAGCGACAGCGAATTCTAGAACAGGGTTGTCCCCTTACGAGGTGGTCTTCGGACGCCCTGCTAATGTTTGGGGCGTCCCCAGACCCCAGCGTTTCTCCGAGATAGAGTACCCCTTGCTTGTAGACTACCTGTATAAATTGTCTAAAGATTTTCGTTCTCTTCATCAACAGATACAAGCCACGTTGCAGCCAGTACCAGAGGGGCCCGGGCATTGCATACAGCCCGGTGATCACGTGATGATAAGGAACTTCCAGCGGAAGAGCAGTCTGGAGCCAAGGTGGAAAGGGCCAATACTCATCCTCCTTGCCACGAGAACGGCTGTTAAGGTGGATGGCAGAAAGCACTGGATCCATACTTCTCATGTGAAAAGGGTGCCTCTCCCGCACGACCGTTGGGTCAACGAAGGCATGGGTGATCAGGAGTGTGAGAAGGTGCCACGCTTCGTTCCCTTCTCTGATGCCCGAGTGAGGTGGGGGCAGACAGACGAAGAAAGTGATGCAATTCTGTCTAGGCGATCCCACCGGAGATAAGGGCTGCCCCAGATAACACCGTCTCTAACACACTGGAATCTGAATCTCGATGCCCATCTGATCCTGAGTTTCTGCCCCTTTTTGTTGATGAAACAGTGCCTGGAGTTACCAAGTATAATTTGAGGCCCCGGAAAAAGGACGGTGCACCAGCCGAACAGTCTAGGAGTTAGGGAAGGACTCGAGCCTAGGGCGCAGGTGCTGTGCCTAAGGTGCCTGTATTAGACTAGGGCGAACTACACTGGTGCACTGCCCTGGACACTGGACAGGATAGTTGAGGGTATTTGCCCAGGAGGGAGGGTGCCCTATCCTGAAAGAAGAAGGATTGGTTTTGCTGCAAGGGCTGCGATCACGCAGCTCCTCCGTGGGAGTGCTTCATAGCACCGTCGTTGATGAACAATAGAAGCCTACCGGCGAGGCTTGGAACGGACGCTGGGTGATTTGTGCCCTCTGGTGCTGTTGTTGCAATAAGTGGCTCTAGTCTGTGGATTTTTCTTTCCCTCTTGATACCTATAAGTTGCCCTTGCGGTTTCCCAAATGTATCCTTTTGGTCGTCCTATCCCTGACGAGGAGCAGCCCTTTGCACAGATGGTCCTGTGTGGTCCTCTTGGTCTACTAAGAGTAAAATGGTGTTTATTGTAATAATATTGTTTCTCTGATGATCGTATTTGGGGTGATCTGGTACTTAGAGGAGCAACATCCTGTGCCCACCTTGATAGGGACCACCCCGGTTCCAGCAGAGCACTTGTTTGTCACACTGGCCCCACATAAGGAGAGACATAGACAAACTTATGCCCAAAATGCTTTTGTTCAGATGCTTCATCAGGTACACAGTGCTACTAATGTCACAAATTGTTGGGTGTGTGGGCTGCGTCCCTCAGTTATGCATAAAAATGATTTGCTGGTATCATTGCCTCTGTCATATTTAGGTAGCTGTGAAGCCTGGATCCAACTGCTCTCTATGGTATACATGCATTATCATGCTGACGTTATGAAAATGGTGCAAGCAGTATTAGAGTATATAGTGGTAACCAGGGATATGCACCTGGGACAGATGACAATGAGGGTACCCTGCACCCAGATGCTTGTATGAATGTATTTGAAGCTCATGAAAATGTCACCTGGTTACGAAACAAAATGTTAGATTTCCAAGGATTTAACGTCACTGAATACTTTAAATGTTTCCAGGAGCGCAATATCACTAAAGACAAAGCCATGCCTGTCCATGTAATCAATGCAACAGCCAGTTTCTGTGTGGAAGGAGTAGGGAACATTTCAGTAGGACTGAGTCTTTGTAACTACACATACCGATTGAACACTACTAGTAGCCCACCTTTGCTTACACCTCCGAATGTATACTTCATCTGTGGGGAACAGGCTTATACCTGGCTCCCGAGAGGGTGGTCTGGCCGGTGTTATGTATCCTTTCTCTTGCCTCCCGTTTACATTGCACCGTCCAATGACCACAAGGATCATAGACTACAGCGTAGGGATCTTCAGGTACACTGAGTTAGGAGAGTGGTTGATCCATAACGAAGGGCATTGTGCCGTTCTGGAGTCCCATGTTCAATAGTCGTAATATTCGTCGCCTTGCTAGGGTAGTTGAGGGAGTTATCAATGCAACTGCTGGTATACTGACTAACATTACAGTCGAGCTTCAGGCTACAAGGCTCGTTTCTCTTCAAAACCGGATGGTTTTAGACGTCATTTTGGCTGATAGGGGTGGAGCCTGTCGTGTCATCGGCTGCAGCTGTTGTGTGTACATTCCTGATAGTGCCCCTACTGTGTACTCCTCAATACAGAAATTACACAGACTTGCCTCAGATATCCATCAGGATAATGGTTAATGGTCCCTTACTGGGTGGCTCTGGGATCTAGTGACCTCATGGGGTTGGAAGATATTACTTGTTCTAATAGCCATCGCAGGAGTCATCTTTACCTGTTGCTTATGCATTAACTGTCTCCCAGCCTGTTGCACCTATTGTATGAGTATACTTACCCCTACTCCTACATTGCCAAGAAGTGACAACAAGATTCCTGTTATGATGATGCAGGAGATTCAGGATCTGATGCTCATTGACGAGGGCATCTTCGAATATTAAATGATTCCAATGATCATGTGTTGCTTGTTTTTCCCATGTTACCTGAGTGACTATGTAATTCCTTTCTCTCCCTTAGAATTGTAAAGACCCTACCGGATAGCAATAAAGCATTTAGCCACCCATGCTAAAAGGAGGGTCTGTTAGGTTTTAAAATCCCGTCCCTGCAATGTACTCCTTTCACGTCATATTAGGTTAGCAATGTGTGGCCAAATAGATGCCAGTTGTATTTCCATTATGCAACCCACTGAGTTATCCCCGTAATGTGCAGGCTTCAGTTAGCGAGTGTGACTCCATTTTGTATTTCGTAATCCTTATTAGGCTGCTTAGACTGTGCCTGAGTTAGGCCTCATGGCTCGCAATGCTTGCCTCAGCAGAACACTGTATTTAGTTATTATTTTTTCCTTCCTGCTCAAGGCTGTTTTCCGGCCTGCTAATAAGGAGACAAATCAGCTCTCACATACCAATCTAAGTGTGTAGTTCTGCTCCCACGTTAGGAGACGCTGAGACCCGGTGCAGTGGCCTTAGGTTTCTGATAACATGTACCCATCTGGCAGGTGGTAGCTCATCTCCCTATGCCTCCTTTGTTCATGTACGGCTCAGGCCGGTAGTTTTCCATTGTGGGCGGGGTTGAAGGCTCCGGGGGAAGAATGATTACTCACTGTAGATTGTTGGGGGGTCAGTCCCTCGGCAGACATCTTAGGGTGCAGGTCATGATGGACTCCTCTGCAGAGCATTACCAATAAACATGTAAGTTTGTATTCTCTACTGTCTGACCGACTCTTCATTCTTGGGAAGGCATAGCAGGTGGTTGTGAGAAAACCGAGTGGCCCTAGCGGGCCACTTCCTTCAGGTGAACGTCAAGGGTCACCTGATATCTAGAGTTTCTTTGCTAAGTATCAAGGGGTGGAAGTGTGAATGGCTTTATGGGTGATGCAGGCAGTCTTGTATATATTCCTGGCTTTTACAGGGAGCCAGCGGAGGGTTAGCAGCATAAGTATGACATGGTCATTTCTTTTGGCCCTGCAGAAAATATGCGTAGCTGAGTGGAGAATGGCTTTTAAAGGAGATAGGTAGGTCTTGGGGAGGACAGCAAGGTGAGAATTGCAGTAGTCTGGTCTGGAGAGTACCAAAGATTTGACAAGAGTTTTCAGGTCTTGCTCAGGAATGTAACGGTGGACCCCCCAGACGCGGCGCAGTTGGAAGCGTGCATTCTTGGCCATGGTGCTGATTTGGGATTGGAGGTTAAGTCTTTTGTCCATGATGACCCCTAGAGATTTGACACTGTCAACAATGGTAGGTTTACTGTTAAGAATGTATAGACTATCCATCTATGATTGAACAGGAGGTGGAGAGTTTGAGTTAGAGATAAGAAGGAATTCAGTTTTAAGGGATTTATTTTTAGGTGATGAGATGGCATCCGTTCTTGGATGGAGTTGAGGGTGGTGGTGAGAAGTAAGATGTCATCAGCATAGAGGTGATAAAGGATCCCGGACTCATGTAATTGGGCTCCTAGCAGTTCAATATAAAGATTAAATAGGGTCAGAACAAGGATAGGGCCTTGGCAGACCCCAAGGACCTCAAGAACTTCCGACCCATCTCTCTGCTCCCGTTCCCCGCGAAGGTCACCGAGAAAATCGTCAACAAACAACTGACCCGCTACCTCGAGGAGAACAACATCCTGGACCCTTCCCAGTCCGGCTTCCGCAGCAACCACAGCACCGAAACCGCCCTCATCGCCGCCACCGATGACATCAGGACCCTGCTAGACAACGGAGAAACAGCAGCCCTCATCCTCCTGGACCTATCAGCCGCCTTCGACACGGTCTGCCACCACACACTACGAACACGCCTTCACGACGCCGGGATCCAAGAGAAGGCCCTGGACTGGACCACATCCTTCCTTTCCGGCAGAACACAAAGCGTCCGCCTCGCCCCTTCCGATCCAAGGCCACCAAGATCATCTGCGGCGTACCCCAAGGCTCCTCCCTCAGCCCAACGCTGTTCAACATCTACATGGCACCCCTCGCCCACGTCGCCCGACAGCACAACCTCAACATCATCTCCTACGCCGACAACACCCAGCTGATCCTCTCCCTCACCAAAGACCCTCACACCGCCAAAGCCCACCTCCACGAAGGAATGAAGGCCGTCGCCGAATGGATGAGGACCAGCCGCCTGAAGCTGAACTCGGACAAGACGGAGGTCCTCATCCTTGGTTCCAACCCTTCAGCCTGGGACGACTCCTGGTGGCCAACATCACTGGGAACAGCCCCGCCACCCACCGACCACGTACGCAACCTAGGGGTCATCCTCGACCCCACCCTCTCCATGACTAAGCAGGTCAACGCCGTTTCCTCATCCTGCTTCAACATCCTCCGAATGCTCCGCAGGATCTTCAAGTGGATCCCCACCGAAACAAGAAAAACAGTCACCCAGGCCCTCGTCACCAGCAGGCTGGACTACGGAAACGCCCTCTACGCAGGAACGACGGCTAAGCTCCTGAGACGGCTGCAACGCATCCAGAACACCTCTGCACGTCTTATCCTCGACATCCCCCGACGCAGCCACATCACACCCCACCTGAGAGACCTGCACTGGCTCCCTGTCAACAAGAGGATAACCTTCAAGCTCCTCACCCACGCACACAAAGCACTCCACAACTCCGGACCAGCCTACCTCAACAGACGACTCAGCTTCTACACCCCCACCCGCCAGCTCCGCTCGACCAGCCTCGCCCTCGCCACAGTCCCCCGCATCCGGAAAACGACCGCCGGCGGCAGATCCTTCTCCCACCTCGCCGCCAAGACCTGGAACACCCTCCCCACCAACCTCCGACAGACCCAAGACCTACTGGCCTTCAGAAGACTCCTCAAGACCTGGCTCTTCGATCAGTAGCAGCACCACCCCCCTCTTCCCCCAGCGCCTTGAGACCCTCGCGGGTATGTAGTGCGCTTTATAAGTGACATGATTGATTGATTGATTGATTGAGGGACACCTTGATCCACAGCCTTTGGAGTTGAGAGACAGTTTTCAATTTTTCTTATCTGAGATCTCCCGTGAGGTAAGATCGAAACCATCTCAGTACCATGCCTTAAATTCCAATTCTTTCTTTTAGTGTTTTTGGAAGTGTGTGATGGTTTGCGATATCAAAGGCTGCCGAAAGGTCAAGAAGGATCAGGAGGCAGGAGCTGCCCAAGTCTAAGACTCAAAGGATATCATCAATAACCGCTGTTTCGGTGCTGCAGCCTTAACTGAAGCCAGATTGAAATTTGCCTAGAAGATCGTTGTCCTTGATGTGTTGGGTGAGTCGCTACACATCTTTCTGTGATTTTGGTAAGGTAAGGGAGGTTGGTGATAGGGCGGAAGTTGTTGAGGTCATTCACATCGGGGGAGGGATTCTTTAGTAATGGGGTCATCTGTCCAGTTTTGAGGGCATCAGAAAAGGATCCTTGGCTGAGAAATAGGTTGACCAGATTTGTCCAGTAGGAGAGCTTGTGGGTGTTGAGGTCTATTGCAATGTCACTTGGGACAGGGTCTAGAGAGTGGTTTGAAGGTTTAGTTTTCAAAATGTTCTTGAGGAGGCAATCATCAGTGATGAAGTCAAAACTGACATGAGTGTTTGGATTTACATACCTCATATGGGGTTGGATGTGCATCATTTTTTTTTGTCCTCATTTGCCTCTAAAAACCACCATTCATTTGCACATTTGGATAGAGTGTCCTGCCCTTATGTGGTGGAAGGAAGAGAAAGAAGATTTTTGGGGGTTACAAGCTATGCGGCCCTCGGATTTAACCACCCTCTTCTACAATTCACTTTTTCTCTTTCCACCCGCTCCCGTTTATCTGGAGAAGAGCGGGGGGAAAAAAAGACAAAAGTGCCAGTCGAGGCAGAGAAGGCTTAATCATCGGACCCCTAGTTTTTGTTTACTCAGCCTTGTTGCTCACACCAACTAAGCATGGGAAGCCAAAAATCATGGTTCCTAAATCCCAACATATCCAGTCTAGCAATATGCTTTACAGAGCGAATCCAATCATCAAAGCTAGGAGGAGCCACGGCCACCTATTGTTTACATATTTCCCTGCGAGCCAATAGCACACAGTAAAAGATCAACCGTGCCTGGTTCCTAGTAGTTTCCACCATGGGATCCACACATCCGAAAATAACAAGCATGACGATTACCTTGATGTTCATCTCCAGCATAGCCCTACTCACGTCTTTCCAGAATGTCTGGATCTCTGGACAATCCACAAACATATGTACATCATCTTCTCTCATACTGCCGCACTTCGGGCAGGCTACTTCGCCTCCTCTCCCAAACTTTGATAATCTCTGGGGGGACCAATAGGCTCTGTGAATGGAGAAAAGATGATTTCTTCTCAGGTATGCAGGTTTGACTACTTTAAATAACATGGACATAGATACTTGCCTTTTATGTTCCAGCGATGCCTCCGGCAAGCATCTTCCCCACAGTTCCATTGGCAGGATAAAAGCTCCATCCTCCAGTTCAACCACCAGCCAATAGATGACGGCCAGCTCCTTCTCGGCTACTGTCTCTTGCAATAATCGATCTTCAAGCTCGTTTTGATCCCCTATTATTGTTTCCGAGGCTTGGTACCAGCTCCGCATCTGAAGGTATTTGAATCTGGATATTTTATGGTCTGTTCGTTGTTTACACATTTCCCAAGTAATCAAATGACCATCTTGAATTATATGCTCCCAACTTGTAAAACCTGCCTTTAATAATGGTGCTGCAGGTGCATCTTTTGTCCATTCTGGAGGGCCGGGTGAGTCCCAGATTGGAGCCCATAGGCAATGATATGGAATTTTTAAAACTTTTCTAATCTTGTACCAGGTCTCAGCCAGCCCCCTCAAAATCTTTAGTCTAACTTTTTTTAAATACTTGGGGTCTGCATATTTAGACAAAAAGCCTTGTTTAACCCCTGCCTCCAGGCTCAACATCAGGGCCAACAGGCCCCCAATCTCAGATGATCTTGGTGTGTTAAACAACATTCTCCCGTTCTTCAATAAAAAGGCCCATGAGTAAAACAACAAATCTGGCAGTGCTAAACCTCCTTTTCCACCCTCCTTCTCAATTTCTTACATGCTATCCTTGGGCCTTTACTTGACCAAATGAAGGTACTGATCTGACTTTGCATCTTCTTTAGCCATACCTTCTCAGATGGCAGGGGAATAGAATCGAAAAGAAAAGTGAGCTTTGGGAGGATTATCATTTTTACTAGATTGACACGGCCCAATAGAGAAAGCTGAAGATGAGACCAAATTTTTAGGAGCCTTCAAACCTCTTTGTTGACTTTCTCAAAGTTAACTTTAGTTATTTTATTAACATCCTGTGATATCATGACTCCCAAATACCTCATTTCCCCTCTACTGGCATCACCTCCTGCGTCCAGATTCCAGGACATAATCTCTGTCTTACCCATGATGATGTCATAGCCCGAAATCTTTCCGAAGTCTGCCGTCAGAATCATGATACGCATCAAGGTATCTTGCAGATTAGTAGTGTAAATGAGGATATCATTGGCATATAAACCCAGTTTCTTACTCCAGCCGTCGTATTGAAAAGGTACAATGTCAGGATCCTCCCTAATTTTTCAAGCCAGAGGCTCAATATAGAGATTAAATAAGAGCGGTGATAAGGGGCAGCCCTGTCTCGTACCCCTCGTAATGCGTACCGAGTCAGTCAGGGAGCCGTTGACCAAAACTCTAGCTTCTGGAGTCGCATAAAAACCCGCCAGGGTCCTACAAAAATTTGGCCCAAGATTTAAAGATTTTGCCACGGCTTGTAGATAGGCCCAGTTTACCCGGTCGAATGCCTTTGTGGCATCCAGTGCCACTACCGCAAGCGGGAGCTCGTAGGAAGTTGCCAGGTCTATTGAGCCAATTAGTGCGTGAGTCAGCTCCTTCAAAGATCTTCCACGTATAAAACCTTTTTGATCTTCGTGCACCAACTCTGCCATAAGCCCATTTAACCTATCGGCCAAGATTTTAGCGTAGATTCGAGAAGAGTTCTAAAGTGTTTTGATTTTTCGCTTATATGTATGTGATCTTACGTATCAGAGGTATGCAAGGTTATTGACAGAGGATGACTGTCTTCATTTCCTGTCCAGGATTCTTAGATCTTTCCTTTCGTCATAGAGAGACTTATTGGACCATGAGGGTATGGGCCTTTTCCTCTTGCTTTGTAGTGGAGCTACATTGTCTATCAAGACAGATAATCTGGTAACACAGTAAAACAGTGAGTAGTCCAGTCATTGACATCAGAGATGGGGCTTATGGGACAAGTAGACACTGTTCAGTAAGCGTAGCAATGACAGGAGAGGTGCGTAGTGAAATGTGAGGTACTAACAGACAGTAGCTGTGAATACTGATGGGTTGAAGGGGAAGTGACAGGAGAGGGGTGGACTTGCGAAATCACCACTACCAAGAGAGCTGCACAGTGACAGAAAAAGTAGACACTGACATTCGAGAAGGTTATAGTGACTAGAAAGAGCGCCAGTTTGGGATATATGTGCGATGACATGGGGACAAGAAAGGTGTGCTATGAATCAGGACAAGGCTGTGATCGGAGCAGGGGATGTGACTGGAGAGGGGGTCATGATTGTCATAAATAAGAGCAGCAGGGACATTAAGAAGAGATGAAGGGAAGGGCTCAGTCTATATCTGTATTGCCCCAGTACATTCTCCAATGGGTCTGTGTTTTAAAGCACTTTCGTCATCAGATCATCATCCATGCTCCCCTCTCTCCAAATCTTGAGGGGGGCCTAACACAAAAATAGTTCATGTTGAGGGGCTCTGCCTTACAACGTTTGAAGACCACTTCTATAGACTAAGATCTCCCATAAGACATGTTTCATTAGAATTGTACCTTGACATTGCATACGAGCTGTTGTAGCATTTAGCGTTGAAGCGCTTCCTCAGAAGCTGCTTGTAACCTGTATTTTTCAATTTAGTTCTTTAGTTAAACTATTCTAACGTTTTTATTTATAACTGAAGACATTGTTCTTTTATAAATACATACATGTGGCTTGGCATTGATTTGTTTGTGAAATTATCATTCATGACAGTACCTGCATTACAGGTCAAAATATCTGTAAACGGAAATGTCGCCTGACAGACACATTTTGTCTTAAATATAATTTACAAAAATATCGTCTATTTCGGGGTAGCTGTTTTATTATTGTATTCTAGGACCACAACTGTGACGAATGTCAGGTACATCTGATGCTTAGCATCGATTTACATTTCTTTTCTTGGCTTTAATAGCATGTAAAATTAGATTTTGGGGTAAAACCATGGCAACCTAGGCGCCATCTTTGCATTAAGACCACCAGCTTCTTTATTCCTGTTATATTGCATTGCATGAACACAGATCGAACCAAAACAAAATATAATGGAAAAAGAATAACTTCACAGTTAATGAAGAAAACATTTGCGATATTACATTTTGTACAGCTATCGTTCCTAATTTTTCTCAAATAATTGCCATTTTGAATGACCGCCTTTTAAGGCACTTCATCATCCAATCATCACAGTTCAACAGAAGTTCAAAGAAAGTAACTTTAGCACAAAATAATGATCTTCCGAAAAGCACATTAAACTGATTATAGTCGTGCATTCATGCACATCAGCAATAAGGAAGGACCTTTAATTTTAGAGTGGTGAAGATGTTAAACTTTTGTAATCACCAATTAGCAGAAACAGCCATGTGATAAAGAAAGTACTGCAATAAATTATACATGGAAAGGACCTGAGAAAATATTATTACCATAGCAAAAGACATAAATCTGTTTTATCAAGAGGTGAAGTTTTAATAAATAAAGACTTATTGCTTTTATGGAAGTCATGAAAGTGAATTGTGTACTATTTGAGGCTATAAAGTTCAATGGTTTCAAACTAAGGTTTAATAAATTTTTTCCGTGGCAGACTCTTTTTGTTCTGTATTTTTTCATTCTTCCCATTACGATAATGTTATATATGATTTTGAATCAGAATATTTCATGAGAGAAATCCATGGTATTATATCAGTGAACAAGGTAATGCCTTGTAAATATGTCTGATATTCAAGACCATCTGATTAAATAACATACAATTCTCACTCATCAGGCCTGATTATTAGTATAGATGCTATTTATCGCACCTGGTAGATAATGATACCATGGCATTATTTATTTATCAGGTGTGATAAATAGCACATATTAGGAGTTGGCCTGATTCTGTTTCAGATTATTGTTTATGGTCAGAAAAGCTGTGAATATTTTTCAGAGGGATGAAAGATGAATTAACCAATTGGAAATCTATGAGTCAATATGTTATTATCTTTCTTGTCTTCAGGCCTGTCCCACGTTCTAGCAAAAGAGTTAAACTACCAGTACACATCCACCTTTCTTCGTGCCTATCTGTGATAACCAAGATTTTAGCTCAGGTTGAGGCATAGTAGATTTTAGGGAATGTCAGGAAAGAAAGTGCCTGACAGTTGGAGATCATTTCTCAACACGGAGAGCATCAAATCGTTTGAAACCTTCAGGAAAGAATTTGGTCTAACAGAGCTCAAGAGGTACAGACAGCAGGTAATGGCATTTGAACTGCACTGTGGATGATTTTAGCTCTTTTACATAGCTCTTTTACATAGAGGTAACAGGGAAACAACTGTGGCAGCCTTGGAGGATTGGTCTGTGAAGTGTGGATTGGCTCAGTGGTGCAGGCTTGTGACTATAGGCAGCAGGTTGTAAAATGCATTTCTGCTGCAGTGAGGGCAGGGACAATGCAAGTAGTAGTTACCCAAGGGACTCAGTACCCAGCAATCACACATATATATATTCACTTTAAAAACCAAAGGTTACAGGGATGTAATAGTTAGGACATAGATGTTGAAAAACCTTAGAAATTCACTTTAGGTTAGGTTATAATTTGTTTAGTCAATTAAAACCATAAACTTCGACAGAAGGACATACATAATAAAAGCAGATAAATACAGAATCTAAAAATATGACTATCGATCATGAACACATTAATTCCCATTTGGGGAGCAGTCATTAATACAGAATTTGCTGCACATACAGTGGGCAATTTTGCATAAGGTGCAGATGTGCATAATGCTCAAAACCCTAGCAAAGCATATGTGGTGTGCAAATTTACGCAGAAGGTACCGATATTTAGCCACCGGGTAGGATGAGTAATAAAAGTGCTGTTGTTAGACTTTCCGGGTTTGAAGACCGCAAAGCTTATGGCTCCTAGCAACCTGCTAAAACATAAATTAATTTGTGCAAATTTGTGTTAAAAGTGCATTTGTGTAACTGTGCAGATTTATGCAAAAAGTGCAGCTATTCAAGGGACAGACAAGGTAATGTTGAATTTGTACTCAGCCTAATGGGATAGGAAGCAACTCTTGTCCATTTTTCCTAGCAGCCACCAGTGCGTGATACACACAGGAGATCTTATCGGGGGCCTTCTTCACCACTCCCTCTACCCCAACTATGTCTGTACATGTGTTTTGACAACGGTTTTATAAATGTCCAGGAACTGTACCAGTCTAATGTTCAAGATTAAATTCTTTGGATCCAATGACTCCATCAGTGCAGATCTACAGGTCCTGACACTTAGGTTGTTGAACTGATTTCTCTACAGACCTCTTCACTGTGTGGACAGGGCAGGCAAAATACATAAAACATGCTGCAGGGATTTATCTGCTTGGTGGCAACCAAAGGTTACAGGGTCATTATAGTTAGCAAAAATGATTAAAAAAACCTTAGAAATTCACTGAAAAAACCAAAGGTAACAGGGATGTTATAGCTAGGCTCAGATTTAATACGTACAAAACCAGTGACATTCAGCAGTTAAAGTTACCTGAGCTAACTATAATTTATGCCCCCACAATGCACTGCTTATGACCTCACATATTACATCACTCATGACATGGTCAGCGACATCACTGATGACATCACTGATGACATCTGAAATGTAAAGCTCCTATGGAGAGGCAGGAAAAGGTAATGCAGAGGCAAGATGGCGGCTGATCTTTCAGCCGAGTGAGCGCTCGTAACCTGACCCCCTTGAACCCCTGATGCGAGACTGTGGGTCGGTACGCGGAGTAGAGGAAAACAGTAGATGATCAATTAAAAATACCTGGGAGTGCTGAGGGAATGCTGTGGAGCCTATTTGCTTTCCAACGTCTTGGTGCGGACATCTCACTGGTGCTTCACTGGCTCGATTCTCGGAGCTGGCGCCCGACTCGAGGAGCTTTGTGGCGTGTGTCGGTGGGACGAAACTGGATTATTGATCAAGACGGGATGCCACCGAAAAACGCTAGGGATGGGAAGACTTGCGGTGCAGGAGGAAACACTGCGCAGAGCAAGCCCCCGGAAAACACCCAAAACACACAACGAGGTGGAGCGGCTGTAGAGAGCCATACTGACAGCCCGGCCAGCAACATCAATAGCGGGAAGAGAGTGACACCTGCAATCTTCATGACTGCCAGGAAGGGCAAAACGCAGAACCCCGGGCAGGGCACAATTGAGGAAATCTCTATTGCGGAAATATCTGAAGAGGTGAGCATGGGAGATGGAGGGGCTACGGGACTTTCTATGCTGAGCACAGAGCTAGGGAGAGAGAGTGATTTAGAACCTCACGATAGCCCTGTTCTGAAAAAGCAGATTTTAAAGCCTGATGTGAGGAGTGAGGTTTTGCCAGCCTTGGTCCCTTCAGGCCCCATAACTGATATTAGGCAAAGAGCAGAGCTCTCGCAATCACCGGGTGACAGGTTGATATCTTTAAATAATATAGGTGGCTTAAATGATGGTGTAAATTCGTTGGAGACAGACGCAGAGGGTCCCTTCTTCTCACTATCAGACCAATCCAATTCTTCAGGTGATGAATCATTACAGATATCCGACGACCTACTCGCCTCAATAAATAGGCGATGGAGCGAAACCAGTAGTATATGCCAGGAGGACGAGACTACTGGGAAAGATAATATGATGTCCAGCTCTGGGACTGTGCGAAAAAAAACATTAACTGCCACATCTTTTAAATCACAGCGGGCTGCTCCGGGACAACCCTCAAAAGAGGAATCCGGAAATGGACCCAATAATAGGCAGTTGCTAGGGGGTCAAGACC
The DNA here is from genome assembly GCA_963921515.1 of Calotriton arnoldi. Taxonomy (NCBI): domain Eukaryota; kingdom Metazoa; phylum Chordata; class Amphibia; order Caudata; family Salamandridae; genus Calotriton; species Calotriton arnoldi. The sequence goes on along the minus strand of CAWUFW010005358.1, from coordinate 21,230 downwards.
AAGATAACTCATCAGAACACTCAGGGGACATCTCGCTCACAGTCATATATGAAACAATGATGGCGCATAGAGAGGAAAGCCAAGCAGAAAGTAAAAAAACCAAAGGCGCATGCAGGAAATTGCAGAATTCAATCCGGCGGGTGGCCAAATCCTGCTCAGAGATAGCGGAAAGGATATCTGAGGCCGAGAACCGAATTTCTACTCTTGAAGATGAGATTGCTGCGCAAAAAACAATCACTGAGGCGCTGACAACACAGAGGGATGATATGTCCTGGAAGATTGAGGACATGGAAAATCGCCTTCGGCGGAATAACCTAAGAATTCTCGGTGTACCAGAGGGAGTTGAAGGCTCAGATCCTCGGAAGTTTGTTGTGTATCTTTTTACAGAGGCCTTCCCAGAATTGGCTCAATGGGCATGGGACACCGAGATACAGCGAGCCCACCGATTTCCTTTTCAAGTGAAACAGAACCAGTCGAATGCAAGGCCCAGAGCTATATTGATATGTTTATCCAATTTTTTGTCTAGACAGGCTTTGTATGATTTAGCCAGGCCAGATAGACAGAGAAAAGCAGCTGGCGTAGAGTTTTTGTTCGCCCTGATTTTTGCCATGCTACTGTAGAAAAAAGGTGGCAGTTACGACAACTAATTAACCCTTTCCAGGGTAAGGGCGCACAAGCATTTCTTTTAAGCCCAGCCAAATTGAAAATAGTATATAAAGGAAAAACGAGTTTTTTACGTCTGAGGTAAAGGCAAAAGAATATCTCCAAGTGATTAAGCTATAGGAAGGATGACATAAGTTTGGAAATTATAGTTAAAATTCCTATTCTTATAGATTTAGGCTGACCCGCAAGCTAGAAATTTTTTAAGGATATTCCCTTACAGTTAATTTTTTTTTTTTCTCTTCTTCTTTCTTTAGTATTTGCTTTGTTTTATACACATGAGTTAGGGGTACTTTACTATCGGGGGGACACAGGGGTTAGGGGTGGGTACGAGGCTCTCCATCACTGTAGACCGCTGGGTCTACCAGCCTCCTTGTTGGGGAAGGTAGTGGGGGGGACCTTCTTTGGTAGAGGAGGTAGCAGCAGGGAGGAGGGGGGGCTGTCGGTGTGGGGAGGAGGGAGGCTACCAAGGGTGGTGGGTCTAAGAGGGGTAAAACTATAAAAAAAAGCCAGTAGCTATTACAAGACTTATAAAAGGGAGGGAGATGAATTTAAGAGAGAGAGGCAGCGATGTTTGCTCTTCAAAACCAGGGTAAAGTGGCATTTTTGACTATATGTACATTTAATGTGCGAGGACTTAACGAAAGGGGGAAACGCCAAAGAGTGGCTCAAGAAATCAAGAATATAGCCCCTGATGTAGTATGTCTCCAAGAGACGCATGTCCCATGGAGTAAACATAATGTACTAAAGGAGCTAGGGTATGAGCTTCTGGTATGTACCTCTCAAGGCACTACTACCAGAGGTGTTGCCATTCTTGCTAAAAAGAACTTATTAAAAGTAGCGAGAAGCTCAGCTGATAAGTATGGGCGCTGGGCCATGATCGAGTGTATTGTAGCTAATGAGAAATGCACAATATGCTCAATATATGGCTCTAACTATGATGAAACCCAGGTTATTGAACACTTGAATATAGAATTAGCCACGTGGGCAACCCCTCTGATACTTACGGGGGACTTTAATATTCAATTGGGGGAAGTGACTTATGGACGGGGTGAAGAAAAATATTTTGGCAGGAAACCCAAGGTATACAAAGCTCTTCAGCAACTTCTCCATGAACATGGTTTAGTCGATGTATGGTTCAGGCTGAAACATCCAGAGCCAGGATACACGCATTATTCCTACTCCCATCAAAAGCTAGCCAGACTAGATTATTTTTTTGTAACCAAAACTCACCTTAATAATGCATACATACAGATCTTCCCCCGAATAACCTCGGATCATAACCCAGTTCTATTGAAACTTACAATGCACGGCTTGGTACGGCCCAGAAATGTATTCTCCTTTGACAGGAAACTATTATTAAATGAAGAATTTATTAACCATATACAGAAGTGGCTGACACCATTTTTGGCTATAAATCGTAACTCCACTAAGTATGTTATAGTCTGGGATGCTATGAAAGCAGGGCTCAGGGGAGAGATACTCAGCTTTGGATTGCACATGCAGAAACAACTTAGACAGCATCAAATGGCGCTATATGAAGATCTGCGCCATGCTGAACTTAATTTGATGGAAGCAATTCAGGGGAAGTTAGATATTATACAGGCACAAACAGAGGTAGCATGCTGCAAAACCAGGATAAATGAGGAATGGGCTAAAGATATTGCAAAGAAATATCACCTCTTTAGGAGAGAGAGCTACGAGTTTGGAGAGACAACAGGTAGATGTTTGGCCAAGAAGATCAGGTGCAAGGAAGTTAAAAATACTATTATGTCGATTGAAGACTCAATGGGGAACATAGTAGAAACACCAGAAGGAATTCTAGAGATCTTTAGGACTTTTTATGAACGGTGGTATTCAGAGGATAGTGTTAATCACGGGGAAGGGGAAGATTTGTATAAAGATCCTTATAGGAAAATGGTGGAGGAGGAAGACCAGAAAGCATTAGAGGAACCAATTACAATGGAAGAGCTTGTAGATGCCGTAGGCTCATTAGCTACAGGGAAAGCTGCTGGGCCGGACAGGCTACCACTAGAACTGTACACACTTTTTTTTACCAGAAATACAATCAGACATGCTAGCTGTGCTCAGGGAGGCACAAAAGGGTGTCTGCCCCTGCATCATGGGAAGCAGCCAATATTGTCATTTTTCTTAAAAAAGACAAGCCACCCACACTTCCAGGCTCATTCAGACCGATATCGCTCATAAACTGCGATGGGAAAATCTATGCTAAAATACTAGCAACGCGACTCTCTAGAATGTTTACACCTTTAGTTTCGGTCCATCAGCATGGATTCATACCAGGTAGAGGCACGGTCAACCATATAAGCAGAGTTACAACAATGCTGGATATCGCCAACACACGTAAACTGCCATGCGGGGTGATGCTATTGGACGCAGAAAAAGCGTTTGACCGTGTCTCCTGGGAATTTTTATGGGCAACAATGAGGTGGCAAGGGTTTGGAACTGGTTTTATCCAGGCAATCAAAGTTATGTATAGATCACCAAAAGCTCAAGTCTGTGCGTTGGGGCTAGAGTCGAACCCCGTGTCTATATCAAGGGGTACCCGACAGGGCTGCCCCTGCTCCCCTCTGCTATTTGCGTTATATATCAACCCGTTCCTAAACCTATTGGAACAAATGCTCAATACCCAACCATCAGGCTCCAGGCAGGAAAGGGTTGAAATACTAGCATACACAGATGATATAGCAATAGTCTCGTCGGATCCCGCCACCACACTGGCAGAGACGGAACAACTGGCATTAATATATGGGAGGAGCTCAGGCTATAAACTTAATCTGGCCAAGACATAGATTATATGTACAGATCAAATACATCTTAATGATCCTAGAGTCACGGAGGAGGCTATATATCTGGGGGTGCAACTGAATTCATGTCTTGACTCAATGGTGGTATCTAACTGGGACACTTTGCTGCGTAAGATCAAAAAGGAATTAGATAGGATGGAAGGTCTTCAATTTCCAATGATGGGAAGATGCAATGTCCTAAAAATGAACATTCTACCTAAGGTCCTTTATCTTTTTAGGGCAGTTCCACTAGAATTTACAAGGAAACAGATTCAGAAACTGCAATCCATCTGCAGCAGCTTTCTGTGGGCACAGGGGAAACCCCGCCGAGCTTTGAAATTTATGACCCTTCCGCGAGAATGAGGGGGCTGGGCAGTCCCTAACTTTCAGTTTTACTATTGGGCGTGCTTATTACAATATATGGGAATTTTATTAGTTGGGGTTAAAGACGAAAGCATAGAAGATATACCACATATTTTTCAGCTGCTATTAGGCTCTACAACAGAGAAAACTTTTTTTAAGATCCTTGAGCCCAGTTACTACAAAAAAAACCGTTTTAAGATGCTTCAGGCCGCTCACAAGGCCTGGCTTCAGATCAGGCAACATCTAAAGATTGGCAGGATTAATTACTATACTCCAACTGACGCCCCAGGTTTACTTCCTCCAATTTTTTCGGATGGCATCATGAACAGATGGAGAAGTAAAGGAATTCTGAGGTTAGGAAACCTAGTAGATAGTGATGGTATTAGGACATACACTTCATTAATGGCTAAATATGATCTCCCTAAAGCAGACTTTTTAAATATCTACAGGTCCGAGACTATTTAATTAAAAGAGGGGATGCTCCACGTTTAGCACAGAAAAATAATCTATTAGAAGTGGTGAAGGGGTTGGGGAAGATTGGCAATATATATCAAGCACTTATTGAAATACAAAAGGACAACGTGGAGGCACAAAATAGCAAATGGAATATCAGGCTGTCATTAGAGGGCAATATCTTGCAAGAGTCTATTGCACTAGCGGAAAAACTTTTAATATCTTCCAATCTCAAAACACAGCAATATAAAACTATGTTTAATTTGTATTATAGACCGGCAAAAATAGCGCGTTGGGGGGGGATAAGTGAGGATAAGTGTACCCGGTGTGGAAGGGATCAGGCAGATATAGTGCACATGTTTGCTACATGCCCAGAATTAAAACAACTAATTAATAGGATGCAGACCTTTTTGACGGAAATTACAGGGGCGCAGATTGAGATAACCCCAACAGTTATGATGTTGGGGGTCTTGGGAGGATGCCGCATTAATACAGGGAATGTATACATTCAGATATTTAGTATATATCGCTGTTGCTGTGGCAAGATTGTGTATAGCATCACTGTGGCGTCAGAGAGAACCCCCTACTTTCGAGATGTGGAGAGGAAGGTTGTTTGCCATATGCAAACTCGAAACTAGTCTTTACGCCATCAAAGGTCTACAGAAACGAAGATTGGGTGTTAAAATTTGGGGGGCTCTGACAGAATTTTTGACACCTGAAACACAAGAAAACTAATAATCAAATTTAGCCTTTTTTAGAAGGTATCAATCTTGCTTGTGTTGTATAAATTTCCAGCTCTGTTATTTTTTTAACGGTATTTGTATTGTTTTCTGAATACACAATGCTACTTACCATACCATTACCATATACCCTCCTGTTTATGCTTTTCTGGCTTAATGTATATGTTTTTTGTAAAATAACTACTGGCTCAAAAAAAAAAAATGAAATGTAAAGCTCCAACCAAGCCATAGCAAACAGCTATGTCACAGGGATTGACACCCAGGGAAATAGCAGGAGCTGGCCCTGGGGGCTAGCGGTCCCCAGGGCCACCTATGGCTCCATTGGACTACACAGCTCCGGGGAGGCGGTGGTCCCCGGGGCTGCAGGGTGATACGTGGCCCCGTCTATACTTATTAAGAGTTGCCTTGGGGAGGTGGTGGTCCCCAGTGATGCAGGGTACCCTACAGGCCACCGCACTAACTTCATTTTAGACCCGGGGAGGTTGTGGTCTCTAGGGCTGTGGGGGAGGCATGCAGCCCCCGCATTAATGTTGTATTTTGCCCCGGGGAGGTGGTGGTACCCGGGGCTTGGGGAGGGCCACACAGGCCCCCCTGCATAAACTTCAAATTTTGCCCTGGGGAGGTAGCAGTCCCCAGGGCACGGGGGCTGAAGCCCTGGGAAGGTGGTGGTCCCCGGGGCATATTAAGCCCCAGGAGGGGGCGCTCAAGTGCCCCCCCCTTTATCTATACAATGCCCCTAGGATCTAGTCCACCCAGGGGCCAATTCGAAAGGAAGCGTAGGAGCCGGCACGTAGGTTTTTAAAAACAGTTTGGCAGTAGTTGTTGATCCAGTGCAACTCCCACCAAATTTCTTATTTAAAAATTTTTTGGGCCCTGCGGGACCTCCCAAGAGGCCTAGGGCATCAAGGTGTTTCTACCCTGCCCCCTTTTCTTTTTTGTTGCAGTTTTTTTCTGTGACTCAGTTCAAAAGAGGCACACGATGTCTGCCAACACTTCCTGGTTTGAAATGCTGGCAGCCAATCAGATCTCAATACAAGATCTGGGAGGAGGTCGTGGACTCTTCGCGTCTTCAGTTGTATATCTGAAAAAACTTTAAATAACTCTGAAACTACTGAACGTATGTGCACCATTTAACAAAAAGGCACTTCCCTGAACCAACATCTACATTCCTGCCAAATTCGGTGTAATTCCATGTCTACTATGGAAATTAACTCTGGGAAAACACATTTTGGGTCCCCATTTTTCTCAGCCCCCACTTGACAGATCACCCCGAAACTTTTAAGACAGCAGCTGATTTGAGCGTTGAAACAGTTTTGAAAATTTCACAAGGATTCGTCAAATGAAGCAAAAGTTATTGGCAAAACAAGAAATGCTCTTCCTATGGAAACTAGGTCCTAACTATAACTAGTAGGTAATTTATATCCATTATATATATATATAGATAGAGATAGACATATATATAGATATAGATATATATGCAGATAAATATATATATATATATATATATATATATATATATATATATATATATATATATATATATATATATAGATAGAGATATAGATAAATATATAGAGATAGATAGATAGATAGATAGATAGATAGATAGATAGATAGATAGATAGATGGATAGATGGATAGATAGATACAAATGTGTGTTTTCTCTTGGGGGACTGATTGTTTCCCCCAAGGGCAAACACACAATTCTAAAAAATTTGCTTCATTTGCCACAGCATTTATCATCTGCTGCATAATCTGCAGAAGGCAAACATTAAAAATGTGTTTCTTAGTCAAATCCAGTAAGTTACTAAAAATGTGGCGACATGTTTGCATAACAGTGGAACACCCACCACAAAGGTCGAATGGCATTTCTTTGCTAAACTGTTACTAATAAGGTGATACTTTGCCCAGCCAGTATTACCATGTTTACAAATCACAAAATATTGAAGTAATACTATAAAAAAAAGTGCCACTGAATGCAGCATAATTTGCCTTTTCTTGCAGCATAATTAACTCCCCCTGTCACACAATTTGTAGGGGCGGGCGGAGTTTGCAGAGTTGCAATACGCTGATTTCCGCTGAGTTGCATAAAAACACAGTGGAATTCTGCGGAGTTCCGCTCCACCCTAAAATAAAGCTGTAACCAGTTGTTGGGCCTACCGCACATGCCCTATGTTTGCTATGTTGGTGAGTCTCGAAACAAAAACCTACTTGCCCACACACACACGTGTGCACGCACGCACACACAGACACAGACACACACACACACCACACACAGACCTATATTGATAGACAGACAAGAGGCTGCCTCGCGCAGCCCAGATTCTTCACTTATTACACTAATTACTCTCAGAATATCATAAACCATACTGAACACCCATTATAAGATGTCCCTGCAGTACTTCCAAATATCTTACAAATATTTAACAGGCCTTTGTTAAACATTTAATGAATACAAAATACTTTTGATGGGGGGTTATTCATTGCTGCCGGCTTCATTACCAGCACTTGGCAGGAAGTTGATTAGCGATGGCATTAGGATAGCTGCTAATTAGCCCTGGGTGGCACTAGGCGTCAGAAGCGGGCTCTTCACTTCGGAGTGGCCTCAAGAGAAGGCCCACGCCAGCTGAGAGCATGGCGAGGTCTGAGGGTTCAGGCGGCGCACCCTACTTTAACCCACGCCCACTTCAGAAGTCGCTGCTCTGAGCATCACTTAGGGATGCGCTTGTAAAAAGGTCTACATGTTTCATTGGGTTACATCACCTCCGGCGCTTGATTCGTAACTGAAGTAGAGCCCACGTATCTTTAAGAATCCCACCAAATGTCACAGTGCTGCTGAATACCAAGTCTGCCTACCCCTTATCTCACCTCTTGCCTCGTTCATCCACCATCACTCTCCGTGTTTCTGTATCACACGCACGTAGTTTCCATTTCCTCCCTTCTTTCTCCCTTTGCCACAGTTTTCAGGGGTTTCTTTTCCACCTTCTTCCCACCTTTCCTTTCTCTCTTCTGTTCCGGGTCAAAGCTGATGATTAATGATAAGACATGCCCCTAAGGGCACCTCTATGGGGGTTCTTATGCCCCTAATTTTGCAATACAGTATGTGGACAATTTTGAAAAATGCAACATATATGATTGCACTGTCAACCCCTACTATGACAATGTGCACCATTGGAGGCACTAAATTGATGATATTTTCTTTATTTGGAGAGGAGATAAATCCATCTTATCCCTTTTTCTTGAGTGGCTCAATTCCGCTCTTCTGATTTGAACTTTACATCTCACTCAAGTAAGGCACAAATGAATTTCTTGGACCTTACAATTGTGCCTCATGACGGCAAATTAGCTACAAAATTGTACACTAAACCAATAGCTCGTAATACCATACTGCAATATACAAGTAACCATCCCAGAGGCTTGAAGGAGGGATTGCCTTTTGGGCAATTTCTGTGTATACGCAGAAATTGTAAATTTCAAGCGGATCATTTCCGTGAGGCTGATATTTTAGCTAAAAAACTGGAACACCGTGGCTATTCTCGACGTCTAGTGAAAAGATCTCTTAAAAGGGCCTGCTATAACCACCGGGAATATTTACTTGCCCCCTCACCCAAGAAACAGATGGAGAAAATCCCCTGTGTTACCACATTTAGAACACAAAGCAATGATGCTTAACAAAGCTGAGTGTCAGTGGATTTTGAGATGTGATAGCATCAATAAGGGATTAAACACACTAGAGGAATGCAATTCAATAATTTTTCACTGATGTTATGTTGGGTCTGTTATACTCTGTGATACTTCTGTTTATATACATTTGAACAATGTAACTTCGGAATTTTAGCCTGCTATGATATTCATTCACCATTGATCACGAAGGGATGAAACGTATTAAGAGGAATATTGAGTCATGATTTTTATATTATTGTCATGTTGGCTTTTAATGATTTTGCGATACCTCTGTATAACACTTTAGAGGAATGCAATCTTTACTGTATTGATTATGTACCAAGAATTTTGTCTATTACTGTCTTGCACCCTACTTGTATCCCTAAAGGGTGTTTCCCTATTTGTGGATTGATAAACATAGCACAGTGCCTAATTTGATCATTTCCTTTTAAACATCAGATTGTCATTTTGGCTTCTAATGATTTTGTGATACCTCTGTATAACTTCTTAGAGGAATGCAATTTTTACTGTATTGATTATGTGCCAAGAATCTTGTCTGAATATTACTCTCTTGCACCCTACTTGTATCCCCAAAGGGTTTTTCCCTATTTGTGGATTGATAAAGATAGCACAATGCCAAATTTGATTTGTTTTATTTATAAACATCAGATTCATGACGTGCACTTTTAGTTTTTTGGATGGCGATGGTTCACTATAGACTGTAACGTAGTGTCTCGACTTCCAAGCATGTGTACACTTCTTACTCTGTCCGTTCTTTTTTCCCCTTTTTTCTTCTCTTCTCTTTCCTTTTTTTTTCTTTTCTCTTTCTAAATTTAATTCGGTATTGTTTACTAATAATTTTTTAGTTTTAAGATAGCGTTTGCGTTAAGTATTTTTTCTCTCTTTATTGAGGAAGCAGTGCTTTTCAAGACGCTGCCGTGCTTCTGCTCTTATTACTCGTTTGGTGATCAAAGCGGTCGGGTGCCAGATTTGTTGGGCATGTACGTTATGGCTTTAATTATTTAACTTGAATCTCCTGCTTTTTTGTTGAGCTGCTATTGGAGTTAATTATATTATTCCTCTGATTTTCAGTGTTGCAGAAGATTTATCCTGCATTTGTTACGGACCGGTGTTTAAATTTAGGCTGCTCCTTACATGATTTGTTCATAATTTCCCACCACATAGTTGGCTGGTGAGTCCTCTATATGCACAGATAGTTTTTTTAAACTTTTGGTGTATTTTTAGGTTGGGAGCTCATTGTTTGTTTCTCTTGGCGATTAGGAACTTTGATTGATTTGTATTCCTGCTGTGTTGTGCTTGCGTGGACCTTAGTCACGTTGAAGGTCTTGATTGATTTCCGATTTGATGAGAGTATGTATGCATTCGCTTGTAATTTATGACTTGTGTGGCCTGACTTCACGATGGATTAGTGCAAGGTTTATTGCCGGCACGGGAGCTAAAATTCTTTTATATCTTAAATGGGGCTCATTTAGTGAATTATATTTTTGTGATATTTACCCATATGGTCTCTTTATTATGCATGCCTTTGCTAATGCACTGGATTGGACTTTTTCTTTCTTATTTATGGGATTCTAAAATCACTTCCCCTTCCCTTTCTTTTCCTGCACTTACTGAGTTTTAATTGCAGGACACAACCTTTTTTGGCCTTGTGCAATGTGTATATCAATTAATTATTGAGTTAATAATTTTTATGATCAAGATACCCGTATATATCCCTTTTCAGAAATTACCTATTGGATTCTCTGATATTTGTCTTGTCTGTCCTGATGATGACCATACTAATTATTTTGGTTGAAACGCCGTCGACGCTCATCTTTGGCATAAATTGAAGAGGAAGCATCTATTGCCATTTCTGCTTTTGCAATCTTTTGCTTCAGCTTTAAGTATTTATTTTGCCTCTGCCATTGGTTTATTGCTTACACTGTCAATTGTCTTTCCTGTAATGTTGATTGTGTAACTGTATGAGCACCTGTTAGTCTATTGTCTTATTGCTTCATTGTTACTTTGTATTATTGTTTTAGTAAATAAGTCTTTTTGCAATATATATATCTTTTGTTGGTTCATGGGTATCATTTTCATGTATTTGGTTTTTACTTAAATGTTGTTTCATGTTATGCTGCCTCATGTCATGTTATGTAATGTTCCCAAACTGAGATGATGGGAAATTTGTAAAACTGGGCCAGAGACTCAACATTCATCAGTCATCTTGCATTCTAAACATTCAGGGAAGATGAAAAATAATGAAGAGTGAATGCAGTTTGACGTAGTTTATCTTTGACATTTTGAGGAAAAAAATATACATGTTTACTTTTATTACCTAAGATGTATTGGTATCCTCAGCAAGGAGCACAAGTGGATACTCTATATCTGATACTCTGTTTTGGGAATACAATTGTTACCCAGGTTAGTTCTTTATGATATTTTGTACATAAGACCTGATAGAGAAGTTATAAAGAGTTTTTTCCTCTGTCTATGATGCTGGTAATATTAGAAATGCTGCACCAACTGTGTCATTCACAGCAGTACCGAGAGCTGATACAAACCCAGCAATAATACACATCGCAACTTGCTCATACGGTAAATCTGTTAAGAGGTGGTTAATTTAATGGAACATTTTTATTGAGCAGACAAAGTCCTTTGAAAACGGTTAGCTAGGGGAGAGGAAGTGGTGTAAGGGCCAGAGCTGCCGACTTTGGATTTGGTGAACCTGGTTTGAGTCTCAGCATTGACTCAACATCCTGTGATTCAACCCCGTGCCTACCGAAAATGAATGTATCCTTGCGTAGCGTAACTGGTGCTCATGTGCTTCGGGTCTAGTTCGCGCTATATAAAACTGCAAAACAAATTACACCCAAAGTAGGATATTTTAAACACAGCGGATACATTTAAATTAAACAAAATGGAGTGCCACTTTATATGCCATAAATGCAGGAAAAACAAGACAATTAACAAAATAAAAAGGTAAAGGAATTATGGGCCAATGGAGCTCGTGACCCCTGTGCATGGCATTCAGTTGGTGGCGAGTCTGGCTCAGGATTAGGGCCAGTGACTCATACAGGAGTAGAATTTGGCCAAATAAACTCTGTAGTTTCAGTTTCTAGAAAATTTAGTATTTCTCCCACAAACCACATTCTAGGCCACTCCCTTAGCAAATAAAATTACGTGCAAAGAAATGGAAGCTCAGAAATGTATGTCCCGATGATAGGTGTTCACCATCTCTCCAGACACCAGCTTTCGATTTAGTGGATTCAGTGGTTATGCGAGGCAGAAACACAAATTACCTTCCATCGAAGTGTTCCGACTACTGGACTTGCAGCACTTTCTCTAAGCCCCTGCTTTTGTATCAGTCTGCAACCACCTACATCTCACACTAAGGTGAGCGGTGCAGAATGATATGGCAGAGGGGTAGGGGTGAGGTAATAGGTTGTGATGCATCCCTGACGCACCAGCAACAGCAGAGTGAGAGGCCACGCAGAGTGCATGTGGCAAGAAGAGACGCAAACTCTCCAGAGTAGGGGTGGGCGGCGGGGGCAAACTCTGCCATGCGGTGAAATCAGAGTTTTTTGCCAAATTCCACACTCCCAGCAGAGCACAGAGTTGGCAAAAATCCAGAAACTCTGTTGATGGATCTTTCCTGGGCAGAATTCCAATGAACCTGGTGATAGCGCTGTGAGTTTTCACAAAGAGCATGCACGCAAAGTTGCAGGGGCTACCATGTGAGTGTGTGCTTCTTGCAATCAAAGGTTGAATTTTGGCTTCAGGAAAATAGTTTTATACTGGTAATAGCCCAGCAGATAACCCAACAATCAAGTTTTGCATAAGCCATGACAAAAGTATGCTGTGGTATTGGGTATTTTGCAAGGTCAAGTAATACTATGTCTTTTTTAGTCTTTTTTAGTGTCTTTTGAGAATCTGAAGCTGTTTATTTACTGTTGTACACATTTCAAAGAGCCACACACCCACCAATGTATTTAGAACAATACTTCTGGCTTCTAGGTAGGACAGTGTTATAGAAGGAAGGTTTTAGCCAGTCAGCAAAGATGGCATTTCGATGGATGACTGCTGCCCAGGCCCTAATTTGAGTTATGGAGGACAGCTCTGAGGCAGGATCAGGTACTGAGACAGCATATGAAGGAGAGGAAAGTGGAGCAAATTCTGGAAGTCATTTTTCAGTCAGCAGAGTTCCATCTGATGACTTGTCTTCCAGTGGTTCTGAGGATCATGGCAGTCGTGATGTCCATTCACAAGCACAGTGTGTGCAGTGGAGCGACCGCAGTAGGGTAGACCAACCCAGAGAGCAGACATGTGTGGCAGCAATCACAGATTGAGTGCTCTCTTAGCAGCTCCTCAGTTTAGTGCACACTGTATGTAAAATCGATACAGCAATTTGCTTATCGATTGACCACGTCCATCTATTTTTGGATGGCGACTTCCTTGAGTAAATTGTGCAGGAAATAGATTTGGATCAAGTATAATTTCTGAGGGAGCATGGAGGCACTCTTGGGCCTCATTCTGGGGCACTCTGGTAGACTCCTACTTCACTTGAGGAGTTAAAGACTTTTTTGGGCTTTACACTCAAAATGGGTTTTGTGCACAAACCAAACTTGCATTCCTACTTTTGTACTTGCATGGTTTGGGTAGCACTCATCTTTGCACTGTGCATGGGCAGAGAGTGTTTTTTGCCATTGCAGCATGTGCTACATTTCAATGATAATTCTTCTGCATTGCCTGGGATCATTCAGACCATGACTGCTGTTTTAAAGTTGGCATGTTGGGGAACATTTGTCTGCCAAGTTTACTCCTGGAAAGAATAAAGCCATTGATGAGCCCTAGATCCCATACAAAGGGCTGCAGCTGTTCAGGCAGTATATCCCAAGCAAAAGAGTTTGTTACGATAGGACTCCACTCTAAACCCTGTAGGTTCCTCTCCCACACTAGGAGTCACAGCAAATATTGTATGGGAGTTTGTACAGCCACTCCATCATAAGTGTTATAACCTTTATGTAGACAACTTCTATTCAGGAGAGGAGCTGTTCAGTGAGCTAAAGCTGCCACTGTGGCATGTGGTACAGTTTGATGTCGGCACAAAGGATACTCGCAGGTGCTTGTTTGTAAAAAGCTCCAAAAATCTCAGAGTACAGCGTTGGGTTCCAACTAACTGCTTGCAGTCAAGTTCTCTGATAGGTGTGATGTGTACATGCTCACTAAAAGCCATGATGAGAGCGCTACCCTGTCATGATTTGGAGTCAGTTGGCCAATTTTCACAAGTCCATCTGTAAACTTAATTACAGCAAGAACATGGGCATAGTGGATAAGAATGACGAGGTTCTTCAGCCATAAAACGCAATTCATAAAACTCACACTTGGTATAAGAAGCTGTTTACCCACCTGATTCAGATAAGAATATACAATGCGTATGTTGCTTATTGTGAGACCACCACGGGAAGATCCATATCTTACCATGACTTTCAGTTGACTGTCATTGAAAGTCTTACTGCTACAGAAGCAGCAACCTCCACTTCATATGCTTTGGAAGACGTGGCAAGGCTGCAGGATTAACACTTTGTGCAGTGAATTCCTGCAACAGCTAGAAAGACTTGACCATGTTGTTGTTGCAGAGTCTGTTCTCAGCAAGGAAAGAGGTAGGAGACTCATTTTGAGTGTCCCCAGTGCCCATCTCAGCCTGCCCATGTTTTCCTACTCGCTTTATGTTGTAACATATAAAAGTAAAGTATTGGGAAAGTAACTGAGGTGGAGCTGCTGTAACATATATCTTTAAATGGCTGTGCATACATACCTACCTACCATGGGCGCTACAGCTGTCCAAATTGTTATCCTCTACTTGAGGAAATCATGGACTTACTTATAGCCTGCTTGACACCTGTGTTCTTGTCAGAATGTGGTAGGTGTTCTACTCCTCATTTGACAAGTGCATTACAGTAACCACACTGCACATAACGGTGGACGGAACATTAGCTGCATTGTCACAGAGTACCCTGTGTGGCAAAAATAAACTCTCAAGTAGTTTTGAAGTGTTCTTTAGGGAACTTACGCAGGCTTCCCCATCATGTTTGCCTTAGTTTCAAAGGGGGATATGCTCACTCAGTTTGAGGAATGTGGGTCTTGACAGGCAGTCTCGGAATCACTCAACTTGCAACCACAAAATGGAAGGAGTTGGATTGAGCACAATGAGAGTGGTAAAAGAGCATAAAAGATTGTTTTCTTGAGCTTCAGGTAGTTAGCAACGGACCACATTAGTAATGGTTCAATTGGCTTATACAGGATTAGTCAGGCTTTGAAGGGGACAGAGACATGAACAGGTGGCAAAATCGTATCATAGGAATGCTTTCACAACTGTATAGTATAGGTAGAAGGCAGATACTCAAGGTAGTAGAGATGCACATGCCGTAACTTCATCTTCATCAAAGGACTGAACCACATCGGTGTTACACTCTCCCTGATACTCACTTCCTTGCTCAACTGAGCATATGACTCTAAACCATAGAGAACGCCTCAGTGAGTTTCCCCCTCACCCCAAAACACTTTGTTGACTTCCCATCCACAGCTTTCTTCAAACTCCTGACACATATTCAAAGCCTTACACAACACTGGGCCGGTATACCTTAAAATCACCTGAGATTTCAGAAACCTTCCAGGCACCTTTGCTCAGCTGGAGTTGTACTTGCACACATTCCATACATATGCAGCACCAAAGCAGGCAGTAGTAACCTCTACTACCTTACTCTGAAAGGCTGGAATGATCCGCCTCGCACATCTGTGCTGCCTCTATAATTCCTGACAACTCCTGCATCAGTGGCAGGATATCCTACCAGGTGAAAGTGCACATTACACAAAATCATAACATTACCGAGAACTCTGCACCCACCGCTACAAGAATGGGTAAAATGTTGTCCTACTGGTCATGTTCATCCTCCGTCAGAACATAGTAGATGTTCAGTGTGCTGTATGACAAGTACATCACAGTCACAGCACTGCACATAAAGTTGGAATGGACAAATTCCATGTTCTCACTGACTACCCTGTGTGTCAAAAACTAACGTTCTTCATTGTTTTGGATGTGCTCTTTAGGGAAATTAGGATGATCTTTTCTTGCATTATTATCTAATATGCTTCTTGAAAGACAGTTTTGGATGCCCCTTGCAAGGACTCCCACTGACCTTGGTTTCATCCGTTCCTGTTGCGGACACTAGGCCTAGCCACACAAGTGGGGCAGCACTTTTATTGGCACAAGTGGGGTAATGAGTGATATGACTTTTTTGGACTCCTGCAGATTTTTGATGTTTTCATCACAGAAATGTAAGGAAAATGTGTAATTTAAGGCAAAGTTTGAGGTTGAGATCCATAGACGGCACACTACCTTGGAGTCCTTCTGGTGTTTATGTTTAAAAAATGTGTATGGTTTGTAGGTTTCCATGGGTGGTGGTTGAGCACGGCCCTAAATACTGCAGCTTTGTTTTTCACTGATCTCTCCATGCAGTGCTTTAGTGCCATTTGTGTGGCGATCTCTTGGCCCACCCACATAAGTGGGGTACTGTTCTTATCAATTGGCATGTGAGAACTAAGGGTGTTGGAAATGTGTGGCTCCTCATATTCATGAACTTTTTGTCAAAGAAATGTGAGGAAATGTCTCATTTTAGTCAAAGTTTGAGGTTTGCAAAGGCTTCTGGGTAAAATTACTTGGTGAAAGTCACACACGTCATACACCTCTGGACTCCCCTGGTTCTTTAGTTTTTAAAAATGTGCACATTTGCTAGGTTGCCCTAGGTGCCGGCTGAGCTAGGGCCCAAAATCCACAGCTACCCACAAAGGAAAAAAAGGTTCAGTTTTCAGTAGAAAATGTAATGTGTCTATGTTGTGTTTGGGGCCATGTCTTGTCGTGAGCACTAGACCTTTCCACATAAGTGAGGTACCACTTTTATTGGGAGACATGTAGGAATGCTGGGTGGTAGGAAATGTGTGGCTCCCTACAGATTCCAGAAATTTTCAGTGCAGAAATGTGAAGAAAATGTGTGTGTTTTATTCAAAATTTGAGGTTTGCAAAGGTTTCCGGCTAAAATTGCCTAGTGAGAGCCATGCAAGTCAAGCACTCCTGGCCTCCCCTGTTTGTTTTGAAATATGTGCAGGTTTTCTAGGTTTCCCTAGGTGTCGGCTGAGCTAGGGCCTAAAATCCACAGCTACAACCCCTATACATCCCCGCAACCAGAAGAGTCTAGTTGATGTAATGGCACCAGGCACCTGAGTCTGAGGCTCCCAGAAAAATTCTGGAGTTACTTTGAGGGGAGAGATAAGCTCTATGTACTATATAAAATTGGATTCGTTTTAGATGGCATTTCCTGAGACCTTCCATACATATGCCAACACCTATGCCTATTCCTTTATCGTATAAATACCTAACAAAATTTGCTTCCCACATTTCATTCAGGGATTGCAGCGAGGTTTGCATTTGGTTGGTCAGGGCCCCAGCATTCCAACTAATTAGCCAAAGACTGCTACCCCGGATGTGCAGGACTTGTAGGAGCTGATGAGTGGCTGGCTTTGCATTCTGAATTGCCTGGTTGTCCTAAGGGCACCTTTCAGTCAGGGATGCAGAAGAATTCGACCTTCATGGAGGTAATAGTGTTCTATCATGGCCGAGAAGGAAAGGAGATAATCTTTCTGGAAAAGGTACCACAGAGTGATGAGCCTGGCCTGGCACCAGATGTTGGTAATTTTTACTACCCAGTCTAGGCAGGTAACCGCCACCCATAGAAGATGGGGAAACCCTGCCTGGGCTGGGTCCCCAGAACTGAGAGTGTCAATATCTGAGCCTGCAAAAGCCGAGGGCCAGCCGTGCACGTTTTTTTAGAAGAAGTGGTCTGCCAATCAGTACGATAGCCTTTGTAATTCTGCAGCAATGAAATTATATTGAAATTCGGAGGCTCCAAGACCTCCTTGGTCAGATGGAAGTTGCAATTTTGGAAGTGTTACACGTATGCTAATTCAATCATATTTAATGGGCGAGCACAAGCACTTTACTCCTAGTTAGCAGGCGTAAAGTTCTAAAGCCGGCAAAAATTTGACAGGAGATCAAAGAAAAGATGGTAATTTCCTACGTGTTCCAAACTTGGGCCTCCAAAACATTGCTTGCCTATTACCTTTATGAAACACGTGATCGTTGATTGGTACGTCATAATAGCTTTGTTTTGTTGTGGTTTTTTAAGCCCCCACTAAAGTGGATTTTGTCACAAATTGCACTTTTGATGTACACACAAGAAGCTGAGACCCATTTCTGAGATAATATTTAGACAGCCTTTGTACATGCAGGATGTCCTCCTGCCATATAGTGCAGTTGTTCTAACTGGGTACCCAAGATCACCAAAGGATAAGAGTGACAAGAGCCGGAAAATGTACAGGTTTTTATTAAGATATCAAACCATTATGAGCACTTTAGGAGAATGTGTACCACCACGGTAGACACCATCTCTCCTTTCATTCATATATGTTTTGCATTTCAGCTTTCTTTGAGGCTTATCTTCTCCTTGCCCAAGAGGCAAAATCTTTAAAAAAACTTTCTCTTTCTTCTAATATCTTTTTGTGCAACCTTTTTGCCTTGTGTTATTGTACTGTTGGATTATGTTTTTACTATTCGTTCTGTGCTCTGTCATGCTTTAGCTGTTCTGTTATATTAATTTAGGTTATGTAATTGTGTTATGTTTAGCACTGTTCCAGCTCTTCCAATATTTAAGAAACGGTTCAGCCCAGAACTGTGGCAGAGACTTAACTGTCTCTTAAATTTTCACTTGCAGTGCTTATTTTTATTGGATAAGATTCGTAAGGTCATAAGGTATGTGATACGGCTTTATATTCAGCCCCTCTTTTCTCGCTGTTTGTCTCTTCTTGTAGCTTAGGGGCTCATTACGATGGCGGGCGGAAGCACAACCGCCGTGCTGGCGGATGCAAAAACCACCAGTTACCGCCGGCACGCAGCAGTCCACACGCCCGCCCAATTACGATGCGAAAAGCAGGCCAAACACCGCCGGCAAGCCAGCAACACCGTCCGCCATCAAAGTGCGCCCGTTCACGTAGCGGCGCAGCACAACTGACACACACCGTCCGACGAAACACGTCCCGCCCGGCGCATAAATTACGATGCCGCAAACAAACGGCTCCCACGGCCAAGAGACACCGCACGTGAAAGAGAGGCGGTAACACGGACGCAGAGCACGGACAACGAAGAAGCGGCACCCGGGCATGAATCCAGCACTGCAGGCCCTTCCCATGCTTCTGCTGATGCACCACCAAGGACGCAACGTACCGCGGAGACGCAGGTAGGCACACACACAACAAGTGCACGCAAACAGCGCACACAGTGCAAGGGCGGAAAAGCGGACAACCCCCACCAGCGCGTGCACACTACACATCCACCATTGCATCCACATATGACACACAGGCCAAATCCTAACATCGCGGAACACATGTGTACACACCACCTGGGACTAGGAACCAACCACCCCGTCACGGCCACAAAGCGCCGATGACGCCGCCACACATGCGCACAACGCAGAGGCCAACCGCAGCGCCATGCATGCGTCGCACACAGACACAGGGACACAACCAAGCAGCACACACATCAGCCCCACCCCGAACGCACATGACACGTGACAGGCCTGCCACAGACATGTCCCCAACGCCCAATTCACGGACAACACCCAACGCCACACAACCGACGCACACATGTCAGTGAAGTCACGCAACAGCAGGACACACCCCAGTGTAACAAACATGGCGAAGCACACAGCGGCGGCAACACCAACTAGGAGAAGCAGGGCCCCTTCGGGAAGAGGAACGCCAGTACCACACTGAAAAACCCATACCACCCTGCACATATGAACAAGACACATGAAACGGAACACCAAAGAGCCCGGGGACCGACAACAGGTGGCCCAAGAATAACATCCACACACAAGGCCCAACGCAGAGCGGAAGGCAGGCTGCCGCCCACACAAGGGAGAGCAGACAGCACTGAATGACCTTCCATTCCAACTCCGAAACCACAGCCCTACGACAGAAGCCGGTGAATACAGCCATTGTCCAAGAATAGACCAACACAGGCATGCCGAGGAGACCGACCACAGGGCAGATAGCGCATATCACAGAAGCACACAACGGACGGGGAAGAAAGAAGAAAACACTCCCCCATGTCGGCCACATGCAAGTTAATTGGAAGGAGTCACACAGCACTGACCTTGAACTGTCTGAGAAGCATGTGGGAAGAGGGCCCGTGTCCTCCAAACAAGCCAACAGAACACAAGTCCTGTCTCCCTACGACTACACAGAGCTCACAGCAACCCCGGAGCGTGCACATTGCAGACTGCACACACAGCCGGAGCACGCCACCTCAACGAACCGCTGCGAAATGGCAACCGCAACACACCTACCCAACTACGCCGAACAGCTCAAGCTGTACAAAACCAACCTGATACATACATTGGGATGCGATCTCCTGTCCCTGCTGAACGTAAGTTACCGACTGACTTACCGCATCACATTGTTCAGCTGCGTCATGCCCGTCTTCTACTGTCGGAGGTGTCCCTACCAGCATCCCGTCGAGATATGCCTCTCCAACCCGGCATGTCTGAAGGCGGACCTGCTACCACTACTCCTCCCTCTGGACGCACACGACAGGGCCTGCTCTGCCTATGGGGGCATGGCGTATGTGGCCAACATCGCACCCGCACTGAAATGGAACCACTGTGCCTCCACACGACGGATCATCGAGAACAGCTACATCGAATGTCACCCAGCATGCCCCATCATGGTCCTCCAAGGGACAACCTACGAACAACACCTTGACAGCTACCATCCGCTTCATTGGCTGGCAAACATGTACACCACCAATGACATGGAAGCCCTGCTGGACGGCATCGCATACCTGACAACCTGTAAATACGTCGGACCACAACGCAGGTTCCCCGAGTGACCTATGAAGTCCAACCCCGCACCCATGCTCAGCTTCCGCACGGATCTGGCCAGTCACCACCACAACAGCCATACCAAACGACCGGCAACTGTAACCACACCATCAACGACATCGCCATGACATCGGATATGACCGGGACATGCACACTGTTCCCCATCACATCCAGGAACACCGCATGCATCGTGGGAGGCAGTGGCATGGGCTCTGTGTATCGCACCCACATGGACGGAACTGCACGAACAACCAGGACACGACATGGATCCAGCGCACATGGACACACACACCGCTCAGTGGACATGAATAGGTCGCCTGGAGTCTGTGGGTGCTGCACCCCTCCCACCCCCGCCCCGGGAATCCCATACCAGGACCTTTGCATGGACGACAAGTGCATACAACAACAACACGACCCCAGTGACTGTGACATGTCCAGTAACCACCACAGTGCAACAACAAGTGGCACGCCGCTGCATGCACGCAAGCACATGCCCTGATGTCATCTCACATGCACGCGTGCATGAGGAACAACCGCAGCAAACCTGTCAC